>CAIGQV010019356.1:944116-963602 GCA_903798115.1 Danio jaintianensis
GAGGAGACAGAGTGATGAAGCCAATTATGATATGGGGATGGTTAAGAGGCCATGATGGACAGACGCCAGTGGGTACATTTGGCCAGGATGTCGGGGTTAAACCCCTACTCTTTTTCAAAGGACAACATTTTTAATGACCACAGAGAGTCAGGACCTCGGTTTAACGTCTCATCCGAAAGACAGTGCTCACTGAGCAGTACAGAGTCCCCTTCACTATACTGGGGTGTTAGGACCCACACATACCGCAGGTTGAGTCCCCCCTGCTGGCCTCACTAACACCACTTCCGGCAGCAACCTAGCTTTCCCATGTGGTCTCCCATCCAGGTACTGACCGGGCCCTACTTAGCTTCAGTGATTCGCCATGTGAGAGTTGCAGAGAGCTAGCTGCCGGCAGCAAACATGAAGAGGGGGCAAGGCATATAGTAGCTCCTCCCCTTTTAAAAAAACAGCCAATAGCGTTTTGTTTTTATCACAGCTCTGACAGTGAGAGTGGTTTTAACAAAATGGTAAAACTCAACTGTATAACAGTTCCTGTTTTTTGGAAAGGGGAGGAGCTTATATGCCCTGCCCTCCCTTCACGTTTCAGTTGAGATTACGCCAAGCAGCGAATAAAAAATTCACTTTTTCAAAGCACTTCACGGGACCTTTAAACTCATTGATTTGTACAAGAAGTAATGCATATTTGTGTGTGTGTGTGTGTGTGTGTGCGTGTGCGTGTGCGTGCGTGCGTGCGTGCGTGCGTGCGTGTGTGTGTGTGTGTGTGTGTGTGTGTGTGCGTGCGTGCTTGCGTGCACGTGCGTGCGTGCGTGCGCGTGTGTGTGTGTGTGTGTGTGTGTGTGTGTGTGTGTGTGTTGTCTGTCACCATCTCTGACAGTGACGTGGGTGTTCACACATACTCAATTAATCATCACCCTCGAGACACCATGTGCATTATAGTGATTTTAACACGGCTAAAGAGTGTTGAGGCATAAAATGTGAGAACAATTCTTCCATCTAGCAATATTGAGTTCTATTCCTCTCTCTTTGCTTCTGTCTGGATGTTCTGTGCATCTTTCTTTCTTTTTTGTATTTTATGTTTATTGTAAATTCAGTGGGGCGACGCGGTGGCGCAGTGGGTAGCACAATCGCCTCACAGCAAGAAGGTCGCTGGTTCGAGCCTCGGCTGGGTCAGTTGGCATTTCTGTGTGGAGTTTGCATGTTCTCCCCGTGTTCACGTGGGTTTCCTCCGGGTGCTCTGGTTTCCTCCACAAGTCCAAAGACATGCGGTATAGGTCAATTGGGTAGGCTGAATTGTCTGTAGTGTATGTGTGTAAATGTGTGTGTATGGATGTTTCCCAGTAATGGGTTGAGGCTGGAAGTGCATCCGCTGTGTAAAACATATGCTGGATAAGTTGGCGGTTCATTCCGCTGTGGCGACCCCAGATTAATAAAGGGACTAAGCCGAAAAGAAAATGAATGAATGAATGAATGTAAATTCAGTTCATTTGAATCATATAGTATTTTGGGTTACATTTGGTCCTCAGTATGCAACCTTTAATGACCTTACAATATATAATACAAAACATGCACAATTGCCAGGTGCAACTATACATTGTATATGTATAACATTCGTTCATTTTCCTTCAGCTTAGTCCCTTATTTATTAGGGGTAGCCACAGCAGAATGAACTGCTAACTATTCCGGCATATGTTTTACGCAGCGGATGCCCTTCCAGCCACAACCAGTACTGGGAAACACTCATACACTCTTACATTCACACACACTCATACACTATGGCCAATTTTGTTTACCCAATTCACCTATACCGCATGTGTTTGGACTGTGGGGGAAACCAGAGCACCTGGAGGAAACCCACGCCAACACAGGGAGAACATGCAAACTCCACACAGTAATGCCAACTGACCCAACTGGGACTCAAACCAGTGACCTTCTTGCTGTGAGGCGGCAGTGCTAACCACTGAGCCACCGTGCCGGCCTGAATACTGAATTATAAAAAGAAAAAGATCATGTTTAAAATTTACATTAAAGGAAAAGTAAAAAAAGAAGAATGGGACAATTATTTACATCCACGGTGTCCTAATACAATTCCTTCTAGAATAATCTCAAATGACTTTCATTATAGGTATTAGACAGAATACAAATTTACGTACATATACACACTGTGTAACTTTGTAAAGAAGTGTCAGTGTCGTGTTGTTTTCCCGCTCAGTCTGACAGAAACAGCTTCGAACATTTTCTTCTAAAATAGATGTATTAGCATTTCTGGAAACAGTTCAGTGCTGATTTTAAGGCGACTTTAATCTCCGGGACGTTTTACAATTGCTCTGGCTCAGTGCGGCGCTAAAAGTAGACATCTCGTCCTTTAAAGAGACAGAAGAGCTTTCAGACCAAAGCACATTTATTTAGTACTTACAAGTCTTCTGAATCGCTTTAATCAAACTGATCTGACAGATTGCTCACACTCTATCTATCTATCTATCTATCTATCTATCTATCTATCTATCTATCTATCTATCTATCTATCTATCTATCTATCTATCTATCTGCGTCCGTCCGTCCATCCGTCTGTCCGTCTGTCTGTCCGTTTTTTTTAATTTTTCTATCAGTCTATCCATTCATCTATCCATATAGCTATCTTTCCATCCATTTATCTATCCATTATTCTATTCATATAACTACCCTTCCATCTGTCTGTCCATCCATCCATCCATCCATCCATCACTTGTCTATCTGTCTATGTATCTATCCATATAACTCTCCTTCCGTCCATTCATCGATCCATCCATCACTTGTCTATCTGTCCATCTGTCTATCCATGTATCTATCTATATAACTATCCTTCCATCCGTGTATCAATCCATCCATCTGTTTGTCTATATATCTATCCATATATCCATCCATTCATCCATTTGTGTATTAGTCCCTCTATCTATCCATCCATCTATTTATATAACTATCTTTCCATCCATTTATCTATTCATTAATCTATTCATATAACTATCCTTCCATCCATCTTTGTCCATCCATCTACCTATCCATCCATATGTCCATCCATCCATCCATCCATCTATCCATCCATCCATCCATCCATCACTTGTCTATCTGTACATCTGTCTATCCATGTATCTATCCATATAACTCTCCTTCCGTCCATTCATCGATCCATCTTTCATCTATCTATCAATCTTTCCATCAATATATTTGTTCATTCATCCATCTATCCATCCATCACTTGTCCATCTGTCTATCCATGTATCTAACCATATAACTATCCTTCCATCCATATATCTATCTATCTATCCATTCATCCATCCATCCGTCCATTTGTGTATCAGTCCATCTATCTATCCATACATCTATCCAAATAGTTATATTTCCACCTATTTATCTATCTGTTAAACTATCCATATAACTTTCCATCCATCCATTCGTCTGTCTATCTGTCCATCTGTCTATCCATGTATCTATCCATATAACTCTCCTTCTGTCCATATATCTATCTATCCATTCATCCATCCATCCATCCATCCATCTGTCCGTCCATCCACCTGTCTATCTATCCATCTGTCTATCCATGTATCTATCTATATAACTCTCCTCCCGTCCATTCATCAATCCATCTTTCATTTATCTATCTAGAAATCTTTCTATCAATATAGTTGTTCATTCATCCATCACTTGTCTATCTGTCCATCTGTCTATCCATGTTTTTATCCATATAACTATCCTTTCATCCATATATCTATCCATTCATCCATCTATCCATCCATCCATCCATTTGTGTATCAGTCCATCTATATATCGAAACATCTATCCATATAGCTATATTTCCACCTATTTATCTATCTGTTGAACTATCCATATAACTTTCCATCCATCCGTCCATCCGTCTGTCTATCCGTCTAAACATCCATCTATTTTTCTGTCCATATATCTATTCATTCAGCGATACATCCATTGTCAGTCTCTCCATCAGTCTATCTATCCATCCATCCCTATAGCTATCCCTCCATCCATCCATCTATCAATTTGTATATCCATCCATATATTTATTTATACATCCACCCCTTCGTCTATCCATCCATCCATCCATCTATCTGTTTTTCAATATGTATATTATCTATATCTATATTTTTGAATCATTACTAAAAGAATCAGTTTTCAGGAAACATCCAAACGCTCATCCACAAAAATGCTCATGTTTATTCTTATACCGTTGAGGGGGAAAACTCAATAGAAAAGCATCTTTTCATTGCTTTGTTTCGCCTACAACGTCAGGATATAAAACCAACAATGGAAACCACGATGCCTGTATCATTCTGTAGTATCGGAATCAAACCTTTGTTGGAAGGTCATTGTTGTTGTTGCAGTGCTGTAGCATCCTGATTGTGCTTATTCAACAAATCCACTCCTCTTCTCTCTCATTCTGTGTTTTTTTTTCTTCCAGACGATGCTCACTGCCATCTCCATGAGTGCCATTGCCACAAACGGCGTCGTGCCAGGTAAGTGCTAGAGCTCAACAATGTGCATGTGCGTCGTCTTGGCAACAGGAAGCGGTCACCGTAGCAACTCAGAGCGATGACCAGACAGCAATATCCTAAAGCTGTATTTATGTATTCATAATTGGACAAGCGTGGCCTGTCCTAATGACCGCCTCGATCTCATCTCCTGATTGGAGGAGAGCAGAGGTGAGCAGAAATTGCTGGGTTCATTGTTCATCAGCGATAGGCTGCTATTATCCCTATAGTGCTAAAAGCCTCTCCATAAGCATGCTTAATATTTTCCAAGAAACAGGAAGTTGTAATTGGGGGTTATATTGAGCTATTTTGTTATAGCCTTCAGCAGCAGAATGCTCTGTTAATATTACAGTTTCCTAAAAGGGTTTTGTGCATTATGCTTTTTTTTTTTACAGCTGGAGGCTCGTATTATATGATCTCTCGTTCTCTGGGGCCTGAGTTTGGTGGAGCGGTGGGAATCTGTTTTTACCTCGGCACCACATTCGCTGGAGCCATGTACATCCTGGGCTGCATCGAGATACTGCTGGTGAGAATGACAACATATGAATGAGAATGAGAACTTCGAGTTTTTTATCTTGTTTATAGTCAAAATATCTAATAGTTCTTAAATCAAGAAGCATTTTCTAGATAATTAAAAAATATTGTCTTGTTTTCAGAAGTAGTAACCAGTGTTGGACACGTTCCTTTAAAAGAGTAATTAGTTATAGTTACTAGTTACTTCTTACAAATAATAACTGAGTAACTGAGTTACATAATTATAAAAGTAACTAATTACCAGGGAAAGTAACTATTGCGTTACTTAAAAAAAAAGCTAATGTCAAATGACTATAAAATAAATATAAAACATTGTACGCTAATCTACACTATTTTAATGTGGTTGTGGGACAATGTGAGAGACAACGGCAGCATGTCCTCAACTATATATCTAGATATTATTTAGTTTAATTCTGTCTGAGTAATAAGTGTTTGCGGTGACTTTGTCTCCTCCTTTGGTAGCGGAGCTCACATTCTCATCTGTGTAGCCACTAGTCTTGTGGCAGCATGTGACGACGTGAGGTGCTTCATTAGATTAGAATTACTCGTCACCAACGCAGAGAGACTGTTTTTTCCTGGGCATAAGTTACACGATACATAAACATTCTTGCCTTTCACCTCAACGAGGGAAAAGTAGTGCTTATATTTCCAGTTTGCAAACGCTACCTTTGAACTTGTTGGATTTTCCATCGTTCTGACTCCTGGTCGTTGATGTGTGCGACTGACTGTGCGTGTGCTTGTGTGAACACCCGCCCTACTCTGCCTCTGATTGGCAAACTGGAAATGTACTCTATCTAAGCCAATCATCACGTTCTCAGTTGCACCACGTTCACAGACACACCAATCATCATCACTGGTTGGTTATGTGTCCCGCCCCAGCCCCGAACACACACACACACACACACACACACACACACACACACCCCAGAGAAATAGAGGTCCTATGGCGGAGATAGACGGTGCTCACATGAAAACCGATTTAGTGTTCTCAATTATAGTAACGCACATTTTATTGTCAGTAACGGTAACGTCATTGTAACGGGGGAAACAGTAATTCATTTGATTACTCGTTACTCAAAAAAGTATCGCTGTTAGCAACGCCATTTATTTATAGCGCCATTATTCCCATCGCTGGTAGCAAGTCAAAATTAAGTGAGCTTTTCCTTAAAACAGGCTTAACAATCTGCCAGTGGAGTAAGCTTGTCTAGAAAATGCTTCTTGATTTAAGTATTTTTAGGTATTTGGACTAGAAATAAGACAAAAACTCTAAGTAGAAATAAAACATTTTTGCAGTGGCCAAACACTTTTATGATGCTTTCCAGGGTAAACAAGAACAAGGGATTATTATGAACTTCTGTCAATTAATCACTCTCTTCATATTCCAAACCAATTTATACTAAAGGGCTGTTGAATGCTTGATTCTGATTGGCCTATGAGCATTCTAAGGTGTGCAGTTAATGTCAGGTAAACAAACAGCTAAAGTAGTTCCGGCAGTTTTTGAGCGCATTGCAATTCCATATCACTACGCTCAATGATTTCAGTTATTTCACAGCTACATCAGTCATTCCTGTAATTTTATGGAAATTTACACATATTACTGTGTAAAAGAGGCTATAGTGGTCTGGATATTTTGCAAACACATTGAATTTAAAGTCTATATGTGACTGTTGACCAGTCTTATGCTGCACAGATATATCTTTGGTAAAAGCCAAAAATACATTGGATGGGTCAAAATTATATTTATATATATAAGGCCAAAAATCATTCAAATATTAAGTAAAGATTATGTTCCATGAGAATATTTGGTCACACTTTATTATAATGTACAATTCACGATATTAACAAACCATTAACAAAGACTTTTAGCTGCTTATTAATCGTTAGTAAGGTTGTAGTTGGGTTTAGGATTAGGTATGTAAAATAAGATCATGCTTTTATAATAAAGAGTTAATATCTTAATAATAGGCAGGTCATGCGCCAGTAGTTAATACCGTGAATTGTAACTAAATAAAGTGCATTTCTTGTTCCTCATCACGTTTCCATTTGATTATCCTGTTGTCCTGTTTTCCTCTCAGAGTGAGTAATTAAGTAATTATGCAGAGTTTAATTGTGTCATTGATAAGCACTAAAGTGATCTGTTTTAACACACGTTTTCTGCTGCCCGTGGACTTTTTTTGCAGTGCCCGAGGCTGTGTACGAAAACGCCCCCTATACTCTTCGCACTATTTGAGGGAGCAGCCATTTCTAGTGGTGTCCGAATCCATAGTGGACATTTTGAAGGGCACTCAATCAATCCCACAATGCACTCCAATAACGAGTGTGCAGCCCATGTACACTAAACAGCAATAGAAAATACCCAAAAATGCACTGACTGTGAGAGTTTGCACGCCAAATGAATTTTTGCATCTGACCACAAGATGGCGGCTAAATAGTGGAATCCGAACATGAAAGTTTCAAGGTAAAATATTATTTTAATTAAAGTGACTTTTTTATACACAACAGAAATCAAAATACTTTGTTTCTTTACTAATAGACAGCTTGCTAAGTGTTAAATAACTATCAAAGGGTCTGACAAAGAACTTTAAAATCTAATCTGAGGGATTTTTCAAGCAGCAAAGCTGCATTGGATGTTTGAATTCACTCACTCATTTCATTCACTCCTTCAAGTGAACTAGCCCACAGGTGTTTGAAACACAGAAAACAGAAATTGAAACACAGTCCAATTTAGTAATGGAGGTTTCATGACTACATTTGACCAGCCTGGTGGCCAGTCTTTACTTTTTGCACATATATTTTAATGCACACAACATTTTGGGTGACATATCAGAGTTCAAAAGAGGACAAATTGTTGGTGCGCGTCTCGCTGGCGCATCTGTGACCAAGACAGCAAGTCTTTGTGATTATCAAGAACCACGTGTGTATCCAGGCTAATGTCAGCAAACCACCAAGAAGAAGAACACAACAGGAGTAACTGTGGACACAAGAGGAAGCTGTCTGAAAGGGATGTCCGGCTGCTAACCCCGATTGTATTCTAAAAACATAAAAAATCAGCTACCCAACTCACTGCAGAATTAAATGTGCACCTCAACTCTCCTGTTTCCACCAAATCTGTTTGCCGGGAGCTCCACAGGGTCAATATACATGGCCAAACCTTTGGTCATTCGGTCAAACCTCAGTTTCAACGTTGCCAGCAGTAAAAATCTTCATGTATTGTTCTCTGATGAGAGCACCTTCACTGTCTTTCCCACATCCAGGAGAGTTACAGTGTGGAGAAGCCCCAAAGAAGCGTCCCACCTAGACTGTTGTATGCCCAGAGTAAAGCATGGGGGTGGATCAGTAACGGTTTGGGCTGCAATATCATGGCATTCCCTAGGTCCAATACTTGTGCTGAAGCGTCACTGCCAAGGATTACCCAACCATTCTGGAGGACCATGTGACTCAATGGGTCAAACATTGTATCCTGAAGGCGGTGCCGTGTTTCAGGATGATAATGCACCAATACACACAACAAGACTGGTGACAGAGTGGTTTGATGAGCATGATAGTGAAGTGATAGTGATAGATCTCCCATGGCCTGCACAGTCACCAGATCTGAATATTATTGAGACACTTTGGGATGTTTTGGAGGAGCGAGTCAGGAAACGTTTTCTCAACCAGCATAACGGCCACTATTCTGCAAGAAAAATGGCTCAGAATCCCTCTGGCCACTGTGCAGGACTTGTATCTGTCATTCCCAAGACAAATTGATGCTGTATTGGCTGCAAAAGGAGGCCTTACACCATACTAATGAATTATTGTGGTCTAAAACCAGACGTTTCAGTTTCATTGTCCAACCCCTGTATATTAGTGGACTAATGTAGGGAATGTTGAATGAGGGTATAGGGGACGATTTCGGATTCAGTTTCTCTGACTTCTGGGTTAAATCTTTCTTCTGAGGGAACATAAGCTTTAGTTCTTTTTGTCCGGGAGTAATCTTCCCTGCGCTCTGAGATCCGCTGTTCGCCGGCGTGCTGATTTGAGTTAGAGTTTTATCCAGTCTGTGGTTGAGAAGGACACTAAGACGTCTATTTAAAGTGACCCGGCGCTTTGAGATTAAAGCTGTATTGTGTAACCCGGCAGATATTACAGAAATGAGCAGGTCACCGTAGCGACAAGCTGATCACATGTGTGTATTTCATCTATTCAACAAAAGCTTGTTTGCAGCGCCGTCACTTTCTGGAGATCACACAGCCATTCCTGAGGAAAAACACCATCTCGGATGATCGAAAGAGAAATAACAGAAATGATGTAGGCGAATTACATTCAGATTTCATTCATTCATTCATTTTTCTTCGGCTTAGTCCCTTTATTCATCAGGGGTCACCACAGCGGAATGAACCACCAACTTATCCAGCATATGTTTTACACAGTGGATGCCCTTCCAGCTGTAACCCAGTACTGGGAAACACCCATACACCCTCATTCACACACACTCATACACTACGGCCAATTTAGTTCATCCAATTCCCCTATAGCGCATGTGTTTGGACTGTGGGGTAAACCGGAGCACCCGGAGGAAACCCACACCAACATGGGGAGAACATGCAAACCCCACACAGAAATGCCAACTGGCCCAGCCGGGACTCGGACCAGCGACCTTCTTGCTGTGAGGCGACTAATTTTTATTATTACTTTATTTATTTTTTTAGATTTTATGTACTTAAACTTACAGGTAGTAACATTTTATTGATAATTTGTTAATTGTGTTTCTCTGGATTTATAATTTTTTTAAGTTATAAAAGTTTGACTGAAATGTTATTTTTATTTTGTTTTGTTCTGCAAACTAAATTAAATAAAAATGAAAAATGACTACTGGTTTCTTCTAAATTTTATAAAAGTTTAAAATGACTACTGGTTAATTTTAAATTAAATTAAAACTGATTACTAATTTCTTCTAAATTAAATTAAAAGAAAACATGACTACAGATTTCTTCTGAATTAAAGTAAAATTACAAATCACATTTCTTCACAGTTTATCTGAGTTTTTCTCAATTTACTAGATATGTTTTTAAATGAAAATAATATATATATTTTTTTATTTCATTATTTTTTTCTGAACATGAGAACTGGTCAAAATAACAAAAAAGTCTGGAGCCTAAAAATTTCCAAAAAATCTTAATTACTTTTTTTTTTTCTTTGTATATATATATATATATATATATTTTTTTTTTTTTTTTCTTCTGTTAGTTTTTTTATTACTATTATTTTTATGTTATCTTATGTGTGTATATTTTTGTTTATATGTGTGTTTTCCTGATAATTTCTTGTTTGGTGAATTGTATCAGTGCGTATATATATCTATATATCATTGTATCAATATTATGTATATTTTTAATGCCTGGCCTAAGATGAACCTAATAAAGGAAAAAAAAAAAAAAAAAAAAAAAAAAAAAAAAAAAAAAAAAAAAAAAATAAATAAATAAATAAATAAATAAAATAACCAAAAATATTCCCTTTTTTTTACATATTTGTATTTATTTTGACAACACAAAGTCAGTGTTTTAACTTAAGAAGAGTTAAGAAAGCAATATTTGGTGGAATAAATAAATTTTTCTGGAAAAATTTCATTTTTCCTTCGGCTTAGTCCCTTTATTAATCCGGGGTCACCACAGTGGAATGAACCACCAACTTATCCAGCATATGTTTTACACAGCGGATGCCCTTCCAGCCTCAACCCAGTACTGGGAAACATCCATACACACTCATTCACACACATACACTACGGCCAATTTCGTTTATTCAAGTCACCTATAGGGCTGCACGGTGGCGCAGTGGGTAGCACGTTCGCCTCACAGCAAGAAGGTCGCTGGTTCGAGCCTCGGCTGGGTCAGTTGGCGTTTCTGTGTGGAGTTTGCATGTTTTCCCCGTGTTTGCGTGGGTTTCCTCCGGGTACTCTGGTTTCCCCCACAAGTCCAAAGACATGCGGTACAGGTGAATTGAGTAGGCTAAATTGTCCGCAGTGTATGTGTGTGAATGAGTGTGTATGGATGTTTCCCAGTGATGGGTTGCAGTTGGAAGGGCATCCGCTGCGTAAAACATATGCTGGATAAGTTGGCGGTTCATTCCGCTGTGGCAACCCCAGATTAATAAAGGGACTAAGCCAAAAAGAAAATGAATGAATGAATTCACCTATACCGCTTGTGTTTGGACTGTGGGGGAAACCTGAGCACCCAGAGGAAACCCACGCCAACAAGGGGAGAACATGCAAACTCCACACAGAAATGCCAACTGACCCAGCCGGGACTCGAACCAGCGACCATCTTGCTGTGAGTCGATATTGCTAACCACAGAGCCACCGTGTCGCCCCACATACATAAATATTTTTTCTATTATCATACACCTTATGCACCTTATGCACCTTACCAGATGCACCTTATTATCATAAGGTGCATCTTATAAAAACATTTTCAGGCTCACCTAGAAATTACCCACAAAAATATGAACATTTATCACACAATTTTATTTTTACTTTCATATTGCTGCTAGATTTACAGGAGTGACTTACAAATTTCCTAAATCTTTTCTGTAGGTGAATTATAAACTTGAATGTGATCTGGACAGATTTCATAAGATCTATTCATTATTATTCTTTTTATTGAGGAAAATGTCTGAAATAGCTTAATGAAGGATGCAGTATATTGTGCTTAGAGCGGTGAAACAGAGCATATGCACTGAAAAGTTTATGGCGCTGAATGTAATTTAGGTCAGGCCTCTAATAAGGACTAATGGCAGGCCATTTGCAGTATTAATTCCACGCTTGACTAGTTCAATTAGCGCTTGAAGAACTGAACTCACGCTAGTCTGCTTTACTGCCTGCCTGTGAATCTCGCCCATATCTCTTTATTCTGTCCTCTTTGTCTCCTTGCTGTTCTTTTGACTCTCTTTGTAGGTTTACACTCCGTTTTATATTTGTTCTGTTCGTTTGATGGGGTTTGTTTTTATTATTTGTACTGTTTCTGATCATAAACCTTTCCCAGTATTGTTTCTGTTATTTTTTAATTGTTCTGTTTCTGTTATAAACAATTTAATGGTCACACTTTACAATAAGGTTACATTAATATGTTTAATAACATGAACTGAGAATGAACCATACTTTTTATTAATTTATTAATCATAGTTCAACATATACTAATGCTTTATTAAAATGCAAAGTTGTGCTTGTTAACATTAGGCAAGTCAAGTTTATTTATATAGCACATTTCATACACAATGGTAATTCAAAGTGCTTTACATAAACAGGAATAAAAGAGACAAGTATAAAGTAATAAAAACAAATAATAAAAGTGATTAAAAACAGATAAAAACAGATTAAAATGTGTTAAAACAGGTTTGAAGAGAATGAAAAAGAAATAAAAAAGACATAATAGTGCTATCTGTGGGATGTAGCACAGTGCTCATTCAGTAAAGGCACGGCTAAACAGATGTGTTTTCAGTCTTGATTTGAATGTGCCTAATGTTGGAGCATATCTTATCATTTCTGGAAGCTGACTACAGCAGCGGGGGGCACTGTTAGTAGCTGAAGGCGGATTCACCCTGCTCTGACTGAACTCTCGGAATTTCTAGTTTATATGATCCTTAAGATCTGAGTAATCTGTTAGGTTTGTATTCAGTGAGCATATCTGTAATGTATTGAGGTCCTAGGCCATTTCGTGATTTATAGACAAGTAATAATACTTTAAAATCTGAATGTAACTGGGAGCCAGTGTAAAGACCTGAGGACAGGTGTGATGTGCTCTGATTTTCTGGTTCTGGTCAGAATCCTGGCAGCAGTGTTCTGAATGAGCTGCAACTGTCTGACTGTCTCTTTGGGAAGGCCAGTGAGGAGTCCATTACAGTAATCCACTCTGCTGGTGATAAAAGCATGAACAAGTTTCTATAAGTCTTCACTGGAAACAAAGCATCTAATTCTTGCAATGTTTTTGAGATGATAGTATGCTGATTTAGTTACTGCTTTGACATGACTACTGAAACTCATATCTGACTCCAGAATAACACCAAGATTCTTGACCTTATTTTTTGTTGTTTGACCCCTAGAGCCAAGGGTCTGTCAAAGGTGAACAAATACTGTAATAAATGTATTGTTCATTATTTGTTCATGTTTGTAAATACATCAATTAACATTAACTAATGGAACCTTGTTGGAAATTGACATTGATAAGCAGTTATGTGAACATATTATAAAATGTAATATATTTCAGTAGGGTGGTGCAGTGGGTAGCACTGTCGCGTCACAGCAAGAAGGTCGCTGGTTTGAGCCTCGGCTGGGTCAGTTGGCATTTCTGTGTGGAGTTTGCATGTTCTCCCCGTGTTCACGTGGGTTTCCTCCGGGTGCTCCGGTTTCCCCCACAGTCCAAACACATGTGCTATAGGTGAATTGGGTAAGCTAAATTGTCCGTAGTGTATGTGTGTGAACAAGAGTGTATGGGTGTTTCCCATTGATTGGTTGCTGCTGGAAGGGCACCCGCTGCGTAAAACATATGCAGGATAAGTTGGCAGTTCATTCCACTGTGGCAACCCCTGATTAATAAAGGGACTAAGCCGAAAAGAAAATGAATGAATGAATATATTTCAATGATGTAAAGCTGAAGTTTCAGCATCATTATTCCAGTCTTCAGTGTCTCACGATTCTTCAGAAATCATAATAATATGATGATTTGCAGCTTTGAATCATAGGAATAAATTACAATTCAAATAAATATTCACGGCGTCACGGTGGCGCAGTGGGTAGCACGGTTGCCTCACAGCAAGAAGGTCGCTGGTTCGAGCCTCGGCTGGGTCAGTTGGCATTTCTGTGTGGAGTTTGCATGTTCTCCCCGTGTTCGCGTGGGTTTCCTCCGGGTGCTCCGGTTTCCCCCACAAGTCCAAAGACATGCGGTATAGGTGAATTGAGTAAGCTAAAATTGTCCGTAGTGTATGTGTGTGAATGAATGTTTCCCAGTGATGGGTTGCGGCTGGAAGGGCATCCGCTGCGTAAAACATATGCTGGATAAGTTGGCGGTTCATCCCGCTGTGGCGACCCCAGATTAATAAAGGGATTAAGCCGAAAAGAAAATGAATGAATGAATGAATAAATATTCACTTTAAAAAAATTAATTTTAAATTTGATAAGCAGAAGAGACAAAAACCAAACTTTTGACTAATAATATAAATGATTGAGCTATAAGTCTTAGTTAATGGTTTGTTAATAGCGTGAATTGTCCATTAAAATAAAGTGTCACTATATATATATATAAATGGCTCAAAAAATAAAGGGAATACTTAAACAACACAATGTAACTCCAAGTATTCACTTCATTTTTTTGAGCAGTATATATATATACATGGGGGGCTGCACGGTGGCGCAGTGGGTAGCACGTTCGCCTCACAGCAAGAAGGTCGCTGGTTCGAGCCTCGGCTGGGTCAGTTGGCATTTCTGTGTGGAGTTTGCATGTTCTCCCCGTGTTGCCGTGGGTTTCCTCCGGGTGCTCCGGTTTTCCCCACAAGTCCAAAGACATGCACTATAGGTGAATTGGGTAAGCTAAATTGTCCGTAGTGTATGAGTGTGAATGAGTGTGTATGGATGTTTCCCAGTGATGGGTTGCAGCTGGAAGGGCATCCGCTGCGTAAAACATATGCTGGATAAGTTGGCGGTTCATTCCGCTGTGGCGACCCCAGATTAATAAAGGGACTAAGCTGAAAAGAAAATGAATTAATGAATATATATATATATGGTAACGCAATTAATTACCATACATTTTAATACAATGAATCACACGTTCATTGGATTTACTAAAAACATTTAAGGTAAGTGGTTGCAAGCAATTTATATGGGCTGAATTTAAACAAATTAAATTTTGTAATGTTCAACTTGTATTTATATCAAATTCAGATATAAATAGTTTGCACCACTTACCTAAATAATATCCAATTTAAATCCAATGAATAATTTTTTTTTTTCAGTGTAGGATTATCTTTGTCTAATTATATAAGGCTTCTTTTATGGATAATTTATTTTCAGAGAAGCAGTTTAACAAGCATAAAGTGAAATAATGAGGACAGGTCAGCGGCATCTTTAAACATGTAACATTAAGTTCATCAAGTGTGAGGATAGAGAGTTTTACCATCGAAATAGCAACCTTAATCTTTTATTTTCATTATTTTTCTTCTTTTTGTTTACCTTTTAATTTTTTTCCTCCTGGCTTTCCTCAGGTGTACATTGTGCCACAAGCGGCCATCTTTAAGATGGAGGGTCTGGAAGGAGCAGAAGCCGAAGCCGCCATGCTGAACAACATGCGTGTTTACGGGACGCTGGTGCTGAGCTTCATGGTCATCGTGGTGTTTGTCGGAGTGAAGTATGTGAATAAACTGGCGCTCGTCTTCCTGGCCTGCGTCATCTGTTCGATCCTCGCCGTCTACGCCGGAGTGATCAAGACTGCCTTTGAGCCGCCGGTTTTCCCGTATGTGGAGCAAAAGTCTCATAAATCACCATTAAACTGAAGCCACACTGTGAAAAATATCTGTTAATTAAGTATTTACGGTTGTGAAGTGCATTATGGGATGTTGATCTATGCTCTGTCGACTTTTGATGTTGACAATTCAACTCTACAGTTGACCTTTTATTGACATTTAGGAGTTTGAAATAATATAATGTGTAAGAAATAATATATAGAGAAATAAGTGTGTAAAATAACAGAAAATGTACTTGCAGTTTATTATAAGGTTTATGTAGCGTAATATACAGTCGTGGCCAAAAGTTTTGAGAATGACACAAATATTAGTTTTCACAAAGTTTGCTGCTAAACTGCTTTTAGATCTTTGTTTCAGTTGTTTCTGTGATGTACTGAAATATAATTACAAGCACTTCATACGTTTTAAAGGCTTTTATCGACAATTACATGACATTTATGCAAAGAGTCAGTATTTGCAGTGTTGGCCCTTATTTTTCAGGACCTCTGCAATTCGACTGGGCATGCTCTCAATCAACTTCTGGGCCAAATCCTGACTGACAGCAACCCATTCTTTCATAATCACTTCTTGGACTTTGTCAGAATTAGTGGGTTTTTGTTTGTCCACCCGCCTCTTGAGGATTGACCACAAGTTCTCAATGGGATTAAGAACTGGGGAGTTTCCAGGCCATGAACCCAAAATTTCAACGTTTTGGTCCCCGAGCCACTTAGATATCACTTTTGCCTTATGGCACGGTGCTCCATCGTGCTGGAAAATGCATTGTTCTTCACCAAACTGTTGTTGGATTGTTGGAAGAAGTTGCTGTTGGAGGGTGTTTTGGTACCATTCTTTGTTCATGGCTGTGTTTTTGGGCAAAATTGTGAGTGAGCCCACTCCCTTGGATGAGAAGCAACCCCACACATGAATGGTCTCAGGATGCTTTACTGTTGGCATGACACAGGACTGATGGTAGCGCTCACCTTTTCTTCTCCGGACAAGCCTTTTTCCAGATGCCCCAAACAATCGGAAAGGGGTTCATCGGAGAATATGACTTTGCCCCAGTCCTCAGCAGTCCATTTGCCATACTTTTTGCAGAAGATCAATCTGTCCCTGATGTTTCTTTTGGAGAGAAGTGGCTTCTTTACTGCCCTTCTTGACACCAGGCCATCTTCCAAAAGTCTTCGCCTCACTGTGCGTGCAGATGCGCTCACACCTGCCTGCTGCCATTCCTGAGCAAGCTCTACACTGGTGGCACTCCGATCCTGCAGCTGAATCCTCTTTAGGAGACGATCCTGGTGCTTGCTGGACTTTCTTGGATGCCCTGAAGCCTTCTTAACAAGAATTGAACCTCTTTCCTTGAAGTTCTTGATTATCCTATAAATTGTTGATTTAGGTGCAATCTTAGTAGCCACAATATCCTTGCCTGTGAAGCCATTTTTATGCAACACAATGATGGCTGCACGCGTTTCTTTGCATGTCACCATGGTTTACAATGGAAGAACAATGATTTCAAGCATCACACTCCTTTTAACATGTCAAGTCTGCCATTCTAACCCAATCAGCCTGACATAATGATCTCCAGCCTTGTGCTCGTCAACATTCTCACCTGAGTTAACAAGACGATTACTGAAATGATCTCAGCAGGTCCTTTAATGACAGCAATGAAATGCAGTGGAACGTTTTTTCAGGATTAAGTACATTTTCATGGCAAAGAAGGACTATGCAATTCATCTGATCACTCTTCATAACATTCTGGAGTATATGCAAATTGCTATTATAAAAACTTAAGCAGCAACTTTTCCAATTTCCAATATTTATGTTATTCTCAAAACTTTTGGCCACGACTGTACAACACCAACCCAGACAATATATCACTTTAAATGATTAAAAATGACAAAAAAGTCACTTTTTTCGAATTTATCAAGGTTAAAAGCTGTTGGAAGAAAGCTCAAGACCCCATAATGCAATTCAAAAGCATAAATAAATGGGGGAAAAATAAAAACATGAATCACAAAATACAGAAAACTGCTAATGTGTCCATATTTTTTAAAGTATAGAAACATAACATACATAAACGTAAAGGCAGAAACATACATGCGTATTTTATTAACATAGGTATATTAATAGTGCCCAAACCCTAAACCTACCCCTCACAATAATTACGATAATTATTTATATTATATTTATTATTTATAATATATTATTTATTATATTTATTTATTAATTTATTACCCATTAACTGTATTTTATTAACGTCTACCCCTCACAGGAATATAAAAACAGTAATTGTAACAATAATTATTTATATTGTTTATTAAATTGCCCATTAATTGTATTTTTTAACATCTACCCCTCACACTAATGTAAAAACAGTAATTACCAGAATTTTTTTAATATTATTTATTAAATGACCCATTCATTTTTTTTGTTAACGCCTACACTGTCAAAAATAAATAGTTCATGTTTTTATTTTTTTTTTATTTCCCCCTGTTTATTTATGCTTTTGAATTGCATTATGGGACCTTGATCTTTCTCCCATCAACTTTTAACCTTGTGGCTTCACCTATCTAGGAGCAAGCTGGCAAAAATGCATCCAGGGTCAGATTCATCTTGCCCCAGATGTGGTTTGGAGTCAGCAGATCATATGAGTCTGGGGATGCCCTAGATTAGATACATTTTGGACCGATATCTTTAGATTATTTTTATTTATATTTTACAAAGATATGGATCCTAGTCCTTTGACTTTGACAATGTTTGGTGCAGTGCCAGAAGAAATGCACCTATCAGCTAATCATGTAGAAGTCATTGCCTTCTCTTTATTATTGGCCAGACGCCTGATTCTTCTCAGGTGGAAAAAAGCAAACCCATCATCCCACAAACACTGGATATTAGAAGTGTTATCACATCTTAAACTTGAGCATCTTAAATACACCATCCGAGGCTCTACAAAAATGTTTTATGAGGTTTGGCAGCCTTTTCTATCCTACATTGTATGCTCAGGGGTTACTATATCCTATGTGAAAGTTTACCCCCAATTTCCCAATTTTTTCATTATTTTTCTTTCTTTCTTTCTCCCTTTTTCTTTATGGGGTGTGAGTATGTTTGTAGCTATGTGTTAATATGTTGTTCAATATGTGTTGTGGGACAATTGAATACTATTAAAAATCAATAAAAAATATTTTAATAACAACTTTTAACCTTGAAAAGTAAAAAAAGTGACTTTTATTAACATCTTTAATAGTTTAAAGTGATATATTGTCTGGGTTGGTGTTGTATATTACGCTTTTTTAGTTATTATATTATTTCAAAATACTAAAATGTCAATAGAAATAACTTTGTCAAACTGTATAGTTTACTTTTCAGCATCAAAAGTCGACACAGCAGAGATCAACATCCCATAATGCAATTCACAACCGTAAATAAATGGAAAAAACACTTGTGAATCACAAAACACGAAAACTGTTAATTAACTGATATTTTTACAGCGTACCCCAAACCTAACCCTAACCCTACCCCTCACAGTAATTTAAAAACAGCAATTACATCGATAGTTATTTATATTATGTATTAAGTTACCGATTAATTGTATTTTTTTGATGTCTACGCCTACCCCAACCCTAAACCCAAGTCTCACAGTAATGTAAAAAAAGTCATTACAACAAAAACTATTTATATTATTTATTAAATTACCAATTAATTGTATTTATATGACGTCTACCCCAAACCTAACCCTACCCCTCACAGTAATGTAATTAAAAAAAGAATTATTTGTTATTTATTAAATAACCCATTATTGTATTTTATTAATTTCTACACTGTAATATATTATTTATTAAATTACCCATTAATTGTATTTTATTAACATCTAACCCACCCCAACCCCAAACCTACCACTCACAGTAATGTAAAAACAATCATTATAATGAGAATTATTTATGTTATTTATTAAATTACCTATTAATTGTATTTTT
>CAIGQV010019356.1:967889-992889 GCA_903798115.1 Danio jaintianensis
ATAAATAAATAAATAAATAAATAAATAAATAAATAAATAAATAAATAAATAAATGTGCAAGATGTGGGCAATTAGCTAAATATATTTGACACTTTTTTGGACACCAAAAAAAGGTCATAGATAATTTTACAAAAAAGTGTTTTGACACCTAAAGCTACTTCATTACAGTTTTAAAATGTGAAGAACACAAAATGTGTTGAATTTTTTTTTTTATTATATTCCTCAAAATAAATATGTGATTTTAAAAAGTGAATTACAATATCGTTAACTAATCTTTTGTTTACCTAGTAAAAACGATGTACATTTCTTTGTCATTGCCAAGTATCTTCTCCAAATCAAAACTGATGAGCTGAATTGCATTGATTCAGGTTTGGTGAGGCGGTGAGAGGTAATCTGGTGATCGGGACACTGGCGTGGCCTTCGCCCTGGGTCATCGTCATCGGCTCCTTCTTTTCCACCTGCGGCGCGGGGCTCCAGAGCCTGACCGGTGCTCCCCGACTCATGCAGGCCATTGCTCGGGACGGGATCGTGCCATTCCTTAGGGTAAGTGTTAGGGCTGCACAATATATCGTTTCAGCATCAGAATCAGAAAGAGCTTTAATGCCAAGTTTGCCAGCATACACAAAGAATTTGTCTTAGTGATAGGAGCTTCCAGTACAGAAAGTACAAAAAGTATAAACATAGGGCGACGAAGTACAAACATAGTGCAGACATAAATAGAAACAAAAGAACATGAATAAATAGCATTAGCATTTAAAAAAAATTATATATACACAGTGTTCAACATAAATGAGTACACCCCATTTTAAAAATGAGTATTTTTATTAATTTCTCAGTGAATGTAGGTCATACATGTTGGTGCATTTAAACAAAACAGATTTATTAAGCTGATATTTTTATTAAAATAATATTAACTTAGTAATATTACTTTAGAAATTGAAAGATAATATATTTTAATTTATGTGAAATATTGGGGAAAAAATGACAAAATACAAAATTTCAACAAAATTGTATACATTTTTAGTTTCTCTGGAATTTTGCTCTTTAAAAATATTTTATTGAATATTTTTCCCTAGCATATAAATTTGAGTGTACTAATTTTGGACCGTTATCAAAAGTCATCGATATTGCAATGTGTGCATCTGCAATAGTCAAATCGCACGATGCACAATGTTGATTGGGGATCATAGTTGACCGGGAGCCACAGTTCAGAACACATGATATTTGTAAAGTCACTGCAGAACTGAACCATAATGGAGTGAAAGTTTATCATTTGCTTGTGTTTTTTTAAGGCCTGTGACTGTGCGCGCATTTAAAAAAAAGTAGCATTTTTATAAATTAATGTTTATTAATTTTTTTTCTTAGCTCTGTTGTAATTATCTATGCTTATAATTCGTTTATTAATGTTTAAGCATGATTCACTCCCCTACAGAATCATCCCAAAGCAATCTAAATTAATCAATTCTTTCAAAACAGAGCTATTCAAGCCATCTGGTAAAACCGTTTTCCTATCGCAGTATATATCTCAAAAAACACTAAATATGGAAATCTCTGATGTTTCCAATATTGTGCAGCCCTAGTAAGTGTGTGATCAGCACAGCCAATGATTGTGTCCTGGAGCTGCCACTGTTGTTTTTGAGCCCAATCATACAGTTGGAGCAACGCGGCGCCATGCAAATACTAAAGTGTTTTTCTCTAGTAGTATCAGTCTGGTGAAGGTTTCATTTTCATGTTTTGCACCACATTGTTTAAATAGCAAATTTATTTGAGGCTGTATGTGTGCCCATGACCGTGCTGGTCTGAACAGGAGGTGTGTTAAAGGCACATTGCTATTTTGAGGCAACTTAAAAAGACTAAAAGCTGGTCTAAAGTCAACGGTGCAGGGTTTTTATTTGTTATTTAAAGAGCATGTTCGTTTATGCGTCTATGAGGATAAAAAACGTGCATGCACATTTCTTATTACACACAGGGATGTACAGCAGTACACAAACATCTTTAAATATGAAAAATTTAAGTGTAAAATCATTATAGTCTGCATAAATTAATAAAAAAAAACATTTCTTTGGTGGAAGCCGGCTCTGTTGTAGCCAGTTTATTCATGTCAATTATTCATTCATTCATTTTCTTTTCAGCTTAGTCCCTTTATTAATCTGGGGTCACCACAGCGGAATGAACCGGCAACTTATCCAGCATATGTTTTGCGCAGCGGATGCCCTTCCAGCTCCAACCCATCACTGGGAAAAATCCATACACACTCATTCACACACATACACTACGGACAATTTTTTAGCTTACCCAATTGATCTATACCACATGTCTTTGGACTTGTGGGGTAAACCGGAGCACCCGGAGGAAACCCACGCGAACACGGGGAGAACATGCAAACTCCACACAGAAATGCCAACTGACCCAGCCTAGGCTCGAACTAGCGACCTTCTTGCTGTGAGGCGACAGCGCTACCCACTGCGCCACCGCATCGCCTCATGTCAATTAACATTTGTTTAATTTTATTAGTAGTAGTAGTATTTATTATATGCATATTTATATTTGTTTTTATAATTTTTTGTTTGGATTTGTCCAGCTGTCGGGTTTTAGAGACGTTGGCATCACTATATAGGGGCATAGGTACAGGAAGTGTGTTTGAATATAACTCCATTGTTATTGTTCATTTATTCGCTTGTTGGAATTAAATAGTTTTGAAACAAATCTTGGCGCTTAACAAACGGAATTACGAAAATAAATATGTAATGGATGTCTTCAGTGGAGTGCGTCCAGCTCCGTTTCCTGAATCCACAGTTAAAGGGAAGAAGCTCATTCGGTAGATGGTCTTTAACCGTTTTCTTGCTAATGAAGCGTTTACACTTACAGTCGCCATGTAAATAGCAAATACGCCATGGCGTGACACAACTGATTCTTAAAGGGAACAGGAGATGAGACTTTCATTGGTCTAATGCATGTTAGGCCCAAAACACACCCATAACTCATTTCAAGAGTTCGCCCTTAGTTAATGATTGATTATAAAGCGTGTTTGGCATGCTGTCCCGGGAGAGAGCCCTGAGCTCATAAGATCCTCGAGCCCGGGGCTCCCTCCCGTTGCAGGGCGAGAGGGGAGCTTGAGTTCAGGTAGGTCTCGAGAACTCCCCTACTTGGTGAAAGTAGATGGAAGTAAAGATATGAATTGGATAGCTAGATAATTGATCGTCTATAGTGTCAATTTTGTTTGGTCAATTAACTTGTGTTACATGTTTTTTGGACTGTGGGAGGAAACCGGAGAGCCCGGGGAAAACCCACGCAACACGAGGAGAACATGCAAACTCCACACAGGAATGTCAACTTGGCAAGATGAAGGCTTGGGCGAGTGACACTCTTGCTGTGAGGCAACAGTGCTAGCCACTGAGCTTCCGTGCTGCCCTTGAGAAGGGGGAGAAGTAGGGGTGGAAGGGGGGATTCTTCAAGACGAATGTGACTGAATAATATGCTCTGGTTATTTATAGCGATTTAGGAATCCTCTGATTGGTGGAACGTGCATTAGCTAATGTGAACCAGCTGTTATCAATCATGATCACGCGCTCCTCTCGAAATTAGTTTACGAATAAACTTCACTAGGAGAGTAAGGACAACCCTTTTAGACCATGCGCCTGGTGCACAGATCGTTTTTCCATCCTTAAAATAGCGGGTGTGGATTCCATGCCATTAGTACTTTTCGGCTTAGACTTTAGATAAAATTGAGCCCCTTGTGTTCAGCCGTGTGTGTGTTCAGCTGTGTGTGTTCATGTGTGTGTGTGTTTACAGGTGTTTGGTCATGGAAAAGCCAACGGAGAGCCGACCTGGGCGCTGCTGCTGACCGCATTTATCTGTGAGAGTGGCATTCTCATCGCTTCTCTGGATAACGTCGCTCCTATTCTCTCTATGTAAGAGGCCATACACACATACACACACAGACACACACTAAAATACACAGCAACTACAGAGAGTTTAAGACACTTGTGGTGGATTTACACAACTTTTTTTGACTACAACTGAAAACTCTGTGCATTTTTGTCATTCCTTTACTGGACAATGGCATACTGCTGACCTGCCATGAAGAATACTGTGTTTTTTGTTGTTTTGGCAGAAAGGTTTGTACAATTGAAGACAAATTTATTTGGTTTCCTATTAAATTTGAATAATTTTTCAAGTATTTGCCAAGTGCTGTTTAACAAAGCAAGGAGATTTTTTTCACAGTATTTCCTATTGCATTTCTCTTTTGGAGAAAGTCTTATTTTTAGTTTGACAAAATGAAGTAGTTATTAGAAATTAGTTATTAAAAACTAAAATAAAAAAATCTGTTATTATTCTCTCCATAAAATATTTGAAATACAAATTACACAAGAGGGAATGAGAAATGTTGATTTAGCAACTAAAATATAATAAATTAATAAGACTAAAACACATGATGATAATAATAATAATGATAATAATAATAATAATAATGAAAATAATAATAATAATAATAAAAGTAATAAAATGTGGTCACTGTAGTAAATTTTGTCATATGAAAACTAAAATATTAAAATAAAAGCTGTTAAAATAATAATGAATACAAAAATGAGAAATAAATTACTTTAAATAGCAATATTTCAGCTTTATTTTTAGATTACAAAATTTATTCCATGTTATTTATTTAACTTTACAGTACATTTAAGTTTACTCTTTATTATAGTTATCATTAATCTTGCATTAACATCATGCACTTAATAAACAAGATAAATACTGATTAGGATTTATTGAACTGTCAACACTACGTTTCCTGATTTAGTATAAAAAATTCTTTCAGGTTTTTATATTTACAGTAAATCTATTTACTAAATTCTAAATTGTAATTTTGCTAATATTTTCACTTGTATTTTACTTTTGTAATTTTTTATTTACAGCCAGTTTCAGACATTTTAAGTTCTCTGTACTCCATTTGAAGTTTGAAGTCTGGTTTCTAAAAAAAAAATATATATATATATATATATTGGTGTTTCCTCCTGTTCTTTGTACTTGCTTATACCATGGAATATACAAAAACAATTGTTAGCTCTTAAAAAAAAAATACTTCTGTTCATTTGTATATAAAATGTAAAAATGTTTGATGAATTGGAAGCCCACTTTACCACTTACTTTTCATGAATGGCTGACTGAATTGGTTGCTGCTCTGAAGCTTGAAAGAATTTGTTTTTGCTAGAGTAGATGGTTCTAAAAAGTTAGAAAAAATCTGGGACCTCTTCCTTGCTTATCTTTTTATGAGTTGAAAGTAGGGCACTTATGATTCATGGACAATTTTACTCTTATTTTTCCACTCTATTTTCAATGTTTTGAGTTAGACCAAGTAAAACTTGATGGTGTATATTATTTACTCTATAAGTTTGGATGGACTGGGGCTTGTTTTTTTATTTAATTTTATTTAATTTTTATTATTATTATTATATTTTCTTTCTTTTCGGCTTACTCCCTTTATTCATCAGGGGTCGCCACAGCGGAATGAACCGCCAACTTATCCAGCATATGTTTTACGCAGCGGATGCCCTTCCAGCTGCAACCCATCACACGGAAACATCCATACACACTCATTCACACACATACACTACGGACAATTTAGCTTACCCAATTCACCTATACTGCATGTCTTAGGACTGTGGGGGAAACCGGAGCACCCGGAGGAAACCCACGCGAACACGGGAAGAACATGCAAACTCCAGCGACCTTCTTGCTGTGAGGCGATTGTGCTATCCACTGCACCACCGTGCTGCTTATTATTATTATATGTCTTTTTTAATTAATTTTTTTGTCATCGTTTGTATAAAAAAGTATTATAGATTGTGTAAATGTTTTTTGTACTGTTTTGTGCTTATAAAAAACTGTTATAAATAAAATATTTTAAAAATGTGACTTCCCTTCTCATTCTATTGTTTGTGTGTGCAGGTTTTTCCTCATGTGCTACATGTTTGTGAATCTGGCCTGTGCTGTTCAGACTCTTCTCAGAACACCAAACTGGAGACCTCGATTCAAGTTCTACCACTGGTGAGCTTCAGTCCAACACATCTCACCGTTTTCTGCTCATGTTTACAATGGATAATTGACATATAGGCAGTGAAAATGCTTCTTATTTTGTAAAACACCATTTTGAAGAAAAAAAAAATTATGTTTTAGAATACAGGTCTCAAACTGGATTCCTGGAGGGCCGCAGCTCTGCACATTTTTTCTCCAACCCTAATCAAACACAGCTGATGCAACTAATCGAGGTGTTCAGCACTACTATAGACTATTAAGCAGGTGTGAGTTGGAAGTGGTTGGAGCTAACCTATGCAGAGCTGCGGCCCTCCAGGAATTGAGTTTGAGACCACTGTTTTACAAAATATAAGGGATCACTATACCTTTATCAATTCTTTCCATTTTTTTTTTTGGTATTTTATTTTTTACATTTGACTGAACTGTACCTTCAATATTTTCTATGGGCTTACATAACAAAAAGTAAGAAATACAACTCTTAATAATACACAAATAGTCTATCTTCATTGTTGTGCTATTTATATATTTAAAATGCTATTTATTATTTTACTTGAAATGAGGAATAATATATTTTTTTCAGACTTGTTGGACATTTTCAGTTAATACGGGTGTCACTTGAGGACAACAAACTTAACAATTTTATAGTTAAATTTATCACATTTTAATTCATTAATTTTATATGAAATTATAAATATGTTTTTTTTCTCCATGACTTGAGGAAACATTTTCGAAAAATACAGGTGTCACACCAAAGGACGATAAAACCTAACCATTTTATACTTACATTGTTTAAAAAATATTTCATGCATTTAATGTTATTTATTTATTTATTTTATTTTATTTATTAAATTTTGCTTTATTAGGTTCATATTAAGTCAGACAAAAATAACACTGTAAATAAATATACATAATATTGATACATGTAGATATATAAAACATGCCATAAAAATCGTGTACTTATACAATTCACCAAACAAGAAATTACCAGGAAAACATAATTATGCGCTAAATAAGTATATAAATAATAATTAATTTTATTTTTAAAGTTTACATTAATTTTATTGTAATTTTATTGTAAATTCGAAGAGACAAAAACATAGAAGGGCTTGACAGGGGGCTTCAGTCACATAATCTTGAACTAATCCGTCAACTAATTAAAGTTTTTAGTGAAATTTCCCATTTAAAATCAGCATATACTGTCACACAAGAGAGACCTGGGGCTCTATTTTAACGATCTAGGCTCAAAGTCTAAAGAGCAGGGCGCAAAAGCATGTCCGAATCCACTTTTGCTATTTTAAGGACGGAATAATACGGTCTGCACCCCGGTGCACGGTCTAACAGGGTTGTGCTTGTGTTTTTTGAGCATAACATGCATTAAACCAATCAGAGTCTCATCTCCCATTCCCTTTAAGAGTCAGTTGTGTCGCGCCATGGCACATTTGCTATTTACATGGCGGACTTTGTAAGTGGAAAACCTGAAGGCTTCACTGGCAGAAAACAGATAAACAGAGCATCTGCAGCACGAGGATAAAGAATGAGCCTCCTCCAATCTGCCTTTACTTTCACTTTCTCTTTCTCTCTTTCGTGGATAAGGAAACGCACAGACATCCATTAGCCTAGATAATTATTTTCGTTTGTTAAGCGCAAAGATTTGTTTCAAAACTATTTCTAAATTCACTTCTAATTTCCAGCAAACGAATAAATGAACAATAATAATGAAGTGTGGTCAGAAAACTGAGTTATATCCAAATACACATGCTATGCCCCAAATCTATGCTTGTTTTTAATAAAACAAATATAAATATGCATATAATAAATAATACTGCTAATAATAATAACATTATACAAAAGCAAGTTGTCATGAAATAAACTAAAAAAGCCCCCCGAGGTGAAGAAGGCATGGAGGCAGTGGTTTTTATATTTATAAAGTAATAATTTTTGTAATATTTTAATCCTTTAATTCTTTTTCATTTGTAAAGATATTTGAGTATTGCTGCATCCTGCGTGTATTAAGCAATGTGTAAGTGAGGCGCACAATTAACACCCTCTGCGCTGGACTTTCGACCTGCTTTCAGCTGGTCTATTGCACAGTCTATTTTAGTTCCTCAAAATAGCAAAGCGCCAACAATGCGCCTTAACAAACCTCTTTTCTAGACCGAAACATCCATGAGTCCACAAAGTGGCGCAAATGGATTTACTATTTAAACAACGTGGGGGAAAACGGGAAAATTAAGGTTGCATTGGTCTGAAAATAGCAACACATCAGGGCAAGCACGTCTTGTGCCTTATTGCGCCGGGTGTATGATAGGTTTTCAATGACAAAATCTATAAAGTTTCTATATTTTGAGAAATATATGAATGAAAAAAATGATTGCCATTTACTAAAATAGCCACTTGTAAAGGTAGTTCTGGAGTATTTATTAATAATTTTAGGATTTTCTTTTTAATTTCTAAGAGCTGTAAATTATTGAACTATGCTTGAGACAGTCACACCATAATACAGTTTTGAGATTTGCCTCAAAAATCGAAAAAAAAAAGTAATAACATTTTTTTCATAACGATGTCAATGGAAGACAAAGACATGTTTAAGCACAGTTGTGTGGCAACAATCTGTGAATATAACCAGCTTCTAATGTTAAAAATTAATTATATTTTTTTATAATCACACACAAAAACAGAAACACTTTGATTAACATTCTCCCTTTGTACGTGTCATAAAAGGGGGAAAGCCCTGCCCGTTAGTGAGGATATCTCCTTCATTAGCATAGACAGCCCTGAGTGAGAAGCAGCCGTCTGCTATTAGTCCTGTTTTGAATCTGCCGCTATGCTGAGGCACATGCATTTGTAGCTCCGCCCTCTTTTTGAAAAGAGCACAGTCTCATTTAAATTTAAAGCGACAGTCACTAAAACAGCACAATTTGGATCAGTGCCTAAAAGGGGCCGTTTCAGAGAGTTATAAAACAATGTTTGTCTAGTATTTTGAGCTAAAACTTCACACACACACACACTCTAGGGACATCAGAGACTTATTTTACATCTTGTAGAAGGGGCATAATAGGTCTCCTTTAAATAATGATGGAACTAATTATATTCATTTTTGTCATGTGTGACAGTGAAAATACAACCCATATGCTAAAATCTGTCTTTCTCTTGTCCTCCAGGACTCTGTCTTTTCTCGGCATGAGTCTGTGTCTCTCGCTCATGTTCATCTGCTCTTGGTACTACGCCATTGTTGCAATGGGCATCGCCGGCTGCATCTACAAGTATATCGAGTTTCGAGGGTAAGTGGATTGTGACCCGAAGTCGAGGGAAAGCCGGAAAAACCCCGCAAGATAGATTAGAATTGAGTTTTCACCATTTGACCTGTCAGGGTTTTTAGATCCCTCCTAATCCTGCTGGTCAAGAAACAGCTGAAATCTGCTCCAGGATTTGATTAGTTTACTGCCTTTCCTTCTGAAGCTCTACTGGAGTGAAGCCGAGCACTGACCCGAGTCTGGCGCCGGAAATGAAAGACTGAAAACTGGAGACAGGATTATAGTCTGAGGCTGCGCTCAAATACACTGTATACTTGAGAAAAACAGAAGAAGATGCATGTGTTTGTTGTATTCTGGATTGCACGACATGCTAAAGCGAATATACATTCATTCATTCATTCATTTTCCTTCGGCTTAGTCTCTGATTTATCAGAGGTCACCACAGTGTAATGAACCGCCAACTATTCCAGCATATGTTTTGCGCAGCGAATGCCCTTCCAGTTGCAACCCAGTACTGGGAAACACCCATACACACACACACACACTCATACACTATGGCCAATTTAGTCCATCCAATTCACCTATAGCACATGCGCACCCGGAGGAAACCCATGTCAATACGGGGAGAACATGCAAACTCCACACAAAAATACCAACTGGCCCAGCCAGGACTCGAACCAGAGACTTTCTTGCTGTGAGGTGACAATGCTAACCATTAAGCCACCGTGCCGCCCCCGTTTTTTTTATATTACTACTTTTTTAAAACAATTTTCACAGAAGGGTTAATCATTTTGACTTCAACTGTATATACAAAATTCTCCAAATATAGTTAAAGTAATGTGTTAGTATGTTTTGTTAACATAAACCAAGTGTGGGGTGACACGTTAAAAATATGCTAGATAAGTTGGTGGTTCATTCTGCTGTGGCGACCCCAGATTAATAAAGGAACTAAACCGAAAAAAGAAAATGAATGAATGAATAAACCGGGTGTGTGTTTATCAAATGTGCCCACAAGTATAGCAATATGAGTAAATTTTGACCTTGGGGAAATTTTTTGGTCCCGATGAGGAAAACAGCTCATAAATCATGCAATGAAGTATTTTGAAAATATAAAAATGCAGATGGGGGCGGCGCAGTGGGTAGCACTGTTGCCTCACAGCAAGAAGGTTGCTGGTTCGAGCCTCGGCTGGGTCAGTTGGCATTTCTGTGTGGAGTTTGCATGTTCTCCCCGTGTTGGCATGGGTTTCCTCCGGGTGCTCCGGTTTCCCCCACAGTCCAAAGACATGCGCTATAGGTGAATTGGGTAAGCTAAATTGTCCGTAGTGTATGTGTGTGAATGAGTGTGTATGGGTGTTTCCCAGTGATGGGTTGCGGCTGGAAGGACATCCGCTGTGTAAAACATATGCTGGATAAGTTGGCGGTTCATTCCGCTGTGGCGACCCCAGATTAATGAAGGGACTAAGCCGAAAAGAAAATGAATGAATGAAAAATGCAGATTGTTTCCTATGAAAGTTGGGGGAGAGAATATACAGTCTGTACAGTATCAAAATCATTACGTCTATGGTAAGTCCGCATAAAGATAGCTGTACAAGTGTGTGTGTGTGTGTGTGTTTGTTTTTAAGTGCTCTCAGAAGTAACACTATTCATTTTTGAAACATGAAAAACTATCGTGTGTGTGTGTGCGTGTGTGCGTGCGTGTGTGCGTGCGTGTGTGCGTGTGTGTGTGTGTGTGTGTGCGCGTGTGCGCGTGTGCGCGCGTGCGTGCGTGCGTGTGTGTGTGCGCATGTGCGTGTGTGTGTGTGTGGCAGGGCGGAGAAGGAATGGGGTGATGGGATTCGAGGTTTGTCCCTCAGTGCTGCTCGCTTTGCTCTTATGAGGTTGGAAGAGGGTCCGCCACACACCAAAAACTGGAGGTCAGTGTCAATAATATTACTAAATGTGTTATATTGTAATAGTATTATTCATATAATATATTTTATATTAATATTCACTTTAACGTATATATGTATATATTTAAAAAATAATAAATAATCAGTCAATCAGTCAGTCAATCAATATTGTAATACTTTATAAAATAAATATTATATAATATAAATATATATAATATAATAGTATACCAAGGTTTTAAATAATTAATTCTAAAAATGCATATATATATAAAAAAATTGAGTGTTAATAGTAATAATTAAGATAATTAATTGTAATTAAATGAAATAAAATAAAATAATTTAAATTAAAATAATTAATAATAATTTAATACTCAGTTTTGTTTTTTTTATTATATAAAATAAATATTTATAATATAATAGAATACCAAGGTTTACATAATTTAGTTTATTATAGTTTGTCAATCAACACACCAAAATAAAATGCTGACTTCAAGACTTCAGGGTGAAAAATTATTAAAATTCATATATATATATATGTGTGTGTTAATAGTTGATATATTGTGTTTTATATATATATATATATATATATATATATATATATATAGATATGTGCGTGTGTGCGTGTGTGTGTGTTAATAGAGTGTTAATAGTAATAATTAAAACAAAATATGGTTTAACAATACTATTTTGGTATTACTATTTTATTTATTTAAAGGCATTTTCAGCAGGATTTTTTTTGGTTTGAAAATTCTGAAAGTGTATATTTAAAAAGATGTTCTGTTGTCCTCAGACCTCAGATTTTGGTCCTGGTGAACATGGACGGGGAGCTGAAGGTGGATCAGCCTCGAATGCTGTCTCTGACCAGTCAGCTGAAGGCTGGCAAGGGTCTGACCATTGTGGGCACAGCGCTGGAGGGAACATACCTGGAGAACCATGATCAAGGACAGCAGGCCGAACAGGTGACCTTCACTCAGACACAAGATCTATACTGTAACAATGGCCAACAGTGACGTCTGGCAGAAAAAAAATGAAATCTTACTTCAAACATATTGATGTAATGTTAATGCAGATGTTCTAAGTACATCGTAGAATTGCGCTTGGAGAGTGTTATAGAATAGAATAGAATAGAATAGAATAGAATTACACTAGTGTTAATATAACTGATAATATACTGCAATCAGTGTATACTTTATGCTTTTTTTGCTTTTATTAAGATATTAAGATGCTTTATGAAGAGAAGATTTTTTCAACACATTTCTAAACATAATAGTTTTAATAACTCATTTCTAATAACTACTTTCTTTTGTCTTTGCTATGATGACAGTACATAATATTTTTCGACTTATTTTAAAGATACTAGTATTCAGCTTAAAGGCTTAACTAGGTTATTATTAGTCAGGATAGTCATTGGATAACAGTGGTTTGTTCTGTAGCCAATCAAAAAAATTATAATTCTTAAGGGGGCTAATAATTTTGACCTTAAAATTGTTTTAATAATATTTAAAAACTGCTTTTATGCCAGCCAAACTAAAAATAAATAAGACTTTCCCCAGAAGAAAAATATATATGGGAAATACTGTGAAAATGTCCTTGGTCTGTTAACCCTTGTGTGCTGTTGGGGATGTTTTCATCCACTCTGGGGTGATTTTGAGTCTTAATTTGGCCACAACTTTTTCTGTGTTTCAGCAAATGGAATGATTTTTGGTGACAAATCTGATTTTGACACATATTTTGGGCAAATGCTTTGAAATTTTTCAAAAACTCAGCAATACACTCTGGGCAAACTAGCCTTTTTTTACCCGTTATGTCAGAAACCTTTGCAAACTTACCTTGATATGTTTGAGAAAATAAAAAATAAGCCCCTCAGCTCTCAAAACACAGTAAACATAGTAAGTGTATTTCTGCACACACACTATAAACTGCTGTTTTACTCCATAGAACTCCATATAAAAGCCAGAACCTTTTTTTTTGCACAGGCCTATCTAAAGGGTTAATGCTGCCAACTGATGATCAACATTAAAAATGACACATTGTACCTCTTCCCAACAGGGAAAACCACCTACAATCAAGAGTGCATGATTATATGGTGTCATGGCTTTGCAATCAAAAAATGTCATTATAATGGAAGTCAATGGGGCAAAAACAGCCCTGAACATAACGAAAGGGTAGTCAATGTGAACAATACACAAGCGTTAAACATCACTTGGGAAATATTTGAAAAATAATACAATAATGGGCTTTGACATGATCCGAATCTGTTTCTTCTTGTGTGACGTGTCAGTCCCTGAGGAAGCTGATGGAGACGGAGAAGGTGAAGGGCTTCAGTCAGGTTGTGATCTCCTCCAACATGAGAGATGCCATGTCTCACCTGGTCCAGGCTTCGGGTCTCGGTGGTCTTCAACACAACACTGTTCTGGCCAGCTGGCCTCGCAACTGGAAACAAGCTGAAGATCATCAGAGCTGGAGGAACTTCATCGGTGAGACACACAAACAAACATTCACTCGCTCACTAATTAGACATCACCTTTTTTTGGAAGGACATATAACTGCAGGCTAACTACGTTTATATACAGGGTATACATACGGTCATGGAAAACCTGGAAAAGTCATGGAATATTGACATTGCATTTTCCAGGCCTGAAAAAGTTTTGGAAAAGCAGAAAAACCCACAAGGTTTTGGAAAAACCATGGAAATTAGTTGAACAAATATCTGTATACTTGAATATATAGGTTAGTTGTCTTTACTTCTTTTCTGTCCTTGGCCAAAAACATGCTCTTACATCAGGGGTCACCAATATCGGTCCTGGAGGGCCGGTGTCCCTGCAGGGTTTAGCTCCAACTTGCCTTAACACACCTGCCTGGGTGTTTCAAGTATACTTAGTAAGACCTTGATTCGCTTGTTCAGGTTTGTTTGATTAGGGTTGGAGCTAAAATCGGCAGGACACCAGCCCTCCAGGAACAAGTTTGGTGACCCCTGTCTTACATTATAAGTGATGTGTAAGCATTATCTAAATACGTTTTACATAGATATAAAAATAAATGTAAACTAAATAGATAGTTGCGTGATTTATGATATGCTGTAATAAATTTGAACATGCATTGTTTTTCTTATTATTTACCACGTATACGTAGACATTACATGAAACATTAGGTCATGAAGATTTACATGAAAGTCCTGGAAACGTTGTGGAATTTTAGTAGTTAAAATGTGTATGAACTCTGTATATATCATGTCTGCCCTATAACTGCTCTCACTGGCTAAGCTGTGATGAAGCAAAATCCTATTGGCTGTTTTATTAAAAGGGGAGGAGCTTCTATATGTCCCTCTCTTCATGTTTCAGTTGAGATTACGTCAGACATCGAATAAAAAGATGCACATTTCAAAGCGCTTCACAGGACTTTTAACAAAGATTAGGTATAATTCTTAAGAGATGTGCTGTTCACTGTTAACTTATGTTAACTAGAGCATTAACTAACATTAACTAATACAACCTTACCGTATGATCTTTCTCTGAAGTTTTGAGATAAAAGCAGAAACACACCGACAGCTGTGTTCACGTGCGTGTGTGTGTGTGCGTGTGCGTGTGTGCGTGTGCGTGTGTGCGTGTGCGCGTGTGCGTGCGCGCGTGTGCGTGCGTGTGTGTGTGTGCGTGTGTGTGTGTGTGTGTGTGTGTGTGTGTGTGTTATCAGCTAAACTAAACTCCGGCAGACTGAGCAGGTGCTGCTGAACGTCTGACACCACAGATGTTCACTTCTGTATTTTAAGAAGAATTGAGTGACGTTTTAATCCTGTCGGATTTGGAATGAAGCCCAAAATAGTGCCGGAAATACTGCTGCTGAATACAAGTGTTTGAAGAGATGTTTCATTATCAGCTGATTCACTTATTAGAGACGAGCAGCATGTCTTAAGTCTTAAATTATAGTTTGAGTAAATCTCACAGTAATGTTATATATGATAATAAAGACTGTGTTTCAGAAAATTCAAACATAAAATGGTTAAACCAAAATGAACAATTACTATATTTTAAGAAATTAAATTATTTAATATCCACATGATCTTTTTTCATTATATATATATATATATATATATATATATATATATATATATAACAGTTCTGTCTGGTTCTTGAATCTGATTGGCTGATAGCCATGCGATATTCTGCCAGTAACAGCACTCGTCCAGCGTCTTAACCCTTGTGTATTACTCCGCCCACATACAGCAACAAGCAGAGGACACTCTACAGTTTGACAAATATTGCTGCTGTTTGACAACATAATGTACTTTTGAGGCTTTTTTAGTGGAGAATGTAGTTGTTTAGATTGCAACTATGCAGTTTATTTATAAGGATAGTGCCTATTTTAAAATATTTATAATTTCTGAGAGGCAGCGCGTCGGCGGCCATTAGCGTGCCTTTGAGCAAAGATGGTTGACAATGTTCAGCCACAAGATGGCGACAGAGACCGCATAATAAGCCCTAAGAGAAAAACAGTGTAATTGTGATCTCCCGATTGCAACAGAGAAATACTGGGAAATGTCTGTAGACTGATGGCATTTCATGATTTTCAGCCTTATAATCTTAAAATGTCATATATTAAATAAAATATTAATATATATTTAAATAGATTTGCATAAAATTGCATGAATTGCTTGCATATCAATATAAATAGCAGTCAATATAAAAATGAAAATAAACACGGCTTATTTTTTATATAATATCTACAGTTGCAATCAGAATTATTAAACCCCCTTTGTATTTTTTTTTCTTTTATAAATGTTTCCCAAATGATGTTTAACAGAGCAAGGAAATTTTCACAGTATGTCTGATAATATTTTTTCTTCTGGAGAAAGTCTTATTTGTTTTATTTCGGCTTTTTAATTTTTTAAAAACCATTTTAAGGTCAATATTATTAGCCCCTTTAAGCTATATATGTTTTCGATAGTCTACAGAACAAACCATCGTTATACAATAACTTGCCTAATTACCCTATCCTGCCTAGTTAACCTAATTAACCTAGTTAAGCCTTTAAATGTCACTTGAAGCTGTATAGAAGTGTCTTGAAAAATATCTAGTCAAATATTACTTACTGTCATCATGGCAAAGATAAAAGAAATGAGCTATTAGAAATGAGTTATTAAAACTATTATGTTTTGAAATGTGTTGAAAAAATCTTCTCTCCGTTAAACAGAAATTGGGGGGAAAAATAAACAGGGGAGGGCTAATAATTCAGGGGGTTTAATAATTCTAAATATTATTGTGCATAGTTTTTATTTTTATTATACTCTATTAAATGTTTTTTTAACTTTTTAAATAACATTTTAATTAATAACAAATACATATTTCATTGAAGCATAATGTAATTAAATTACCTTTGTTATATGCTTCATTTTTTCTCTTTGTATTTGGACACAAAACGAAAGCTGTGATTGTGCATATCAAAACAATAGCTTCACGGCATGAAAGATTTTAAAATAAAAGTCTCAAATCAATAAATATACATTCTTCAGTCTAAATATTAAATCTTAAAGAACATGTCTTGATTACAGAGCTGGTGAGAGAAACCACGGCTGGCAGTAAAGCTCTCCTGGTGCCCAAAAACATCTCAGCCTTCCCTTCAAACGGAGAACGCTTCACCGAGGGTCACATCGACGTCTGGTGGATCGTCCATGATGGAGGGATGCTGATGCTGCTGCCCTTCCTTCTGCGCCAGCATAAGGTGATCCTTTAAAAACTCTGTATTATGCTGTTTTAAATGTGCCATATAATGCATTGATTCAATAAGCTAAATACCTGAAAAGCCTAATATGAGCACACTGTAAAAATTGCTGTAGAATTTACAATTTTGGTTGCCAGTAATACTGTAAAGTTTACAGCATTTTTTTTACTGTGCACTTCAGCTGTTTCTTTCAATCATGGCTGTAATGTCCAGCTGACGTTGACCTCTGTGCGTTTGTGTGTGCGTGTGTGTGTGTGTGCGCAGGTTTGGAGGAAGTGTAAGATGCGCATCTTCACTGTGGCTCAGATGGACGACAACAGCATCCAGATGAAGAAAGATCTGACCACCTTCTTGTATCACCTGCGCATAGACGCTGCCGTGGAAGTGGTGGAGATGGTAATTCATGACACTTTTTACCTGATTGCTAAATACCTCTTGCTCTTTTTGTGCAGAATTAACCTTTTAGTCTTTTACTAATTTTAACTAGTTTAATTAGTCTTTAACCTTTGATTTTTAACAACTTCTCTGTTTATTCTTGTTTAGTAGTGGAAAATTAGCCATTATATGTACTGTCAAGCCCAAAATTATTCATACCCCTGGCAAATTCTGACTTAAAGTTACTTTTATTCAACCAGCAATGGAATCTGCTTTGCTGACACTCATCATTGATGGTTTCTTTGATGTCAGTTTAGCGGACTTTGTGCAGTATTGTTTTACTATAGACAGATTTTGTGGGGGGGGGGTTCTATATTGTGAACTTTGATGATTTTGATTGATTGATTTGTTGGTGAAATATATATATATTTATACAACAGTTCTGTCTGGTTCTTGAATCTGCGATATTCTGCCAGTAACAGCACTTGACCCGCCTCTTCACACTTTACCCTTGTGTATTACTCCCACATACAGCAACAAGCAGAGGACACTCTACAGTTTGACAAATATTGCTGCTTTTGGGCAACATAATGTACTTTTGAGGCTTTTTTAGTGGAGAATGTAGTTGTTTAGATTGCAACTATGCAGTTTATTTATAAGGATAGTGCCTATTTTAAAATATTTATAATTTCTGAGAGGCAGCGCGTCGGCGGCCATTAGCGTGTCTTTGAGCAAAGACGGTTGACGATGTTCATCCACAAGACGGCGACAGAGACGCATAATAAGCCCTAAGAGAAAACCAGCGTAATTTCAAACTACAGCTGATCAAATCATTATTAAACAGGTCAATGACTTTCTAACTCTATCTCTCTCTTTTGTATGTTGTAGTGCTGTATTTATACCATAGTAATATCGTGATCTCCCGATTGCAACAGAGAAATACTGCAGACTGTAATAATGTAGGGAGATATCGCTGTAGATTTCATGCAGTTCAGCCTTATAGTCTTAAAATGTGAGCAAAATCACCTGTTTAGTCATCACTTTAGACATTACACTAGAGAATCATTCAAATACTAGCTTTAAAGTGACGTTAATGAATGAGCAACGGTTTCTGCTGTTCTGACGTCCGCTGCAGATGTGAATGAATGGTGGAAGAAAGTAGTTCCTACAAAAGGATTTTTAGACTGTTTGTAGACGTGTTTGATTTTCTTTTTTTATATACACGATTGTGCCGTCGAACTGTTGTATAAATGCAATATCACACTCGTAGCAGTGCGGTGTGGCTGTATATCGATAATTTGAACTTCATTTCTGTTTTCTTGTTGTTGGTTTATTTCCATTATTGAATTTGTCTTTTTGAGAGTGTAATTGGTGATTTAATGTAAATTTGGTGATAGACATAAATCTATCTGGCGCCCAACATAGTGAATCTATTAATTAATTAATTATTTCGTACTTTATTTGTATACGTCACCGTTACAAGTTTGTTTTTTGTTTATTTTTTGACCAGAAATGACACAAACAATAAGATGATGTACAAGAGGCATCATGCAATACTTTCTCCATACGCATTTGTACACAGCACCTTATAACTTGTATAACTTGTATATTTATAACAAATCTGTACAACAATTCATCATCCAGAGCTCTATTGTCTAACTGCATCTCTGTTTAATGTTTGTCGTATTTTATTTTATTTTTTTTTCCTCATATTTATTTTGTGTTGTCACTTGTCACTTTATGTACGCTGGAAGCTTCTGTAGCCAAAACAAATTCCTTGTGTGTGTAAGCACACTTGGCAATAAAACCGATTCTGATTCTGATTCTGATTGTGAAAAAATATATTTCTTTAAGTAACTTTAAATCAGAATTTACCATGGGGTATGAGCAATTTCAGGCTTGAGTGTATATATTTTCTGTTGTTATATAGAAATCAAGTGTACTAAACATATATGTTAATGTAAATTAAAAGTATTAAATGACATTAAATTATTAGTATCTTCACGTTTAAAAATATATAGAAAGATAAATAAAATTATTAGCATTAATTACATTATTAGCAATTATTATTCATTCATTCATTCATTTTCTTTTCGGCTTAGTCCCTTTATTAATCTGGGGCCGCCACAGCGGGATGCACCGCCAACTTATCCAGCATATGTTTTACGCAGCGGATGCCCTTCCAGCTGCAACCCATCACTGGGAAACATTCATACACACTCATTCACACACATACACTACGGACAATTTTAGCTTACCCAATTCACCTATACCGCATGTCTTTGGACTTGTGGGGGAAACCGGAGCACCCGGAGGAAACCCACGCGAACACGGGGAGAACATGCAAACTCCACACAGAAATGCCAACTGACCCAGCCGAGGCTCGAACCAGCGACCTTCTTGCTGTGAGGCGAACGTGCTACCCACTGCGCCATTGCGTCGCCCTAGCAATTATTAGTCTTATTATATTTTGATCCATATAATAACGTGTTTTGTTAAATATGATTAAATATGTGTTTCGGTTGTCTCTCTCTCTGTATTTTACAAGGTTATTATAGTTTTTAAAAAATTAATCTATAAAACCAAAACTTTTTAGGTAAGTAGAAATTAAATAATCATTAACAGAAATAAAGTAAAACATAAAAAACACTTAATTTTGATTTCCCATTTAAGATGTACTACTGAAAAAAGAAAAATATAATACATAACGCTAAAGATTTTAAAGACTTCATGAGACAATAATGTTATTAGGTTAAATATTTTATATAAATATTTGCTAAAAAAATGATGCTACAGCAAATGTATTATTTTTCATTTAATATATGAGCAATATCACACTCGTAGCAGTGCGATATGGCTGTATATCGGCACTGGTGGGAGGCGTAAGTAAGCATGAGGCTGCAGGTCGAGTGACATAGTGTCCCACCAATGACAATATACAGCCATATCGCACTGCTACGAGTGTAATATTGCGTTTATACAACAGTTCAACGGCATAATCGTGTATATAAAAAAGAAAATCAAACACGGAGAGTCTAAAAATCCTTTTGTAAGAGGAACTACTTTTTTCCGCCATTCCTTCACATCTGCAGCTGATGTCAGAACAGCAGAAACCGTTGCTCATTCACATTTGTCACTTTAGAGCTAGTATTTGAACGATTCTCTAGCTTACTGTCTGAAGTGATGACAAAAAAGGTGATTTTGCTGACATTTGAAGATTATAAGGCTAAACGGCATAAAGGCCATCATTCTACACAGATTTCTACACAGATTTCCCAGTATTTCTCTGTTGCAATCAGGATATCACAATAATTATCCCCAAAAAAGCCAAAGCAAACACTACCAGAGTACTATGGTATAAATACAGCACTACAACATATAAAAGAGAGAGATCGACTTAAAATGTCACTTACCAGTTTTATAATGATTTGATCATTATTTTGATCATTATTAGTTTGATCAAACTGCATAGTTGCAATCTATACAACTACATTCTTGCCTAAAAAAGCCTCAAAAGTACATTATGTTGTCCAACAGCTGCAATATTTGTCAAACTGTAGTGAGTTTATTGATCTGCTGTCACTCTATGTGGGCGGAGTAATACAGAAGGATAAAGAGGCTGTACGAGTGCTGTTATTGCAGAATATCGCACGGCTATCAGCCAATCAGATTCGACAACCAGACAGAACTGTTGTATGAAGTTTATTATTTTATTCATTTGCCATCGTTAATCAAATACATTAATTTTAAGTGTCTGACAACAATTAAATCATGCTTTGTATGTATTATATTGTTAGGAAAATATTTGGTTACACTTTATTTTAAGATGATGCAGTTACAGTGTGACTACTAAGTAATATTCATTAATTACTTGTATTTACTATATGGTTGGGGTTAGAATGTGGGTTAGGTTTAGAGTTAGTTGCATGTAATTATGAATAATTCATTGTAATTACTACAGTAAGTGCATGGAACATGGAACTACGTTACCTTAAATTAAAGTGTTACCAAACATTTGAGGGTAGAAATATTACTGTAGGCAGCAGACAGTGACAAATATATATATAATATATATATAGGTAAATATATATATATGTTTTCGCCCTGCTTCTCTACAGTTGTGTGTGTAACTCTGAGTAACTACTGTAAACTATTGTGTGTGTGTGTGTGTGTGTGCGTGCGTGCGTGCGTGCGTGCGTGCGTGTGTGTGCATGTGTGTGTGCGTGTGCGTGTGTGTGTGTTCAGCATGACAGTGATATCTCAGCATACACGTATGAGAAAACCCTGATGATGGAGCAGCGCTCTCAGATCCTCAAGCAGATCAACCTCACCAAGACTGAGCGGGAACGCGAGGTACAACACCAACATCCACTGTAGGGATAATTTACATTTTGAACCCAAAGATGACCAGTCTGTCAGATGAAGAAGAGCCGGAGTCAGAGATTCAATTAAAAAGAACGTTTACTGAAGATAGTTTGCAGTTTCATCAGCAGAAGCCAGCTTCAACACTCGCAATGAGTTCGTAGGCCGCTCTGCTTACAATCTCAAATCATCAACAATTATACTCTTACATAACGTCATTAACTGCGTCATACATATAGGTGTTTTAACCTGATTGGTTAAAACACATATAGACTACGAAAATTTCCACGTGGGTGTGTGCGTATAATTCTGAACGATATCTCAATATCTCAAGCATACAAACGTCAGACAGCCACTAGGAATAGAACACACACATACTCAAAATACAATCTGTTTCTTACTCAAGGCTGAGTGTACTTTCAGCCGTCTTTATCAAAACTGGTTAAAAACTGGTATAATCTACATTCAAACTAGCAGCTTACATACAAAGGAATTAACTTTAAAAGATTTAACACATAAAAATGGCAAGAATCACTTTAGACATAATTAACACATAGCAAATAACAATAGGAACAGTTGTTTCCAATTCTTCAAGAGTCCAGGTCCACTCAAGAGGTCTCCATGACCTCTGACCTGGCTGGGTAGATCCTGAGGAAACAAATCCTTTGGCATACAGAAAAGCAATCACACACATATTATTCCAGTTTTACTCTGAAGTGGGATGACACTAAGGTCATAATCTATATATAATCTATAAGCTCTTAAACATTCAACTTTATTAATAATCATAAAGACATAAGAAAGGATATGTGTTACTCCATCCTGGAGCAGACATCCATCAGAAAATCCACGCCATCACCACAAAATGGCTGCCCACTGCTCCGGGTGTGTGTTCACGGTATGTGTGTGTTCACTAACTGTGTGTGTGCACTTGGATGGGTTAAATGCAGAGCACAAATTCCAAGTATGGGACACCATACTTGGCCACACTACACTTCACTTCACTTCACTTCAAAACTATCAAAGCCTCCAAATTATTACATTTAAAAGCAAAGAAGCAACACAGGCTAATTGGGAAAACGTACCCTGGTGTACATTTTTGAGAACCGATAAATATGTGCTCATGGGTACATATGGCTGCATTTTATGTGTAAAACCAACGCTACGGGGCAGCAGCACTGACTGATGACCTCTGTATAGACGACTTTTTTATTGTGACTGGTTTGACTGGTAACTCACAGCAAACGGCACTACATTTGGGAGCACTGGGCTTCGAGTCTGACAAAGGATGGTTCCAGAAACCAGGAAAAACAAAACTGTGAAGTTCCAGCTCAAAATGCCCCATAAATAATGTTTTATTACTCTCTTATACTGCCCCTTTTAGGCTTTGATCCTAATTGTGCCATTTTGGTGACTGTCGCTTTAAATACAAAGATTGTGCTCTTTTCAAAAGAGGGCGGGGCTACAAATGCCTGTGTGTCAGCATAGTGGCAGATTCAAAAACAAGACTAACTTTCTATGCTATTGAGGGAGAGATGGTCACTAATGGGTGGGGCTTTCCCCCTCTGATGACACGTACAAAGGGGGAGTGTCAATCAAAGTGTCGCTGCAGACTGTTTTTATCAAGTCTGATTATAAAAAAATATAATTAATACATTTTTACAATTAAAAGCCGGTTATATCACACACTGATGCCACACAGCTCCATAATAGGTCCCCTTAAAATGAGACCAGGCTTGTGGGCGGGGCTTGGTTGAAGTGGTGGGCAGGGCCTCTTATTCAATTCAAGTTTATCTGTATAGCGCTTTTCACAATAATTATTGTTTCTAAGCAGCTTTACAAAAGGTGCACTGTATTGCATTACAATCAAATTCGTAAAAGTTTTTAGTTACCATAACTTTATTAGTTACTAATAACTTTAACTAGTTAACTAGTAACTAATAGCGTTTAACAGTTAAAGTTGTTATATATAAGCGTAGTTATATTGTATATAGGCGTATAAATATAAATATTCTTCATCTTTCCTCTGTGTTCAGATCCAGAGCATCACTGATAGCTCTCGTGGTTCGATCCGCCGTAAAAACCCGGCGGCCGTCACAACTCAACTGAGCGTCACTGAAGAGCCAGCGGCCGGCAGCAAAGAGCAGAAACCAGAAGAGGAGGTACAGAGTCACTGATACACTCACAGTTTTCATCTTGCATTGCTATAACAGCCACATTGCTTGTGCTGGACATGCTGTGATCGCAGCTTGACAGTTTTGTCTGATTTCACCGTTTTTTGTGATGCCTTTCAGAGTAATGGACACTGAGGAATCCACTCTGACTCTCTAGCTCTCTTTCTAAAATTATTCTGTTTTTTATATTTATTTATTTATTTATTTATTTATTTATTTATTTATTTATTTATTTATTTATTTAAATTTCAAATAAATAAATTATTTATTTAAAAAGAAAATAAAAGATGATAATTACTTTTAATAAAAAATGCACTTAATTTATTTTACATGGTAATAATTGTATTAATAATTAATCTTTTAATTGATATTTTTTTAAATATAAATATATTTAAAAAAATATATATATATAATATATATAATTTTTTGTATTGTATGTAATTATAATCATAATAATCCAATTTTAACTTAATTGTATTTTAATTTTAATTTAATTTGACTTTAAATTGTTTATTATATTTTATACAATTAAATTTCATTTTTATTTCATTTTAATTAATGTCATAGTTAACATCTATTATACTTTATTACTGTTTATGCATTTTTCTTGCGTTCGTGTTTTTTTTTTTATGTAAAAAAATAAAATAATAATAATAATAAAACAAATAAAGTTGTAAAAACATCTACAAATTTTAAAAACTGGAATTAAATATTTTAATTCGATTTCATTTTATTTGATTAGATATCATTTTAATTAACGTCATAATTAACATCTATTATACTTTATTACTGTTTATGCATTTTTCTTCAGTTCTCGATTTCTGAAAAATAATTGTATAAACTTGTATAAAAATACAAATTATTAAAAATAATAAACTCATTTTAAAAACTAGAGCTTTTTAGCATGATTCATAAATCATGGTTTTACATTGAGTGAAAAAATATATATATTCGATTTCATTTTATTTAATTAGATATCATTTTAATTTACATCATAGTGCATTATTTTTAAGTTGAGAAAAGAGTATTAACACCTGTATGTTCTCCTTCTTTTCTGCCCTGACATTCTTCATGTATGTATGTATGTATGTTTGGCTCCTGCCCTCTCAGTGTGTCCCTGTGTCCCCGTCCCAACAGGAGCAGCTCATTCATGACAAAAACACAAACCCTCCGACCCCGGCCAGCCCGCAGTCACCCA
>CAIGQV010019356.1:997889-1022237 GCA_903798115.1 Danio jaintianensis
ACTTGTCAAACGAACCGGAAAACTCGCCCGGGCATGGTTTGGATAGCCTAGTGTGAATATGCCCTAAAACTAACAGACTGAACATAACTGATTTTATTTTCACAGGACCTTTAAATCATTCTGATTGGAATGATTGGTTTAGAACACCCCTACCATGCTTACTGCAAATGTATCTATGAGTATGTTTTCTGTCTTTCTGTTCCTTGACTTTCCATCAACCAGACATGGAATTCATGGAGGTTTTAACCGAGGGTCTCAACCGGGTCCTCCTGGTGCGTGGTGGCGGTCGTGAGGTCATCACCATCTACTCTTAAGAAACTAGTCAACATCAGCCCCTCCCCATTTTCCCCTCATCCCCCAAGCAATATCCCAAAATTCCCTTTCGGTCAAGCAGCTTCATCCGTTCCAGTTCTACCGATCTGCCAAACATCTGCTCTGGTTTTTGAAATCCACATTATTCTGCTCTATGAAGAAGTGCACTGTTGATGTCAGTGGGTATTCGTTCAATGCCCCTCTGCTGTAGCTTTTCCACATCATCTGTCAATCACAGCTCTCGTCCAATCTGAAGAAGCGGTGGGTTGGGCTTGATTTATTTTTATTTTATTTTATTCGTTTTTCGAGAACGTGTGCCATCAGAGATGCTGTGAAATACTGCTCTGGTGGAGACTGATCACGATTGACATCCTTTTGGTCTGTTAAATGTGAAAAGATTATGAGTGTGATGAGTATATATATATATATATATATATATATATACATGCACACACACACAAAAAAAGACTAATGTGAAGTTTAAAGTCAACATGGAATGAAAATTGGACCTATTTACTTTTGAGTCACACTTTACCAATGTACTGTACCAATTCTCACTATTAACTACTGGCTAATTACCTGCTTATTATTAAGATATTTACATTTATATTTTCTCATTTAGCAGATGCTTTTATCCAAGGCGACTTGCAAGTGAGGATAAAAGAAGCACATCAAATCATCAGAGAGTAGCTGTGTATAAATTTTATGATAAATCTAAGTTACTAAGTCTACAAGTCAAAATTATTTTTATTATTTATTTATTTATTTATTTATTTGTTTGTTTGTTTCTTTTTTGTTTCTTTCTTTATTTGTTATTTTATTATTTTTATTTTAATTGTTTAATTAATTCATTTCTTTCTTTCTTCTGTTTATTTATTTTTATTTTGTTTATTTTTTATTTATTTTTTATTTTTTATTTACTTATTTGTTTTTTTCTTTCTTTGTTTCTTTATTTATTTTAATTTATTTTTTATTTTTATTTATTTATTTATTAACGGCTGCTATTAGTACTTATAAAGCATGATAATATTCTACATCCCTAATTATTAATAACTATTATAATTATTATTAATAACTAATAACTAACTATGGACAAGCAGCAAATTAAGAGTTTATTGAGCTAAAAGTCTTAGTTAAACGTTTATTAATAGCAAGAATTGTACCTTAAAATAGAGTGTGACCTACTTTTGTAAATGATTAATGCATGTTACTCAAAAAAAGCATAAAAATTGCTCCATTTATACTTGTTTTAATCCCCAATTAAATTCTTTCACACTTTTTTTAGTTGGTTGGTTGGTTGGTTGGGTGGGCGGTTTAGCTCTAAAAATGTCGCAATATAAAAGTAAAACAAGTTACAAACTGCATTTCACGTTGACTTTAAGCAAGTCCCTCTGCACAAACACCTGTTGTTTTACTTCTGTGTCTGTTTAGTCTCCTCAACCTCCTCTATGTTGTTTTTTGTTGTTGTTGTTTTTTGTCCATTCCTAGCTATCCCCCTGCCAAATACCGTCACAATATGTGCCAAAAAAACAAGGCTGGCAGGGTGTGCGACAAGCAAGAGTCTATCAGTGTAACCCACACAGTAATAAGCAAAAGAACGAGCTTAAAAAAAAAAAAAAAAAAAAGTTCTCAGCCACTCTGAAGTAGTGTAAATAGTGCATTATTATTATTAAATATCAGTGTAGTATTTTGAATTGTGAAATAACCGAAGATTCTGGTGAAGAAACGCTGTTGTCTTACAGGGTCAGGGTGTTTTGGGTTTCACTATGGCGGCTTGAAGTACTACGGTACCGAACCTCCCCTCCACAACAAGCACTCAACCTGCACTGACAGCCACTGTGTAACAAATGATTTAATGAGTCTGTGGGTTCATTAAATGAACGTGAGTGTGTGCGCATGCATGTGTGTGTGTGTGTGTGTTTGTTGCATCCTTGAGCAAACAGAAGTTGCCTATATCTTTAGTTTTGTTCCCATTTTGCTGAAAAGAAACCTACGTTTGTTACATTTACAGATAAATCAGCTATATTAGACAGAATCTATATTATATTTGGAGGGCTACACCGGAAATGTGTCACAGAGCTATATATATAGAGAGAGAGAGTATTATAGTATTTGATTGTATTGCCAAACGTCGATTTCACTTGTGCCATATGAATGAAAATGTGAACTTGTCAGCTGAGACAAACATTGAAGACGTCGTCACTTTAAATGCTAACGCTGCATTGACCAAAATAATTGCAATTTGCTAAACAATGTTAGAAAATCCGAATTCTATATTGGCTTGGTGTAAGACCTACAGAATGGCAGCTAGTATTTTGCTGTTGCGAGAAGCAAATTTGTGTTATTTTGAAGAAGTAGATTGCTGTTATTATCAACAAAGCCGCACACGGATCCATTTTGGGCGTTGCCATAGTAACTAATGATTTTTGAGTCCATAAACAGCTCGGAATAGACTCAGAGTTGTCGTTTGGTAATTGCGGTAATTCCAGCGCAAAGTGAACGCAGATTGAGCTGTTTCGACAAAGCATGATGGGTCAAATAACATCCAGAAATTTTAACTCTATGCAGTGCGAGTGTAATGCATTTGCCAAATCAGCCGAGATTACTTGCTAAATGAACCTCTGCGTTTAGATCAGAATGTGTATTTTTGAGAGCATAATATATGTGAAATTGGGAAATCATATATTCATTGTATTATTTATTTTTGTAGGGATAGGCTATTTTTTACAGTCTTGTTTTCGCAGAAATACCAACATTGCACATATATATATACAGTGCTCAGCATATATGAGTACACTCCTCACAAATCTATCTTTTAATTTAATATTTTTTATAAGATGCTATACAATATTATATTTGTGCATATACATTAGATTAGTCAGTACCAAGCCAAATCTGGAGCACATCTTGCAAATAAACTTACGATAACAGCCTAAAAATTATTTATTGATTGATTGATTGATTCATTCATTCCTTTTCTTCCACTTATTCGGGGCCGGGTTGCGGGGAGTCTCAGGAGAGAACCCCAGACTTCCCTCTCCCCAGACAATTCCTCCAGCTCTTCCGGGGGGATCCCAAAGCATTCCCAGGTCAGGGAATTCCTGGTGGGACATGCCTGGTACACCTCCCTAGGTAGTCGTCCAGGAGGCATCCAAAACAGATGCTCGAGCCACCTCAGCTGACTTCTCTCGATGTGAAGGAGCAGCGGCTCTACTCCGAGCTCCTCCCAGGTGACAGAGCTCCTCACCCTATCTATAAGGGTGCACCCTGCCACCCTGCGAAGCAAACTCATTTCAGCCGCTTGTATCCGAGATCTTGTCCTTTCGATCATGACCCAAAGCTCATGACCATTGGTTAGAGTAGGAACGTAGATTGACCGGTAAATCGAGAGCTTTGCCTTTCGGCTCAGCTCCTTCTTTACCACAACGGACCGATACATCGACCGCATTACGGCTGCTGCTGCCCCAATCTGCCTGTCAATCTCACGTTCCACACCCAAAAATTAGTACATTCAAATTTAAATGTTGGAAAAAAATCTTAAATGAAAATTTGAAAAAGAAAAAAAAAATCAAGTGAAAAAGTATGTATAAAATTTGGTTGAAAATTTGTAGTTTGTAATTTTTTGCAATAATGAATTTAAATGTATTATCTTTCTATTTCTAAAGATGTTCGATGACTAAAGTAGTATTTTAATAAATATATTCGTTTAATAAATCTGTTTTGTTCAAATGCACCAAAATATATTGTCTATATTCACTGAGAAATGGATAAAAATATTCATTTTCAAAATGGAGTGTACTCATTTATGATGAGCACTGTATGTATATATATATATTTATAAATATATAAAATATATCTATATATATAGATATATATATAGATATATATATAGATAAATATATAGATAAACAGATAAATATATATACAAATATATATATATATATAACTTAAATCTCATTGGTAAGAAAGTAGTTTACGAAGTTATTACAGATTAATTTATGTTCAAACATGGGAAAACCTCTCATAAGATATGAATGCTGCTGCTAATGTATGAAAAGATTTGAATTGTGCGTGTACATAGAGCGAGCGAATAAATATTGAAAGGTATATTTACGAGGGGAGGGGTTGACGCTGAGATTGCATACAAGTATCAGCGTTTGCATCGAAAACGACTTCAGCCTTATATATATATTCAGCTTTATCATGGTTCGTTTATTTTGTATTCATTTAACAGTGATATTTTTCGAGATGAATCTGAACAACATGCAAAATGTGTCGAAACACATTTTTAACGAAGTACTGCCTGCGTAGACTGAGCCTCAGATGACGTTTCGACGATTAGTTCACATGACGATGTTTTAGCGAACACTGTTACTCCTGTTTGCATGGTGTGTGTTGGAAAAAAATTGTTCGATTTTCGTAACGTGAAAAGAGAAGTTCCTGGTAAATTGACGAGGCAGCTTTTTCAGCACGGATATCCAGGAAACGATATATATGTGTGTTTAGCATTCTTACGTGTACACTTAGACTAGCGGGATACTTGTTTTTGACTTTGTATATAATAGCGCTCTTGAGACACCGTAGCTACAGGGTCGTGGTTCCCTGTTGTGTTTGTTAGGACGCTTTTAGTACACACCGGAAAAAAAAAAAGTGGTCTACAAACTTTTATTGGTTTTCAACGGTAACGTGCAATATTGATTTCATTGGGAAATGGTACGTATGCTGTATTTTTATTAATTTGTTTTGCTAGTTTGCCCACAAGTCTGCTTCTCGTAGAATAGTCCATCGGCGCGCTTTGTATGCTAGAGTGTGCATCACATCTGTTCTATGGTGGCTGAGATAGAAATGCACTTTATACAAAGTTAACGTTATTTATGTGACGATTGAGTTGCCAGAATCGTGAGCATGCCAGATCCATTTCAGCACTGATGCCTCTAGTGGCGAAAGTGTGCACTGCATCGGCCGTACAGCGAGAGTTTTTGTTCGCTGCAGTAACATACTACCTGAACATATTGACTTTATTATGCTGTAAAAAAAATTAAAAAGTGTGTGTGTGCGTGTGTTTGCTGTTTGTTTGGCATGAATTTCTAGCATTTCTTGTAATTTATCGAAAACGATGATATGAGTATACATAGATGTAAAAAAAAAAAAAAAAGATAAAAGAAGATATATTTATAATACAAATCACTGAGTTGATGTGGTGATATCATATCCCTCCCATAATCCCTCTTTTCACTCCCTACGATGTTTCACTAACCTACGAGCACTGTTTCGATGTGATCACCTTAAAATGATCGATTAAAGACTATAAAACAAGCGCTTCCACTGCTGGGCTTGGCTCTATTCAAACTGACAGTGGACACTCCATTCACAGCTTATCTATTTCCTTTAATCAACATCTCACGATTAATGCCTGCTTGTGTGTAGCAAAAAAAAGTGTTTTATATTCCTCCGCTAAGGAATAGCAAGGCGTTCGACACATCTCGGAAACAAAAAAAGGGCTCTGAATAACAGTCTGTATACTTGGTTCTGGAGTTTGACCCGCACAACTGGATATTCTCTAAAACATTATGGGAATCTTGCTTTATTTTTTTTTTATCCTACACTCTTGAAAATGATAGATGATCATCTGTTCTTTGGAGTTTAGGTTCTGCAGACATCGTTAATTCTTTGCAGGTTGTTTACACTCTTAAATATAAAAGTTCTTTATAGTTTAGTATAGTTTTAAAATATAGTATAGCTTTAAATATATAGTTTATATTTTCTTTGCAGTTTAAGTTCTGCAGAAATCTTTATTTTCTTTGCAGGTTGTTTGCACTCTTAAAAATGAAGGTTCTTTATTGGCATTGATTGTCCCATGAAGAAATCTTTCTCTTTCCATAAAAGGTTCCTTATAGGTGAAAAAAGGTTCCTTAGATTTGAAAATGTTCTTCATATTAAGACACAAATGGTTCTGTAAAAGCATAGTTCACCAAAATGGAAAATTTACTCACTATTTACTCTCCCTCAAGTGGTTCCAAACCTTTATGAGTTTCAAAATAAGATATTCTGAAGAAAGCTGAAAACCTGTAACCACTTACTTCCATAGTAGGAAAAACAAATACTATTGAAGTCAATGGTTACAGGGTTCCAGCTTTCTTCAAATTACTTTTCTATAAACTTTTCTGTTTAGCACACTTGAATTATTCAAAGATGATTCCTTGGATTTACACATTTTTTTAATAAGTTAAGTGGTTGTAAACAATTTATTTGGGCTGAATTTAAACAAACAAATTAAGTTGAACGTACTAAATTTCATTTGTTTGTTTAAATTCAACCAATATAAATTGTTTGCAACAATTTTGCAGAAATCATTTTTTACAGTGCAGAAGCAAGGGAAAACAAGTCAAACAGGTTAAGAACAAGTAAAGGATGAGTAAATGATGACAGAATTCATATATATATATATATATATTCTTAACACTAAGAAAAAAAATTTCTTTGAAAAGCTTTTCACTAACAGCTTCTTCAGGGAACTAACATTTTTTATTTCAAAATTGGAACCTTTTATTTTTAAGAGTAGATCAAACCGGTTTGGGTTTGTTTTTACATTCATGGAATCTTTTCCATTGTGCAAAAGCTTCTTTATAGTCCAAAATATTCTTAACATTAAAAAAAATAATTCTTTAAAGAACTTTACTAGTAAAAGATTCTTCTATTCTTCTATCGTTCTTCTATGATTATTTCAAAATCCCTTTTAGAAGCTTTTATTTTTAAAGGTTTACAATATAAAAGAATATCCGTAAATTAGCAGTTTTTCGTATTGTGATTCATATTTTTATATTTTATTTTACGCTTTTGAATTGCATTATGGGACTTTAATCTTTCTTCCAACAACTTTTGACCTTGAAAAGTTCTAAAAAGTCACTTTTATGAACATTTTTAATAGTTTAAAGCAGTGTTTCTCAACCACGTTCCTGGAGGAGCACCAGCTCTGCACATTTACCATGTCTCCTTAACCAGACACCCCTGATTCAGATCATCAGCTCATTAGCAGAGACTGAAAGACCTGTAATGGGTGGGACTGACAAAGGAGACATCCAAAACATGTAGTGTTGGTGGTCCTCCTTGAACGTGGTTGAGAAAAACTGATTTAAAGTGGTTATTGTTTTGGTTGGAGTTGCATATTATGCTACAAAAACCTTGTAGTAAACTGCCAGTACATTTTTACAGACCTATTTCTATATATTATTTCTTATACATTACTAAAATGTCAATAAAAGTCACTTTGTTGAATTTTCAACATCAAAAGTCGACAGAGCAGAGATCAATATCCCATAGTCCAATTCACAACACACAAAATATGGAAACTCTTAATTAGCAGATATTTTTTACAGTGTAGATCAAATCCGTTTTAGTTTTAAGAGGTTTTAAACCATGTCTTCTTAAGATTAAGAGATCAAAATGGCACCAGACTGTAAACCGCTTTTGTTTTTTTATTAAAGACCTTTCTTCTCAAGAGTCTCCTCATGACATTTACCTCTGAAGGCCTGTATTTGTTTTTTTCTTGTGAACTTTAATGAAAACAGTACAGCTCTTCATGCATGTGAACGATCCGTCCATGAGCTCTGATAGGGTCCAAATCCTCAAATCTGAATCCAATCCATCTGAAGCAGTTGAAATAGAGCCAGGACCCGGGTTCGTTGTCCAACGCATGCACATTATCCTGAACAAACTGATATACGATATATATATAAATATATAAATATTTAAATGTTTTGTGATAAACAGTATTACGTTCACGCTGGTTTATTTAAGTTCTTTTGATTGTAAATGTGTTATTTTTAATGTTTGATGTTGTGCACAAAGATTTGGTTTTTTTGGATCAACTTAGTATGAATGAAAAACGAGTGGTTTAAGGGGTCTATTTTTTACTATGGGTAGTTTAGCCAAGACAAAGACCATTTTACTTTTACTACAGCTGTCACTAAGTTCATTTATTCAAAGAACCGATTACCAAAGTCATTTATGTTAACCTGGGTATGTGTTTAGTCTATTTCAAACTCTCATTTTCAATGAATTAAAAAGAAACCTGAGGTAAATAGTGAAAATAGTAGTTAAAAGTTAAAATATTAGTTGTATTTATGCCTTAAATACATAAATTGGCAGCTATATAGCCTTCTAAATGTTAATATGATTATGGAAAATATATATATTTAATTATTAATAAACTTTTTGGGCGGTGGCGCAGTGGTTAAAACTGTCGCCTCACAGCAAGAAGGTCGCTGTCCCGGCTGGGCCAGTTGGCATTTCTGTGCCGAGTTTGCATGTTCTCCCCGTGTTGGCGTGGGTTTCCTCCGGGTGCTCCGGGTGCTTCGGTTTCCCCCACAGTCCAAACACATGCGCTATAGGTGAATTGATGAACTAAATTGGCCGTAGTGTATGAGTGTGTGAATGAGTGTGTATGGATGTTTCCCAGTACTGGGTTGCAGCTGGAAGGGCATCCGCTGTGTAAAACATATGCTGGAATAGTTGGCGGTTCATTCCACTGTGGCGACCCCTGATGAGTAAAGGGACTAAGCCGAAGGAAAATAAATAAATGAATTTACTAAACTGAATATACTAAAGTGCATATTTACTAAAATAAAAGTATAATGAATTAATTTTTAATTAATTTATCTTACAAAATTATAATCTAAAAGTCAAAAACTTCCATTTTTGTAATGATTAACAGTTATTAATTAATAAATAATCAATGTCTCAAATTAAAAACAATTTACAGTTTTGATTGATTCTTTTTATAATTTGACGGCCAAAAAATGTACGTTTATCGCAAATTTTTCTCAACTAATTTGATTTGACAAGCAGATTTATATCTATATTTATGGCGTGTTGCTATAATACAGCATTGTTGCAAATAATAAATATAGATATTGCTGAAATAAATAATCACAGATGACAATAAGAGTAATACAACATATTTATTTTTCGATTGGATGACTCCATCAGTCGCTTCGGGCGATTCAATAGTCATAAATGATTGCAAGCAACACTGCAATTTTTAGATCATTAGTTTTACATTGAATCCCTCAGGCTTGTTTTTGATTCACTTGAAATTAAAACAATGTATGAACATTTGAAAGGAAATGTGGTGGAGAATTAAATCGTTCACTATTTATTTATTTATTTATTTATTGTCTATTCTGGGTCTTTATGCCATGTAGTGTTCTTGTGTGAGTTTTTTTTACGTTTTAAGTGTGTGTGTGTGTGTGTGCGTGCGTGTGTGTGTGTACAGTGACGTACACACAGCAGATCTGGGACCATAGGCAATTGTGGACGGGGGTCCATGTAAATAAACCCGAACTAGTTCGTGTTGAGGTGTTTATTTTTCTGTGTTGGTGTAAGTTGAATATTTAAAAAAAAATAATAAGATAAATAATGAGTATTATCTATTGTGTTTCATGGTACATAAAAAAAAGATGTAGTTTTATCTTATATTTCAAATGCTTTATCTCTATGGCTTCTGCAAAACTCCCATTCCATTTTATAGATTTGTCAGCACAAAATGCAATAAATGAATACCATTTTATTACGGGTTATTTGACCGAGTCTTCATTCTGAGAAGGTTTTGAATGGCTGTGAATTGAAATGTCATTTATTTTACACACCTGATTATTATTATGAGCTCATTCATTAGTACAGGGTGGGTTTGGGGGTGGGATTGATCCCATAATTAACGCTTGATTAACGCTTCAAAACTAGATGTATGGGAAGTCAGCTCTTTAAACGGCGAAAAAATATTCTCCCGTGTATTTTAAATAATAATATTAATAATTTAAAGTAATAGATGAAGTAAATATACATTTGACTACCCCTATGACGTGTTATACCATTATGAGTGCATAATCGCGCCAAACCGTCTCTATGAGAGAAACTATTCATTCAGCGGTCTTTAAAACAAACCAGCAGATCTTAAATTACACAATGTAAGTATTCACAAGACACTTTTTCTTGTAAAATCATTGTTTGTGTCTACATATAACCTAAAAGTAATGTAAAATTAGACGAATACTTTGAAATAAGCTTAGCTAATCAGAGGTTAGGCTACTGTTCAGATTAACGTTCACACTGATATGCCTCAAAACACTGAAAACTGAAATACGTCTTTTAATTAATTAGATGTAATTTAAATACATTTGATTCGCTGAAGCATGTGTTACACAAACGAACATTACTGGAAAAGTTTTAATGTGAAAACAGGTACAGATAAGGCACTCAAAATGTCAAAACAAACAACTAAAATTAACAGTTCAACCTCACTTATAGGTCATTTTGAGGGATGTAAACAAAAACAATGGTCCCAACGTATTCCCTGTTTTACATGTTTAATTTCTATAGCCTTCGAGAATCCAAAAAGAGCCACATATTGATAAATAATGTTATGATAGCTGTTTTAACATTGTTGTGATTTAATTGCCTCTTGTTACAGTTATGAAATAGTTTGATAACAAGCAGGAAATGTTCATGGGCCAATGACATGACCACATTGAAATGGTACCTGAACCCAGTTCTTCTGTTTGGAAATCTGACATTCTCAAGGTCAGCTGTTTTAAACTAATTCTCGATTTGTTCACTGAAGCAAAGTTTATTGATTGACACTAAAATGTTCCTAAAATGAGATTGTGGGGGGATATTGGAGCAGAAATGGTTAGATCAGGGGTGTCAAACGTACGGCCCGCTGGCCGGATCAGGCCCACAAACGGGTTTAATCCAGCCCGCGAGATGATTCTGTAAAGTATAAAAATGAGATGCAAATTTTCAATAAAAGAAACTGCTGTTCCAATTGTGTCCACTGGATGAATTGCAAACTGTTCATTTCATCCGATCCAGTAGCCTGAATCAGCGTCAGTGTGACAGCCTTCTCAGAGAGAAAAAGACCACATCTATGACCTGCCATATACCACTGAGGTGTTCTCACAAGGAAACACAACTATTTCATGTTTGGTCATTTTAGTGGCTTATTCGTATGAGTTCAGTCGTACGAAAATGTACGATATAAAAAAAGGAGGCGTGGCACCCAACCACACCCCTAAACCCAACCGTCAATGGTGGATAAGCAAATCATACTTAATTGTACGAATGGGATCGTACGAATTCATATGAATTAGCCACTAAATCAAGAAGTTACGAATTGCAGTGAGATCGTGTTGTCTTTAGGTTCCAGCTTTGTTTTATGTTGATCGTATTAAAACAAAGAAAACAATCTGAAGTTGTTGTTTTTAAGTTATATATACCATGATTTTACCAGTCTGGTCCACTTGGGAATAGATTTTCCTCCATGTGGCCCCTGAGCTAAAATGAATTTGACACCCCTGGGTTAGATTGTCCTTTTTAAGTAATAGTGTTTAACTTGAGGTACCATGTTGGCATGAGTTGAGTTGAGTTGGCATGTAATCCAAACCAGTTGGAATTTAATCAATAGTAATTAGTCAAGTCTGAGATTAAAAGTGTGCATAACATTCTATAATTCATATGCACATATAATCAAAAGATTACCGGTATTAACATTGAATAGATTGAATTATTTGATTAAAATTTGTAACTCATGATTGTTCAAACAGTCCGAATTATATAAAAAATTACAAAACAAATGTAAAGTTTTCTTTTTTTAAATGTTTTCAAACCAAATAACCTCATTTCACTCACATGGTTTTCACATTTAAAAAAATTATCAATGTTTCATGCTGGAATTGTTCATAGGCATTCATGTTCATTTAACAATACAAAGGTTTGCTGTGGGTTAAAGGCTAAATACTGATTTTACAAAAGTTTTCTGATGCTTCACAGGCAATTAAACTAATTGAATTTATGGTAGACCAAAGTTTAGTTCATGTGCTGGGCAGAGGAAGCATGCTCTGACCAATTAAAGTTTCAAAAGAGTTTTTGCAGATATGTAGAAGACCCTTTCATTTTCCTCTGTTAACGCTTCTTCATGAATTCACTGATGCCTAAGGGAGTTTTAGAAACAAGTTATAAATGAAAATCAAACCTCAAATCAATTAAAACTCAGAATACCAAATGTGTGATATTCATAGTGCATTAAGATGTCTGAGCCAATCACACATCACAAGATTTTCTGTGAACTCCGAATGCCCAAAAACTACAGAATGGCTCCAACTTTTCAGATCTAACATTAATCCAAATTGCAGATCCAGGCAAAAACCGAATAGTATATCTGATCCTTTGTACAAACATAGTTAGCAACACTAAGGCTCCAAAAGTATTTATTTAAGGAATTTTTTTTCGCATTTGTATGCTTTTGGAGCCTTGATGTTGCCATTTAAAAAAAAATGAATAAAGTATATATGCATTTAAAGGGATAGTTCACCCAAAAATGAAAATGACTTTACTATATACCTCATGTGGTTTTAAACCTTTACAAGTTTCTTTCTGTTGTTGAACACAAAACAAGGTATTTTGAAGAATACTGGTGACTACACCCATTGACTTCCATAGAAGGGAAAATATATATACTATATAAGTCAATTGGTGGCAGCTAACCAGCATTCTTCAAAATATCTTTTGTATTCAACAGCATAAAGAAGCTAAAACAGTTTTTAACCAAATGAAGGCAGAGTAAATGGCAGAATTTTCATTTGAGTGAACTAAGACTAATGTGTGCACTTTTTATCCTTTATAGTCATGAGACAACAAAAAAAAACAACAGTAGATTAAATGAAAGGCCAACAACTCCAGTATCTAAAAATGAATTTAATAAATCAGAAGTCGGAAGGTGTATATATATAAATATATACACAATCCACAAATTCCATATAAAACAACAGAAACGTTTTCAACTAGGCTGTACAATCATACTCCGTCATCTTCAAACACACAGGTGTAAAACCGTAAAGCACAGAAAACTCACAAATGCGTTTTGAGGTTGTTGTTTTTTTTATCACAAATGGAACAGAACGAAAAATAATAATTTATCATTCAGAGCAAAAAAAAAAAAAAAAAACTGCGGTCTTATGGATTCCTATCATTAATTTCAGTAATGCCGGGTATAATGGGACATGGATTGTGAACTGGGATCCATGCTCTGGCCCATTCCCTGTGCGGACCGCAAGCCTTGACCCACAGAGCCCATGTTCACCAGCTGGTTAATTGGGCCGCTCTGGATTAGCGTATCCAATGCTTTCTGCACACTGGGGTTGTCGAAATTGATCCCGGTGCCGGCGGTGACTGCTGGTCTAGCTGCTCCTGCGGGAGCGGCCATACGAGCGACTGGAGGCCTGAGCGTGGGCCGAGGGCTAATGCTGCTCTGTGGCTGGACGGTGGCGATTTTGGGCAAGGCAGAGACTGCCGACTGGAGGCTGGTGGTCTGTGGTAAGAGGCTGGGTGGGTAAACCTGCGTTTGGGCTGCTGGAGCGGTACTGGTGCCCACAGATGACCCGCTGCCGCTGTTGAAGATGCTGAGGATTTTAGCCTGGAGCTCCTGCTGGTTGGTTTGAGCGGGAGCTGACGCAGGGGTCAGATGACTGGTCTGGAGGCTCAAGCTGGAGTACGTGGGCTGAGCTGGAGCTGAAATAGTCTGCATGGGCTGAGAGGGCTCGTGGGTCGCAGATGGAGGGTGGGATCCTGGAGAGAGAGCATAAAGTGTAAGGTAAGACATGATGGCTGATGTGTAAAATGTTTTTTGTTTAAACGTCCCATGAAGTGCTTTGAAATGTGCATTTTTTTTATTCGACAATTGACGTAATCTCGACTGAAAAATTAAAAGAGGGTGAGACAGTAGCTCCTCCCTTTTTTAAAAACAGCCAATAGTGTTTTGTTTTATCACAGCTCTGCCAGTGAGAGTGGTTGAGCTCAAGCACATCAAATGAGAAGCGTCTTGAAGGGGGCGGGGCATGTCAGATAATACAGAGCATTTGCTTGATCAGAAGATTTGATGAGAAACTGAAGTATGAGGTGACATAAAAAAATCGTTGATCCATTTAGGTGGAAGTCACAAACTGCAAGCTTTAGATATTTATATCAGTTTCATATCTTCTAAACATGAATGTTTTTAGAGCACACTAGCTTATAGATACCATTAAAACTAACATCTAAAAAATATATTATTTTAATTTTACCAGATCTTTAATGGGTTAGTTCCCCAAAAAAATGAAAAGACTGTTAATTAAAGGGACAGTTCACCCAAAAGTGAGAAAAACCAAAAATTTTACTCACCCTCAAGTAGTTCTAAAACTTTTTTTAAGTTTCTTTACTTTGTTGGACAAAAGATATTTTGAAAAAAGATGGAAAATTGCAACCATTGACTTTCACAGTATTTGTTTTTCCTACTATGGAAGTTAATAGGTACCATCAACCAGCATTCTTCAAAATATCATCTTTTGCATTTAACAGAAGAAACTCAAACAGGATTGAAATAAGTAAAGTGAGTAAATGATGATTTTTGTGGTGAACTGTGCCTTTAATTTCTCACCTTCATGTTTCAATCCCGTGAGACCTTTGTTCATCTTCAAAACACAGAATGAGATATTTCGATGAAATCCTGGAACTCTCTCATCCTTTATAGACAGCAAGTATCCAGAGATGCTCAAACCAAAAACAGTCAAAACTTTACATGGGACTTCAGAGGTTCAACTGTAATCATATGAAGCTCCAGAAAAAAAAAAACCTTTAAAATGGCTTCACGTCTCTGCCCATAGTTAACGCAAACCCTGTTCTATGCGGAACAGAAGATCTAGGTGAATATAAATCATATTTCTTAAATCATTTTTCTTTTGGTGCACTAGTGTTGGAGCTTTATATGATTACAGAATCAGAAAGAGCTTTATTGCCAGGTATGTTCACACATACGAGGAATTTGTTTTCGTGACAGAGCTTCTACAGTGCAACAGAATTACAGAGACAGGACAAAAAACAGATGATAAATATATTTTAAAAATAAAAGTAAATAGTGAATGCAAATATACAAATTGACAAGTGTATGTACAGGAATATTACTATATACAACGTTATTACAGTAGTACCACTAAAGTCACATGTAAAGTTTTGACTGTTTTTAGTTCCTTTGAGCATCTCGGGACACTTCTATGGAGGAAGAGAGAGATCTAAAATCTGTTCATTTGTGTTCTAAAGGTGAACAAAGTTCTCAGGGGATTGGAACAACATGAGGGTAATTATTAACAGAATTTTCATTTTTTGGTGAACTAACCCTTTAATACACCAATAGAAGTTACCTGTATCAGTAGTACTTCTGACAAGACGATCACGTTTATCTCTGAGATATTCAATTAGCCTGGCCAGCTCTTCTGGGGTCATAAACCTGAGAGATGTAAAGATAATCTGTCAATCCAACCAGTTAAACAGCCATTACACAGCAAGAAAGCAATATGGCATTAAATAAAGAAAAATTGACAACTGAAATTTTGTCAACTAAATGACAAGTAAACAATGTTGTAATTGGTTTGGTTATTGGGCAAATACAAAATCATGATATGGTACCGTTCATTAAAATCAATGTACTGTATTTACTAACATGAACAAACAATGAACAATACATTTATTACAGTATTCATCCAAGTTAGTAACTAACATTCATTGTTAACACAGTGCATTTGTTAACAAGCACAGTGTTGGATTTTAATAATGCATTAGTTAATATTTAACTTTGATTAATAAAATCGGTACAATTATTGTTCATTTTAGTAAATGCGTTAAATGAACTAAACTTCATTGTAAAGTGTGACCAAACAAACGAAAACTATAAGCTACCTAAAAATGTCAATCTATTCTAAATATTTGCATCTGTCAAAGATACATTAAACAAAAGTCATGTTTATAATGTTAACAAAACCCTTTATTTTTATCCAAAGACGATCTAAAAAAACAATTATGGCTTCTGAAAACGTATTAACAACAAAGTTAAAATTGTGTATATATAGGTGCTTTCACACTTGGTTCAGTTGCCTGGACCGTACCCAAGTTCGATTGTCCCCCCTTGCCACCTTCTCGGTTGTTTTGTGTTCACACTGTCTTTTTTCCTTCTGAACCCCGGTACGCTTGCGTCATCGAGCTGCTGTTTTGTTTACGGCTGTTGCTAGGTGACAGTCACGAAAGCAAAGCACCAAAATGAAGAGACGTCTGCACGTCGCGGTCGTTCTGCTTTTACAGAATCTTTTGGTTTTGGACATAAAGAAAGCGATTTACGTCTATCTGCCGCAAAAATATTATAAACATTCAGAACATCACACAGTGTCTGCAAAAGCTGTTTTTGCAGGAGGACAAGCAGACATAATCACCGTGTTTGCCCTGGCTCAGTCCCGCTTGTCATCAAGGTACAGTACGTGATACACAGACACACACACACACACACACACACACACACGAATGAACGTTATGAAAACGATAGTTTGTTGTACAGTTGGCGGTTCACTTCCGTTATTTGGTATGATTGCATTCAAACTAGAAGTGAACCGGACCAGAGTTCGCGTGAACTGTACCCCAGACCACCTCTTTCAGGCGGACTAGGGTACGGTTCGTGGGTGCGCACCAGAGTTCAGAAGTCGCGTTCACACTAGCTAAACGTACCGTACTCTGACGTCAAACGAACCCGGGTGCGGACCAAAAGTGCTAGTGTAAAAGCACCCTAAATATCAAATTATATAATAGTTTTAAATCTATTTAATACAACCTTAGTAAGCATAAGAGGCGTTAAAAAAAACAAAAAAACATCCCAAACCATTAGACGCTACTGTTTTTGACGTACCTGCCCTCAGACAGCAGCGTGACTGCAGTCAGGACAGAAACCGGATGACCCTCTCTGTCATGTTCCCTCATCAACACGTCATCAGCCATCTTGGCCGCTTTCCTTGCAATCTCATCCCTTTCTTTAGCGCGGTGATCAGCTTTAAAGGTTTCAAAGTTGTGCGCCACCAGAACCATGGCGTCCTGAATGGGCATGTTCCTGTGCTCTGCAACAACAGAAAAAGACCACGTGCTTATCTAAATTATGTATATGAGTACTGTATCGCCTTTTTTATATTGGTTTTAATAGCCATGGTGTTTAGTTGCATTGGATTCAAAAGGTATGTTAGAACACATACCTTGTGGTGTCCCAAAGAGGATATTGACCGTACAGGAACGATGAACTTGGTGCTGCTGGGTAATAATGATGGCAAAGGGCGTACGAGCCCGGCTCACATCCTCCAGAGCTTGAGTTAAAGACACTTCAGTATTCAGGAAGATTAGATCCACCACCATACCCAGATCCCGAACCTTCCTGCCCACCGTTTCAGCATATTCCCTGCATGAACACACACACACAACAAAACATTTACTCCAGTAAAATGACCAATAAAACTTAGTTTAAGATGTTTTATTTAGTGTTCAAAGCTCACTTTTGCAGCTTGTTGACCACTATGACAGAGCAGTCCACTGGTCTTTCAAGATCATATCGCTTCTGCAGCTCTTCATAATATTGCCGGTAGAGTTCGTTCCTGCGCCGCTCTTCAGGACGCATGCGTTCTTCTGTCAATGCAGAAACAAACACTTAACAAGCCTTGAATTGAATGATATCAATTTCAAACTAGGTCCTGGAGAGCCAGTGTCCTGCAAAGTTTAGTTCAAACCTCAATCAGACACACCTGGGCTAGCTTATCAAGCTCTTACTAGGCTTTCTAGAAACATCCGTGCAGGTGTGTTGAGGCAAGTTGGAGCTAAAATCTGCAGCACACCAGCCCTCCAGGACTGAGTTTGAGAAGCCCTGTCATATCATATCAGTCATCCATTAATAAACAGTCACTTTCGCTTCATTCAAACACTCGCTTAATTTTGAAAAGAATCAGTTGTTTAAAACCAATAATATCTATGAATATTGTTATATCTAACCTAAACCAGCCAAGGTACCTGCACAGACCTCAAATTTTGTCATTTGTCAATTATCTGAACACAATTAGTCAGAGTAGCACTTGCTGCACCATATTTTCATTAAAACCTATTTATATAGCAAAAATAAAATCACTACTTGGTGTAAATCTTTAATTGTCACAAAAACCTTAATTTTCTTCATGCAACAAACCAACTTTATTTTAAAAATAAAAAATGTTAGTAAAAGTAACCCACCCTCTGGCTCTCTTCTGCCGTTCCAGGGGTCTCTGAAGCGATCTGAGTATGCCTCATCTTTCTTCCGATAATAATCGTACTCTCCACGATAATAACGATCATAACCTTCCTCTCTGTGGAAACACAGTACATTTACACAGGAAAACTACTGTAATTTAATAAAATTACCAAATCAATCTTTAAGGGGTTATGAACTATCTTTTTTTTTTGCACTCTTTTCTACTGAGATCCACTCAATGTTATCAAGGTTTTTAAAATAAAAACATCACAACTTAGTCTTAAAAAAAAAGTGACTGACTTTTTTCTGTCCTGTTTTTGACCCTTTCATCAGAACGCACTGTTTGAAAGCACATGGTGGATGTAGACTTTTTAGTTAATGCCCACTGCTCTGATTGGCTAACATTTTTGAATACTAGCAGGGCTAAACAGGCAGTGAATCAGAAGTCAATCTTCTATGAAGGCGGAGCTTATGCACCCTATTACATCATAAGGTAGAACATTCCAGAACCTGTTATTTCCTCAGACTGCCTTTTAATGCAAGCTGTTTTTAGAGGAATCACATAGTTTTGAGTTCTGAAATGTTTTGGATGTTTTTAATAGTACTATAACCTCTTATGTCAAAAGATCAAGAAAATGTTGGTTTCTCAGTTCATGACTCCTTTAAATGTCCTATTCATGCACCTTAAAGAAGGCTCTTTCTCCCTGCTCTCGGACCCCCTGTATCGTTCTTCAGCCGGGGGTCTATCCTCATGTTCACGTGTTGGAGCGGGACGCGGTTCGCGGCTGTTGCCCCTCATCTCTCGACTTTCACGGTGGTATCGAGAATCTCGTCCGTGCACCGGGGACCGAGAGCGAGGACGGGGCTCGCGACTCTCCCCATAAGAGCTGGATGGCCTGAACAGAATAAATGCACTCAATCAACACATGACAACTAAACACTTTTCCCCAAAACTAATCTCTATTAAGACTACAAAATTTTACTTTTAAGCACTTAAAAATGGTAACAAGATTTAAAACAAATGGTAAAAAAACAAAATGAACATTTAGTTTTGTTGTACCGTACAAGCATGAGTGGTGCCTGTCGCAAAATTCACGTCATTTATTTTATAAAACGATCCGTCGCAAATTCTAAATATAACCCTTTCAGAAATAAATTGACATGTCGAACCTTATCTGTTCGTGATAATCATTAGTGATCTTTAGTTCCACCGAGTTTCCACGAGTCATAAACTGTTTTTTTTTTTTTTACATTTTTGCTAAATAAAATGCATTTTAACGAAGTCAAACAGCACTTTTTTTTTTTTTATTGCTTCCACTTCGATCCACGTCAGCAAAATGATTTGCTAAAATAATGGTTTTAAAACAGAAGTGATGAACAGACAAGGTGGTGACTGGAAAGATACACACCAACCTGGCAACCTCCAAAAACTAATTTAGAAGTCCAACAATTAAGTGAACAGCTGCAATTGTTTAAATTACTGTTTAGTTCTTTACATCCCATTCAGGTAATTTTTTGTTTTGTTTTAGGAAGTGATAATTGGAGTGTCGAGAACCCGCAACTGTTTGAAAACCGTGCATAGTAAGTGAACAGAATGAATAACACACCGTTTAGACAAGAACACACCAAGGGAAATGCACTCAAATTACCCTTTCAACTTTATTTCAGTTAATTCTGATACAACTAAAAGGAAAATTGAAAAAAAAGAAAGAAAAAAAAAAGAAAACTAAAAAGCGAAAAGCCACGGGAAATATAAACTGAACCGATTTTGCGCACCCGACAATGATATTGCGATATTGGTGAACTCCGGTGTGGAGGGAAAAAACGGTTACCAAAATTCTCGATAGATGTCGTCTTCAGTAGCAAAAAGATCCCAGCGATACATTACCTGCGTGGAGGACTTGATCTGGATTTATTCTGTCGTCTCTCAGCTGCCATATTTACATCTGAAAATAAACCAATCCAAACGTTCAACATGACAGATGACGGAAATATTTCAGAGCCAAACGAGTTTTTGATTAACAAAAGAGATAAACACTTTGTTCTGCATCATATGTTTGTTAAAATTATAAGCATTTAAACAGTAGTTTAAAAAGTAAATACTACAGTTTGTGAAGTAATAATTTTACTTATTTATTGTTTTATTGCCATATCATTATGGCAAACACAAATGTTACATTAACACAAAAACCAAACAAACAGTAAATTACAACAATTAAAATTATTCAAGGTTCTTTAATTTGCATCAAAGATTCTAAATTGTTTTCCACGAGTTCTTAACTTTCTACAACGTAGTAAAAACGCAGTACAGGATCTTGTGAACTTTTGCATTTGTACATCAGGATTTTTCCCTGCTGTAAACGCTTATTAAATACCTAACTAATCTAAACCACCAATAAGAACTGCCACTTTACACAAATAGTTAAAAGAAGCCACTGAAAAAGCACCAATTTATGTATTACCAATTCAAAAAAATGGCATATAAAAATAACATTGTTGTACAATTTTAATTCTTCAGTCATGAACAAGACCAGTTAACGTCAGAAGATACCAATGTGTAACTTATTTGATAAAAAGTGGCAACTTGCTTTTATTTAGCATATACCTTTACATATTTTAAAAAAAAAATCTCTAGACACAGTTTGTTAGTAGATGAAGTTAAAATGCTTTGCTTTATTAAATTCACGACAGTAGGGTTATTACAGTAAAATTACATACAAGGATTTGTTTTTTTTTCGTAAGATGAAATCTAATAACTCCCGCGTTTAAATACTAAATCAGACCTTACCTAGTTTATAACCTCTATAAACTCGACCGTTATGTCCGGCTTTAGCGGCCTCTGCATCCTCCAATCGCTCAAACTGCACAAATCCATACCCACGAAACAGGGACAAAGCTGAAAAAGGGAACAATCATTTTCGTTTTACGCAAAAAAAAAAAAGCGTTTTATTGGTGGATTTTTGGCCTAAGCTTCCTTTGCTTTCTCCAAAACGCTATTAAGATCTCGAGACCAAACTCTAAAGAACTGTGGATAAAACACACATAATTTTTCGAAGTCTTTAAATTTATACGCTACTAACCCTGGATTTTCCCATACGGCCTGAAAAGATCCTCCATGTCCTTCTTCGCCATGTGTGCCGTGGGCAAATTTCCAACAAAAATCCTTCGCTCCAGGTCGCGAGGGTCATTGCTGTTGGTGACGTACGAGGGTGGTGGTGTAGTACTCCGACTTCTTCTGTGCGACATGGCTCTACGAGATTTAGGCCAAGGCCCGCTTTCAAGGAACGCTTGCAGTTGATTTTTAGATACAAGACTATTTGATTAGCTATATTTCCCCCAAGGTCTTGAAATTGACGATGCATCGACATGTAAGAAAAGAGAGATTCCAAAGGTAAAATGTCTGGACAAAATAAGAAAACACTGCAGAAGTCTTTAAGAGTCAACATGACATCAACATTTACCATCTAAATTAATAGCATTCATGTGGGAAAGAATACTGATCCAATCGATTTACTATTATCTATTTTTATTTTAGAATATGAAAAAAAGCGATCTACGCAGTTTCATGTTGACTTTAAAGACACTTCTTGAGAAGATTCACAACATATTTAATTCCAAGTTGATTTACATGCCGTGTTTTGCTGCCTGATCAAGAAAGCTGTATGCTCATTCACACCAAATAAATTTGTTTTTGGCTTAAAGCGCTTGATCGAAGGAGGCCTAGGGATTTTCAGTAATGTTCTCATCAGATTTTAAGTCAAACATTTCTCAAGTATTTGAAGAACGATTGATTCTTGATGAAGACGAAAGGAAAAACCTGTTGGATGAACTGACCACAAATGTGTTTCCACAAAGCACGAAACGGAAAACACGAGATCTTTCGATGAAGGAAACACCAACCAAACAGACCTGAAAGAGTAGTCAAAGTTAATGGGGATAAACTTAAAATGCTCCCCAAGTGATTCTCGCAGGATGTCCAAAATGTAAAAATCCGATATCGAAAACATAGAGGTGACGCTTGAACAGAATGAACAAATCAGTCAGTAAAAATGTTGACAGTCGCGAACCCGAGGACTTTTCGCTCAACAATAAAGCACTGAATTGAAGTCTATTTTCCATTTTAGCAATGCAACTCGCACCCGACGGAAACTGTGCATGTTTTGATCACCAAAGACAAACGCTGTAGTCTTTGTGGTCTGCATTGTCTCTCTCATATCTGACATTTTGATAAGCTGCCAAATGTCATCAGACCCTGAGTTTTCAAAGCTATTTTACCTGATGAAAGTCATTCCAACTTAAATACTTCTGCAACACGGCGAGTGTTTTATTTATGAATGCCTATCAAAAGCTTAAAGTATTCTAAATATGTAAAGAGTAAGATACCATATCATAGTCTGAATTACATAACAAAATATTCTATTAACAGAGATTAAGGCAGAGCTGGAATATGACATTTTTACTAATCAAATCTACAAGAATAATTGTACACAGTAGTCTGTGTTGAGTCCAATTGTAAAATAATGTTAGCAAATATAACTTTTGTTCTCAAATAACCAATTTGGAAGTATTTTTCTGAATGTTTATAGTGTTGTTTAGTACAATATAACACCTATTCAAGTCGTACAACCAAGACTGTTAACTCCTAAGGCAATTATTTCGTGACATTTAGTACATTAATACACTGCCATTCAATCTTCTTTGTGCTTTTCCTTTTTCATAACCTAAAATGTAACGTTAGAACAAAACAAAAAAAGCAGGTCAAAGAGTGAAAACGGACAGCGCGAATCCTCGTCAGCCATTTTGTGACCGGGAGTGACGTCACGCGAAATCAAACCGTGTAAAACACCACGAAAATCCTTCTGCAGACGACAGAGACCGCATATTCGCGTTAAAATGATGCAAATTGTTGATGTATATTCTGCCTATTAGAAGCATTGGGGATAAAGGCGCACATTTCGGCTAGTGCACGACTCGAGCAGACGCCATGTTGCTCCAGAAATCAGCGCAGCAGATGTTCCGTTGCTCTGAATTCACTCGTACAAGTTTTTTCCCCGAGATGAATTAATTGTGATCATTGTTAAATTACAAAATTAACTTTTACGGCGTTTTTTTAACAATCAAAACAAGAACGTGACGATTCGACTGATAGGTCGGCTAACAACTAGCTTAGCGCTAACGTTACATCAAAAACAATGGATGCCGTTTGAGATCCAGAATTGAACATTTTTGAGAATATTTTTGTCGGATCTTGGAAGCAAAGCCTTACCGTCACCATGGGAAGCTTGAAAGGATCCGGCGATTTTCTTGCGGAGTCTTGATTGTGCAAAAGATTACGATGAAAGTCCCGCTGCAAAACAGCCGCAACCGTGCGGTAATCCTATGCGGAAGTGCGAGTTGCTTAGAGACAGTGTTGATGGTGCTGTTTTCAAAATAAAAGTACGAGTTGAGCAGTCCCGGTTGATGCATTTCATTTCCTCATTGACAGGCTCAGATAAAAAAAATAAGAAAACAACCGAGCTAGACGTCCATATATTAGAATTCTAAATCTATACAATGGCGATTTTCCCTCACAAATATCACATCCATCAGATAAGAACAACGTATTTTGTTTATAACGTAACCTTAGGAATATGGAATTAATTAGATTATGTGTATTTTTTTTGTATATTCTACAGCATAAGGCGCTATTTCAATGATTATATTCAACTGGTAAAAATCTAACCTATCTATAAAAATCTTGTCTGTCTATCTATCTATCTATCTATCTATCTATCTATGTATCTATCTATCTATCTATCTATCTATAAACACTGCTGATCTATCTATCTATCTATCTATCTATCTATCTATTCATCTATCTATCTATCTATCTATCTATTCATCTATCTATCTATCTATCTATCTATCTATCTATCTATCTATCTATC
>CAIGQV010019356.1:1036527-1060518 GCA_903798115.1 Danio jaintianensis
TATATATATATATATATATATATATATATATATATATATATATATATGTGTATATATAAATTTGAAGACATTGTTATTAATGATTCATTATTCTAGCAATCTGGCTAAACAGTTCAACATTACATGAATCAAATAAAACATAACTAGTTAAACTATTCATTTAAATAGAAATTAATTATAAGCCAAACATGTATGCAACATTTATTTAAAAACTGTATTAATAAACTAAATATGCCCGAATGCAAAAGACAAAGTATCCAAACTATGGGTACTTTTTTTGCAAATATAGTGCCTCTGCTATCAATTTAGTGTGTAATATCGTGATTACTATAAAAATAATGAATATGAAGTACTAATGAGTGCATCATTGAGCACAAAATACAGCATAACAGTAACAGTTCTGAATAGTTTGGTTAATGTATATATATAAGCAATAATTCATTATTTTCTGAACTGTTGTATAGGCTAAAATAGTTATCACATGTCTAAATATGCATATAATGCCAATTATTTTTAATTGGTCAGTCACACTCATGCTTTTTGGGTCCTTACATTTTAAAAATCAAATGTAATACTTTTAAAGACTTTTAAAAGACTCACAGGAAGCCTGTGCTGATATAAAATCTTTCCTATCACTTACTGTTAATGAGAGGCACCACAGATATCTGCAGCATGGTCTTCAGGGGACCCTGCAGTGGAATAAGCTGATGGACAAATATTGATTACAGTCATATTTTTGCAGCACATTCAATTGTGATGTATACATTATATGAGTGCAACTTCAATTTTCATTTTGCAAGGCAAGACACTGCAGGTAAATAGGGTCAAATGAAAACAAACACTTATCACCGTTGATTGATTACAATAACTGCAAACATACTTGTATTACAATTTTTAAATGTTATGTTTGCATTGTTTAAATAAATATGTTTATCACTTCATAATTCAGAAAATGCAGTAAAAATTACATTTACATTTTCTTTGGTAAAATTAAATGTATATAATCAGGCAAATTATGCCAGATTGGTCCAATTTGATAAAAGAACTGCAGTTTTTCGCCTTAAATTAACATGAATTCATTAATTACCAAAATGAAACTTACAGCTAAAGACTCCAGAGCAGACTGATTGGAGAAAATTTTAAACCTGAAAACAAATTCTCAGTTAAAAATCACATTTTAAGTCTACAGTCAAAAATAGTTGAAGGTTTGTGTTCAATACTCACCTTCTCAGGTCTAAATGGATGGCGAGGCGTTTGCCCTTCATTGACACTTTCGCATTGAATTTACCTTCCTAAAAACAGAATCAATTTAGTGCATTCATATCATCCTGTATTATAAAACAGTGGTGGAAGGAGTACTGAAAAATCATACTCAAGTAAAAGTACCAAAAATCTAGTGCAAGTAGAGTAAAAGTATCTGTTGTAAATATTACTCAAAGTATAAATAAAAAGTAGCCCTTTTAAAAGTACTCAAGAGTAGTGCGTATTACACTGCGAAAGGTTGACGCGTTTACATGCAATTTGTGCATGTGTGTATAAACGTAACATTCTGTAGTGCATTTAGTTAATGTTTAAGGTCATTTCAGTCATCATACAGTAGACGTTCGCCATCTTCTCATCAGTGACATGCAGTCTAAACAGTCTCTCGGTCATTGCGTGTAACGATTTAGACATCTTCTTGGACACTTTAATGCTTCCAAGTGGTTTGCTGCATTTATAAATCACCCATGTCTTGAGGTTATTCTGTTGTATGATGCAATTTACTTTCTATGTGCGATTTGATTGGACTGGAATCACAGACTACGTTTTCTCCTCAGCCAATCCCCATAGACAAGAAAAAATAAAGTATAGTGGGGTAAAAGTACTGATACAGCACTAAAAACTACTCAATTACAGTCATTTGAGTATTTGTAATTTATTACTTTACACCACTGAAAACTAATCAGTGAATCGTGTATTATTGTTTTATATATTATTCTATATAATGTGTATCTGTGCTTCCATGAGACCTTAACTCTGTTTATGGCAGTATTTGAGATGTGTATAGCATATATATTTAAATAAAAAATTTTGTTAGTCTAAAGGAACACAGCAGACAGGCTGATTGTAAATGCGAATGAACTCTCTGCCAGCAGGAGGCGCTGATGGAGTGGAGATTTTGAAACATGCAATGCACAATTGTTTCCATTTAAATACCTTTAATTTCAGAAAATTAAAATTACACAAAGTTATTTAAAAAAATATTTTTCCCCTTTTTACAAGATGTAAAATAAGTCTCTGATGTCCAGAGAGTGTGTGTGTGAAGTTTCAGCTCAAAATATGTTTTATAACTCTCTGAAACTGACCCTTTTAGACTTTGATCCTAATTGTGGCGTTTTGGTGACTGTCGCTTTAAATTCAAATGAGATTGTGCTCTATTCAGAAGAGGGCGGAGCTACAGATGCCTGTGTATTAGCATAGTGGCAGATTCAAAAACAAGACTAACCTCCTATGTTAATGAGGAAGAGATTGTCACTAATGGGCGGGACTAATGCCAGCAGCTAGCTCTCTGCAACTCTAACACGGTCGCCCACTGAAGCTAAGCAGCGCTGTGCCAGGTCAGTACCTGGATGGGAGACCACATGGGAAAGCTAGGTTGCTGCCGGAAGTGGTGTTAGTAAGGCCAGCAGGGGGCGCTCAACCTGTGGTCTGTGTGGGTCCTAACGCCCAAGTATATTGATGGGGACTCTGTACTGCTCAGTGAGCGCCGTCTATCGGATGAGACGTTAAACCGAGGTCCCGACTCTCTGTGGTCGTTACAAATCCCAGGATGTCCTTCGAAAAAGAGTAGGGGTTTAACCCCGACATCTTGGCCAAATTTGCCCACTGGCATCCCCAAATCAAAATTGGCTTCATCACTCTGCCTCCTCTCCATCAATCAGCTGGTGTGTGGTCTGGCGCAATATGGCTGCCGTCGCGTCATCCAGGTGGATGCTGCACACTGGTGGTGGATGAGGAGATTCCCCCCATTGTGTAAAGCGCTTTGAGTGTCTAGAAAAGCGCTATATAAATGTAAGGAATTATTATTATTATTATTTCCTCTGATGACACGTACAATGAGAGAATGTCAATCAAAGTGTTTCTGCAGGCTGTTTTTATCAAGTGTGATTATAAAAAATACAATTAATAAATATTCACCATTAGAAGCCGGTTATATTCACACACTGCTGCAACACAACTTTTTTTGTGTATTTGTGTATCATGCAATTTTTGCAATTTTTCATAATAGGTTTCCTTTAAAACACTCGTGCCACACTTAGATGACATGCAATGCACATGTTTATTCATTAAAGTCTAAGCTTTTTGGAAAATGTATTTATGGCTATGGTTATATTTGTTATTATGGTGGTCCGCCATGTTGTTCTCACCATGGTCATGCTGCTGAGCTGGACGGCTGGTTTTCCAGCTGGAAGGACCAACACTTTGACGTTACAGTTGACGGCCACACTTGCACCAGAGGTCTTGATGGTTGATCGAGGAGGAGCGGTGACCTCAAACTCCAGAGACAGAGGCTGGTCCATCAGTGCGGGGTTCTGGAGGAAACAACTATATATATTTAGGGCTTATTTCACATTTAAACAAGTTAAATCAGGGTCATTAATCAGGTTAAAGCAGGTCTAGTGTTATTGTGTCATATTTCTTGAGGTATAAAGGTCCCGTGGAGTTCTCTGAAGTGTGCCTTTTTGTTCGATGTGTGATGTAATTTCAACTGAAAATAGGGTGGGGCAGAGTAGCTCCTCTCCTTTTTTAAAGTAGCCAATAGCATTTGTTTTTTCTCACAGCTCTGCCAGTGAGAGTGGTTGAGCTCAAGCGCATCAAATGAAAAGCAAATGAGAAGTGTTATGAAGGGGGCTGGGCATGTCAGATACTAGGGAGCATTTGATTGGTCAGAAGATTTGATGAGGAACTGAAGTATGAAAAAAAAAAATCGTCGATAAATTTAGGCAGAAGTGATAAACTGCAAGCTGAACTGAAATGACAAGCAATTGGCTGTTGGTTGCTAAGCATCCGTTTGACAAAATAAACAACCTGTTGCTGAATTAAGACCATTTCAAATGCCAGTTTAATAAAAAGTACAATAAATTTACAACTGTAGATGTAGAATTGACAACAGCTCCAGGTTAAAGTCCACATGAACCAGAAGCTGTGACTAGGCATGGGACAATAACCGTTTCCGAGGTATACTGAGGTTTGGAAAAGTCAAGGTTTTAAAACCGCCAAAATTTTCTGCTATACCGTCCCCACGGTATATGTAAGTTTTTTATTTTTTATTTTATTTTTTTAACGTTTTGTTTATAGTTTTTTAGGACAACAGTATCTCCAGCAGAAAAGATCTCCAAAGATGGCGTTTAAATTGTAATGAAATCTATATTTTTGAAACTAATGAAGACAGCAGAAGTCAATGATTCATTTGAATTATTTAGCCTGACATGTTTACTGTTCCAAAGTATTTTACAGTTTTTTCCTACTGCTTACATTTTCAAAACAGTGTCACCTTTTTTCAAAACTCTGCACACAACTCTCAAAACTGCGCACACAAAATGCAAAATGTCTCACATTTCCTTCAAGCGTCCATTGCCTGGAGAAGTTTTAAAAACTTAGGGTACATTATACATGCCAGTGCCCGGCTGAGAAGAGCTCCTCTATTCCTTTCTAAAGGAATTTAGAATTTAGGAATATGTGGTAGGTATTGTGGATGGGTGGCAAACCATTTTTTATTTTTTTGGACCAGAACAGCCCAATGTCCTGTCACCTTTTACCATGTACTACAGTGATTGATTAGTGATCAGTGTTTCAACAAGTGTTTCAATTTTTTATGGGTTGTGTTTGGAAAAGGAAAGCAAGTAGCTTCCTCTTAGATTTTTGGGTTTTAGGAAGAGAATTCTGTGTAGTGTTTTATAAAAAGTGTTTTATGCAATTGAAAACTGAGTTCAAGTTTGAGAAATAGCTTCTGGTTTTGGAGATTTGCAGTGTAGTTTTGCATTTTGAGTGAGATTTTCAGAAATTGTGTGACATGAAAAGATTTTGTGTGTAAGCAGTTGGACAAAACTGCAAAAGTTTCTTAAAATAAGAGCAGTAATCACAATACTGTAAAACCGTGAAACCGTGATATTTTTATCCAAGGTTATCATACCGTCAGAATCTTATACCGGCCCATGCCTAGCTGTTACCGGTTTTTTTTTCTCATATTGTGATGCAGTTCCTAGAGAAACTGAATATTAAATGAGAAAACAGTGGGCGTGGCTTTTTTTTCTACTGCGAGCTGATTGGATGTAGTAAAGTAGGCATTTCATTCAGAAAGATCAGGAAAAGGGTTTGGGGAGAGTTATTACAACCTAACAGACTCCTCCTCCTCACCATTTCTGTTTGTTGTCAAAACTGACAGCTGGAGGGGCGTGGCTAAGTATGTTAGCCACACCCAATACCTCAGACTGACGTAATCTGAGAATTTAACTAAAATCAAACAGGAAGTGCATTTTCAGATTTCAATTTTAGATTAGAAGGGCAAACTATTTTTTTTTTCTTAATGACACGCACAGATGAATTGTTCACCACAAAACTAGCAATGTGAGCTAACAAAATCAATATGGTTAGTTTTGATTTCATGTGTACTTTAAGTGCAGTGTGACGCTATTATTGCTTTGTACATCATGGTTTTGCTCACCAGCATCATGATTGTCCCTAAGTAGGTTGTCCTGAGGAGCACCTCCAAGTCTTTTGGCATCTGAAAATGAATAACAGTGTCTTATTGTCTTAGTTTAATGCCACTGAGGATTAATTAGAAGGTGTCTTACCCGTTCGTTTGCGATCTGCAGTTGGAAAAGTCCACCTTTGAAGTAAGAGTAGAGGCCGCTGTCGAAGAAGTACTCGGAGAGAGCCAGATAAATCATACGGTCATACTCTCTCACTACTGGATTCACGGCGTAGTTCACCAGTGTGTCGTTCTCATTCTTAAGGTCGTAAAACATGCCCTGTAGAGGTGAGGGAGAGAAATACACAATAATAAAACAATTATTCATTAAAATTTACTTGTACATCCATAAAAAAGTATATTATATCATATTTTATTATATATTTAATTATGGGTGGCGCAGTGGGTAGCGCTGTTGCCTCACAGCAAGAAAGTCGCTGGTTCGAGCCTCGGCTGGGTCAGTTGGCATTTCTGTGTGGAGTTTGCATGTTCTCCCTGTGTTCGCGTGGGTTTCCCCCACAAGTCCAAAGACATGCGCTATAGGTGAATTGGGTAAGCTAAATTGTCCGTAGTGTGTGTGTATGTGAGAATGGGTGTTTCCCAGTGATGGGTTACAGCTGAAAGGGCATCCGCTGCGTAAAACATATGCTGGATAAGTTGGTGGTTCATTCCGTTGTGGCGACCCCAGATTAATAAAGGGACTAAGCCGAAAAGAAAATGAATGAATGAATATATTTAATTATATTATATTATTTTATATTTTTATTATTTTATATTATATTTTTATTATGAATACAGACATGCATGCATATATTTAAGAAAATATTTATTTATATTTAAATATAAAATATAAATGTAAATGATATAAATGGTATGTAAATTTAAATATCTATGCAAAAAAAAAAAAGGTTTTGTACAGTTTTGTTTTTATGTGTGCATTACATATACATTATAAATATATATAATACACACACATACCTTATGTCAAAACAAACTTTTATTTTGGATGCGATTAATCTTTGCCCAGCACTTTTTTTTTTATTATCAAGAGAAAATATTACATATATTAAGTTAAAAAAGTATATTTTCACATTTAACAATATATTTTTGTATAAAACCTTACGGAGTCAATCTTTATCAATCTCAGAAATTAATAATATTGACATTTGAAAATTGTTGTTATATATGTAAATAAGAAAAATTAGCAAATGTTAAAAAACGATGGATGGAAGGATGGATATTTTTTACATATTTAACATTTATAACAATATAGAAGAGAGACCCCCCACATATGATTGTTAAGCATTTTGGGTGTACAGGCGCTTTTATAAATGTATTCATTCATCCATATATATTTGCCTTTTTTAATCATTATAATATGCAGATTTGGTATTTAGGACACATTTCTTAATATTCTAAATGTTAATTTATTTAATAAAAAAATTGAAAACATGATACATTTGTTCAGAAAAACAAATGCTGCATCTTTTCTGACCAGTAAAATCAACTAATCATAATTCATTCATTCATTCATTATGCTTAGTCCCTTGTTTATCAGAGGTTGCCACAGCGGAATGAACCGCCAACTATTCCGGCGGAATAGTGTATACTGTATTTTAATATAAAATAATACAAATATAAAATAATATAATTAAATATATTCATTCATTCATTTGCTTTTCGGCTTAGTCCCTTTATTAATCAGGGGTTGCCACAGCGGAATGAACCGCCAACTTATCCAGCATATGTTTTACGCAGCGGATGCCCTTCTAGCCGCAATCCAGTACTGGGAAACACCCATACACACTCACATTCACACACACACACTCATACACTATGGCCAATTTTAGTTCATTCAATTCACCTATACCGCATGTCTTTGGACTGTGGGGGAAACCAGAGCACCCAGAGGAATGCCACGCCAACATGGGGAGAACATACAAACTCCACACAGAAATGCCAACTGACCCAGCCGGGACTCGAACCAGTGACCTACTTGCTGTAAGGCAACAGTGCTAACCACTGAGCCACCGTGCCGCCTAATCATATTTCACTCACCCTGAAATCCATATCAAGGCTGGTTTCTGTCACCACAGGGTCACTCAGCAGAGAGTAATCGATGCCTATGTAACTGTCCACCTGTGCACGCACTGAAAAACATGTGCAGGTAAACACACAATATAAAGATCAATATATCATCACAATATAATTCATGACAATCAACACTGATCTCAAACCTGGGATTGTTTCCAGAAGCTGGTTGACAGAAACTAAAGCAGCATGATTCAGGACTGGACAAATCTGAGGAATGAGAGATATATACAGTGCTTAGCATAAATGATCAGTGTTGGGGATAACGCGAGTATATAATAATATTACTTTTCTAAGTAATGAGTAAAGTAACGCATTACTTTTAAAAAAATAAGTAAAATATTTGAGTTTTTACTTTAACTAATTAGCTTTTAAAAAATAAACTGCTGAATTAAAATTAGTCACAATAAATCACGCGGTCAATGAGAGAATGTGTTCATTATTTTGAACGTATCGAAGACAAGGAAAAGGGGATTATAGTCTCAATGGACAGTGATTTTACTTAAGACAAATAGTACACAAGTAGCAAACACATTGCTTTAAACTTTCATTAATCTGTATATACGGCATGTAGAGCTCGGGTCAGGAAGTTCTCAGATAACATTATCCTAAAATATTATTTTTGATGTGTTTTTTAAAGGTAAATAAAGGTTGTATGGTAAATACAGTGCGTTGTTAATTGCAGAGCTCCTCTATTAGGAAAGAAAGAAAAACAAACAAGTTCTGGAAGAGATCAAGCCTCAGCCAGGTAATAAAAAGTAATGCAAAAGTAACGTAATGCATTACTTGCCATAAAAAGTAACTAACGCAACTAGGGAGTAACTCAATATTGTAATGCATTAATTTCCAAAGTAACTTTCCCCAACACTGTAAATGAGTACACCTTCTTTTGAAAATCAATATTTTAATAATTTCTCAGTGAATAGCCAGTATTTGTTGGTGCATTTAAACAGAACAGGTTTATTAAACAGTTATATACATTAAAATAAGAGTTTGGTCACCTGACATCTTTAGGAATATAAAGATAATACCTTTAAATTCAAACGAGTTCATTCATTTTCTTTTTCGGCTTAGTCCCTTTATTAATCAGGGGTCGCCACAGTGGAATGAACCGCCAACTTATCCAGCATATGTTTTACACAGCGGATGCCCTTCCAGCCGCAACCCATCACTGGGAAACATCCATACACACTCATTCACACTCACACACTACAGTCAATTTAGCTTATCCAATTTACCTATAGCGCATGTCTTTGGACTTGTGGGGGAAACCGGAGCACCCGGAGGAAACCCACGCGAACACGAGGAGAACATGCAAACTCCTCACAGAAATGCCAACTGACCCAGCCGAGGCTCGAACAAGCGACCTTCTTGCTGTGAGGCGATTGTGCTACCCACTGCGCCCCCGTGAGGCCCATTCAAACGAGTTATTGCTAAAAAAATTACCAACTACAAAATTTCTACTACATGTATTATTTTTGTTTCTCATGATTTTTCCTGTTCATTAAATTTTTATTTAATATTTATCCCCAACACCTTACTATTTTTTTGAACTGTGATCTTAATTCTTTTGTTAGATTAGCTCCAGATTTGGCTTCAGTACTGACTAAACTAATGTATATGCACAAATATATTATTATAAATCATCCTATAGAAAATATGAATTTTAAAGAGAGATCTGTGAAGGGGGGACTTATTTATGCTGAGCACTGTATATGCAAAAGATTATTTTATCAACTTAAAATGTGTTAGAAACAATAGGATCACAAAGAATGCACCATTAAATGATGGTGAATGGAGGGAAAAAAGGGAAACAAACCCGTTTATTTAGGAGGAAGCGCATTCCTGTAGTCAGGAACGTCCCGATGAAGTCATAAACCCTCCTGGAGAATATTATAAAGCATAAGAATATGTCATATTACTAACACACAAACAATGCCGCTCCTATATGGAAATCTGATATATGGCCATGTATGATGAACATATACATAAAATTACAGTTAATATATTTGAACATACATATATATATATATATATTATATTTATTCATTTATCATGTCAATATAGACCAAAATCTCTGAAAGTAAAAAGGGGTCCAACCCGGTACTAGTAGGGTGTACCTAATAAAGTGGCCGGTAAGTGCATATGTTGCATATATATATATATATATAAATATATACAGTTGAAGACATTTATAAATAAACGATATAAAACATTTATAAACATAATACTTTTAATAACAAATTTTTTTTTTTTTTGCAATTTGTATTTAGCTTAAAGTGCAATATAAAGACTTAATTAGATTAATTAGGCAAGCCTGGTTAATTAGGCAAATTATTGGACAACAGTGGTTTGTTCTGTAGCCAATCACAAAAATAATAATTTCCTAAGGGGGCTAATAATGTTGACCCAAGCAGTTTTGACAATTACAAAGAAATTAATAAAAAACAGCACTTGATGAATATTAGAAAAGAAATGAAAATGTCACAATCCTTTTATCTTCAACTGTACATGAATGGCATTTACGACTGTGAAATCCAAACACAAACTTGTATTTGATTTGAATACATTGCCATATGTCAGATTTCTATTGATACTATAAAAAGCGTTTTCTAGACTTTACTTTAAAAAAAGTGAGTAAACCCATTGCTTTTAAAGTGATTAGTTGACTTTACTTAAAAAAGTGAGTAAATCTGTTGCCTTAAGTAAATGAATTAAGTAAATGAACTGCGCATGTTATCAAAATTAAGTTGACTTACAGTAGCAGTTCCAAGTTACAATGGGTTTATTCACTTTTTAAAGGTCCCATGAAATAAAATGCAGTTTTTTAGATGTTAGTATCAGTATTGTTCGTTTTAAGGATATCTATAAGCTAGTGCGCTCCAAAACAGTGACAAAATTTGCATTTAGAAAATATGAAACTGATATAAACATGTGAAGCTAGCAGTTTGTCACTTCCGCCTAAATCGATCAATGTTTTTTTGACGTCTCCTCATACATCAGTTTCTCATCAAATCTTCTGACCAATCAAATGCTCTCTAGTGTCTGACATGCCCCGCCCCCTTCAAGACGCTTCTCGTTTGCTTTTCATTTGATGCGCTTGAGCTCAATCGCTCTTACTGGCAGAGCTGTGATAAAGACAAAACGCTATTGGCTGTTTTTTGAAAAGGGGGAGGAGCTACTCAATGTCCTGCCCTCTCTTCATGTTTCAGTTGAGATTACATCAAACATCGAATTAAAAATTCACATTTCAAAGCACTTCACGGGACATAAAGTAAGTATCGCTCTTTACAGTGTAATGAATGTGTGCCTCTTACAATTAATATATTAAAGTTCAAGTGAAGTACCCGAGGGTCCCGCTGAATTTGGCCTTCATCTTGGCGATGGCAGCATCACAGGTGACATTGGAGATCTTCAGACGACCCTCGTCATCTTTACTGAGATGAAGCACTGTGAAGATGTTGACCCCTTCTGCTGAGGCGTTGATAGCTCCTTCATCATAGCTAATGGAGAGAATGGGGGTATGTAGACTTCATCTTAAGCTTAAGACAGTATCGATATTTTCTTGTTGAGATTAACTGCTGAAGCTATAGGCTATATATTTAAATATTCTGGGTCATTGCTATGGAATAAACTGCCAGTGGATATTAAAAGTATTACAAATGTGGTTAGTTTTAGTTTAAAATCCTAAGCAGAATAGTATGTTGATTGTGTTTTAATGGTTTTTATGCTTTAAACCAACGTGAAAAATAGCCACGTTTATTAGTTACTATTTTAAAGTTAGTTCAAATACAACTGAATTGTAATTAGTTACTAACTCCAATTAATAAAACATTTATTGACTAATGCATTACCTAGGAAATGAACATCACTTAAGATTAATAAATGGTTTTGTATAGTTTTCATCATGAGTTTAGTTAAATGAACTGATGTTAACAAATGGACCCTTAATTTGTAAGAACTAAGGTCCAACAAAGGTCATTGTTAATTAGGAGGTTATGGAGTGAACAAGAACATACTTGAAATGGTGTATAGAAATGTATTTTTGACTTGTAATATGACTCTGTGGTATGGTAACCATGAGTCGAGCTAAACTTTCCAGGATTGTAAATGAGGGAAGATCATTGGATAAGTTCATTGGTAAAATGCTAAGAATTTTGAATGATCTCTACCAATGTCAAATCAAGCAAAAGGCTTTAAAAGTAGCCGAGGATGCATCTCACATGGACCACTTCCATCAGGTAGATGCTTTAAGCAACCACGAGCGTTAAGGAAAGTTTACCAATTATTTTTTGTGTCCAGTGCTGTCAGAATTTTAAATGGAAACCATTGATTTTAATTAATTTACTTCTATGCATGCATGTGGTGTCTGTGTTGTGTATTTAGGTATTTTTGCGCCACCTTCTGGGTAAAATTGACAAACAATTAAATTCTATTAATAGAAATCTTATCAAATTACTTTTGAATACTTTTGTCTATTGTCATGAGACTGGTCTTGTCAGAGTCCGTAGATCATGCCTAGAACATTGATATAATTTATTCCTTAATTGACACGACTTCCTGTCCACCATCTTGAATTAGTTTGAAAATCTGTTGTTTTGATCTCTCCGTATCGTTAGCACAATTACCACCAAATTTGGCTCAGACCATGCTGCAAAAAAGTTAAAGAATTTTCCAGTTGCTCTGAAGCTTGTTGCCGTGCTTGTTTATGATGTGGCCGCTGGACTGCTTGGCCCCGATAATTGCTGCTTGCAGCTATATTTGTATTTGTATTTGCCAGAGACAATTTTCCACAGTGTGAATAATAAAGTAAACTCAACTTTTTGTTCAGCATTAACGTACAATAGCCCTATAAATACTCACAGAATATTGTATTAATGTCATAGGCCAGATAAACATGTGAAAATGTAAATGTTTCCAAATAAATAGCCTATTAAATTAAGCATTTGCTGCTGATGATGAAAACTGCTGCAAATACAAATGTGGATATTCTTAAAAAGCACTCTGAATATTTGAATAGTAAATGATTAATCACTGTATTTTGAATTACCCATGATAACAATATTGTGTATTTCATTGTCATGATATATTGAATTATTGCATATCGCCATATGTGTAATCTTTATGAAACTCTGAAGTCTTATTAAACAACTCATTATGTGCTTCCTCCTAGACATTTACAATTTGCTCATTTATTTTGTGTATGTTGCCTTTGGTTTATTGTCTTTAATTGGTTCTAAAGACCCTCTGAAACTGTGTAATTGTCCTGATGATAAATAGAATGCATTGTCACTGAATACGATACTCAATTCTTACAATTGCTTGTTAATTAAATGATAAATGTGTTGTCTTGATTTCTGCAGGTGCATTCAGACTCACAAGAGCCAGTAAAGGATGCGTCTCTGGAAGTTGAGGGTGATGGAGGAGTTCTGCACTTCAAACAGCAGACCAACATCCGGCTGGAAGCGCAGGTCAGAGGTCAGGTTCAGCTCTATGATCTTCACACTGAAGAAACATGAGCTTCAAATTAGAGGCCGCTTTACTTTGGTCATCATCATAGCTAATGCATGTAGGAAATGAACTCTTCCAACTTTACATACAAGAACAAAAGTTAATTCATTACTCTTTATGTGCTGAAGAACCATATACAAATGATTCATTGGATTTACTTAATTATTTTAAGGTAAGTGGTTGCAAACAATTTATATGGGCTGAATTTAAACAAACAAATTAAGTTGAACATTACTACCTTTAATTTGGTTGTTTAAATTCAGCCCAGGAGCGTCACGGTGGCACAGTGGGTAGCACATTCGCCTCACAGCAAGAAGGTCGCTGGTTCGAGCCTCGGCTGGGTCAGTTGGCGTTTCTGTGTGGAGTTTGCATGTTCTCCCCGTGTTCGCGTGGGTTTCCTCCGGGTGCTCCGGTTTCCCCCACAAGTCCAAAAAAAACATGTGGTATAGGTAAATTGGGTAGGCTAAATTGTCCGTAGTGTATGTGTGTGAATGAGTGTGTGTGGATGTTTCCCAGTGATGGGTTGCAGCTGGAAAGGAATCCGCTGCGTAAAACATATGCTGGATAAGTTGGCGGTTCATTCCGCTGTGGCGACCCCGGATTAATAAAGGGACTAAGCCGAAAAGAAAATGAATGAATGAATGAAATTCAGCCCATATAAATTGTTTGCAACCACTTACCTTAAAATAATTTAGTAAATCCAATGAATCATTTTTTTTTCAGTGAGATGGTCACATCATTAACCACAATATTGTTTTATTTAAGTCATAAAAGTCTTGTAATAGCCCCCAGTGACACTCCAGGGTTTTTCCAATGAGTATTTCAATGTGTTCCCTATTAAGGATTAAAGTCGCCATGAAACGGAAGTTCAGATTGTCCATTTTTCTGCTATATCGTGACGTTCATCCACTTGAAATGGTCTTGAAATGAGAAAAAATATAGGGCGGTGTATGATTTTGTTCTTTGGGAAACGATTGAATTGTTGAAAGATTGAAAGATTGTGGAAGTTGCTAACAAAATGAAGGAAGATTAGCTAATGTAGGAATTCAGAGCAAAACGAGACATGCAATGGTAGCCCCGCCCTAAAGGACTGATAGCTCCATCCTAAATGACTGATAGCGCCGCCCTAAAGGACTGATAGCTCCGCCCTAGATCACTGATAGCCCAGTCCTAAAGAACTGATAGCTCCGCCCTAAATCGCTGAGAGCACCGCCCTAAAGGACTGATAGCTCCACCGTAAATCGCTGAGAGCACTGCCCTAAAGGACTGATAGCTCCACCCTAAATCACTGATAGCCCCGCCCTAAAGGACTGATAGCCCTACACTAATGCACTGATAGTTCCGCCCCAAATGACTGATAGCCCCACCCTAAACGACTGATAGCCCCGCCCTAAAGGAATTCCATGTGACCAGAAGTAAAGAAATTAATTTCAAGAGGAAGGCTATGGTAGATTAAAGTTTATGAAGGGAAATAAATTTTTACAAAATAATTAAGTGCACTGATACATCATTTATAACAAGAACTACTACATACATATAAAAATAAGAAGAGTAAATGTTCATGGCAACTTTAAACATGCAACTCTGTAACCTCTTTGCTACCTCAGTTCAAAATTAGGGGCTTAAAGGTGCTGTATGTGAGATTTTGCCTCTTATAAAGCATAAAAATACCATAATATGCTTGCAGATATTTAAGAAACATGCTGAGGGAACTTGTTTATGTGAAAAGCAATGCTAAAGTCAGCTATTCTCCTTTGAAAATGTGCGTTACGTGTCTTTGTTTTGGCCTTTATAACCTGCCCACTGCCAGTTTACCCAATTAAATTTCGGCACTGTGGTGGAAATCACAACATATTTCTTTTTTTAGTCTTAATGGCTCCTCAGTATATGTGGGTGTGGCTGAAAATGTGACAGACAGAGACGCAGATTCAGAGTTACAAAAATCTACATAAGGTAGATTTTAATTAGCAAATAATAAAAATATTACAAACATAAACATTAGCAGCTTATATTGTAGGCTCGATCGTCCGGCACACTTAATTCTGTTTGTGTCATCAATCTGGCAACCTGCGTTTGTGTATAATCGAGGAGGGACGGAGTGAAAAAAAACCCTCTCCAATATTTTGAATTTGGATTGCAATGTCTAGTTCAACCACTAGGTGTCCTTTAAAAGGAGAAATCACCTCCTAAACTGAAAATTCTGTCATTTACTCGCCTTTTATTTGTTCTAAACCTGTTTGACTTTCTCTCATCTGTTGAACACAAAATATATATTTTTTAAAATGGTAAAATCACATATTATTAAGTTTTCAGCTTTCTTCAAAACATCTTTTGTGTTCAACAGATGAGAGAAAGTCACAAAGGTTTGTAGCCACTTGAGGGAGAGTAAATAGTGAGTAAATGTTCATTTTTTGGGTGAACTATCTATTGAATTTGCAGTTGAATTGGAAGCACTTGTGTGAGAATGACCACATGAGGGCGCCATTTGGGACATACTGTAAATTTGCAAGTGTAGAAATCCAGTAGACAAATAAAGTATAAACACACTTATTGATGGTGTACTGGAAACGGCCCTCGGATCCTTGCATCTCTGGCATGGTGATGTTACTCAGTTCTTCTTCCACAAACTTCTTTGTCTCTGCCTTCACTGCAAAACATCAACTTTTAGAGACTACATGATAAACGTGCTGAATATTGGACGTTTTGTTCGATTTCTTACACATCTCCAGTCCTTTTCTGGTGATGCGAATCTTGCATCCAGGCGGCTCCGCTAACGTCATTGTGATGAGTGAGAGAAGAAAGATGACAGAGACTTTTAGCAGTCCCATGATTCGTCAGCAGACCTAAAATAACAGCAGTTTAATAAATAAGTGATTAAGAGAAGTTTAGGAGGAGGTTACAGTAATAAAAAAATAAAGATATTGCAACCTCAGACATTTTCTTACATACGAGACATGCTCTTTATTGTGAAAATATACAGTGCTCAGCATAATTGAGTACACCCCATTTTGAAAATGAATATTTTTATCCATTCTCAGTGAATATAGGCAATGTATTTTGGTGCATTTAAACAAAACAGATTTATTAAACAGATATATTTATTAAAATAATATTTTAAGTCACCAAACATATTTAGAAATTAAAAGATAATACAATTCAATTTAAGCAAAATATTGCAAAAAAAATTACAACCTACAAAATTTCAGCTAAATTTTTCAATTTTCTTGCTTCTCTTGATTTTTCCTCTTTTTTATTTGTATTTAATATTTTTCTATAACATATAAATATGGCTGTACTAGTTTTTGGACCATTATCGTAAGTTATTTTGTTAGATAAGCTCCAGATTTGGCTTCAGTACTGACTAATCTAATGTATATGCACAAATATAATATTGTAAAGCATCCTATTAAAAATATGAATTTAAAAGATAGATTTGTGAGGGCTGTACGTATATATGCTGAGCACTGTATGCATATTAAAATGTTCTTTACACTTAAATAAATTATTTCAAAAACTGATCCCTGAAAGGTTCCTTGGGGACAAAAAATTGCAAAGCCTCCACTTTGAGAACCTTTATTTTTAAAAGTAAACCAGGAATGTAGATTAACAAATAATAGTACTATGAAAAGCCTTATTAATATTTCTTTCATCTCTATGTTGTATCCTTTCGATAAATAAGTAATCATTTAATAAGAGAAATATAAGTCAAGATTAAACACTTTATAAGTTAACACAATGCACTAAAATTAACTAGAGAATTTATTAAATTGATTGAATTAAACATAGTTGCACAAAAACAAATCCCTTCTCGTTTATTAGTTTTAAAGTGTGCTACTCTCTGGTCTCTGAGAGGAATGAAGTCCATTAATATTGTAGTTTTTTCCCCCTTATATACTCTTTTTCTTTCCATGCAGTCCTGCACCAAACAGCTTCTTCAGTGCGGCAACGTAAAAATAGAAGCTGACGGCAGCTGAATATACAGAGACAGCAAAGCAAATTAGAGAATGATCTTGCCTTTCAAGTGTATGTAAGAAAATATCCAGCCAAGGAAGTCCAAGTCTTTCCTCTGTTGTTTCTGTAGCAGTGTGTGTGAAGGGTTTGTGTCTGCATGTGTGTTTATAGTGCAGAGGAGGAGAGACTGACTGTGTGCCTCGTCTGAATGGACAGCAGAGAGAGAGAGAGAGGGAGGGAGGGAGAGAGGGTGACTCTTACAGCATCACCAGTGAGAACATTAATATTTAGTTTCTAGCCCTCAAATATTAAGTTCGCTGTTTGATTAAACATCTTAATTAAAATAAGCTGAAACAACGCAATCCTTGATGTTTTTTGAGACAACTTTATTGTTGTATGTTCTGTCCACTTCAGTTTGTAAAAACTAATGAGTTAACTTAATTCCTATATGTTGTCTCAACACAAATCGATTGTGTGAAACCCAGGATTTTTTTTACAGTGGGGTGTTGCTACACTTTAAAAAGCGATTACTTAAAAAAAGTGAGTAAACCTATTGCCTTAAAAGTGAGACGTTGATTTTACTTAAAAAAATTAATAAGTATTTCTATTGCAACTTAGAACTACAAAGTTCACGTAACTTAATTTTTATAATTATGCACATAGTTCATTTACTTAATCATTTTAAGGCAGTGCTTACTCAAGTTAACTATCGCTTTTTACAGTGTATGGTAAAGATTTTTTTGAAGTATAAGTAAGTTTATTTAACAGGGACAATGGATGCAGAATAACAATGCTACAGTTTTAATAAGCCGATGGTCCACATTAGCTTCTAGTCAAAGATTAATTTGCAGCCTTAGTCCTTGGTTAGGCTTTTAAAATAATAATTATAAATCATTCATTTTCTTTCGGCTTAGTTCCTTATTTATCAGGGGTTGCCCCAGTGGAATGAACCGCCAACTATTCTGGCATATGTTTTACACAGTGGATGCCCTTCCATCCGCAACCCAGTATTGGGACACACCCATACACACTTATTCACACACACATACATTACGACCAATTTAGTTCACCCAATTCACCTATAGCGCATGTGTTTGGACTGTGGGGGAAACCGGAGCACCCGGAGGAAACCTACGCCAACACGGGGAGAACATGCAAACTCCACACAGAAATGCCAACTGGCCCAGCCGGGACTCGATCCAGCGACATGCTTGCTGTGAGGCGACAGTGCTAACCACTGAGCCACCTATAATACTTATAAATATCTTTATACACTGTTTTAAAAAAAGTTAACTCAACTTAAAATGTTTGAGTTGACTCAACTTTTACCTCAAGTAAGTCAGAAAGCTGTGCAGCAAGCTGCCTTACAATTTTAAGTGGAGCCAACTTTTTTTACAGCGTAATATAGATATAGGCCTATATATAAAAATTTATTACCAATACAAAATACAATACAATAGGAAACTGGGTGACGATCAGTGTTTACAAACCTGATTTAGCTTGAACCACTTTTTCAAATCTCATTGAAAACTATTTAAATCTGATGCTTTTTATAATCTGTTTGCTTTTATAGTTCAGGCGGCAGGCTGCTCCAGAGCTGTGTACCTTGAACTGAAAATGTATACTGTGCAAATTTAGTTTTTGTCTTTGATATTGTACAGTTCTGATTGGTTTCGCTTCTTGTAATGATGCCTTTCCTGTTTGATTTTGTTATTAATTCGGTTATAATGTCTGGAGACGTGGCACGGTGACTCAGTGGTTAGCACTGTCGCCTCACAGCAATAAGGTCGCTGGTTCGAGTCCTGGCTGGGCCAGTTGGCATTTCTGTGTGGAGTTTGCATGTTCTCTCCGTGTTGGTTTCCTCCGGGTGCTCCGGTTTCCCTCACAGTCCAAACACATGCGCTATAGGGCAATTGGGTAAACTAAATTGGCCGTAGTGTGTGAATGCGAGTGTATTAGTGTTTTCCAGTACTGGGTTGCGGCTGGAATAGCATCCGCTGTGTAAACCATATGCTGGAATAGATGGCGGTTCATTTCACTGTGGCGATCTCTGATAAATAAGGGACTAAGCCGAAGGAAACCGAAATGTTGATGATGACTTCCAAATGAAACTGAATATTGAGTAGGGGGCAAGGCTTTCTTTTGCGCATCATTCCCTGAAAGCAAACTAATGGTAAAAAGGGCGTGGCTAAAATATTGTGGCTGTCAAACTGACATCATCAGAGAAGGACCGGCTCTCCAACAAAAACAGATGCTCAGAATTTGATTAAAGATTACCAAAATAAACTTTTTTTTTTCAGTGGATTAAATTGCACAGATTAATTGTTCACCTAAAGTATATCTAGAATATATTGTGCGCTAGCAAAATATACCTTGTAAATTTTGATTTTACATGGACTTTAAAGTGTCCTTACTTCCTAATTGAGTGATGTGTTCTGTTGCAGTGTTTTTATGTGCATGGCTCAGAGTTCAATTTTAGGGACTGTTTAAACCACTAAACCTAAATCAAATAATAAAAGTGACAGTGTGACACAAAATAACCAGCAAAACAGAGATGCACAGCTTGAATAAAGTCACTCTCTTGGAGGTCGCATGCATGTGTGTGTTTAATGTTGCTGGAGGCAGCTGTCTTTAGTCACCCAGATATAACCAACAGGAACAAACAGGACCAAAACAAACTGTCCCACAAATGGGCTTCATAAGGTCATTGACCCCAGGGTCTGGCTGATTTACCTCGCTTCAAAGAAGACGGTCTCAGGCAGGCGGAAAGAGTTCACAAATGCATCTTTCATTTGTATACAATCCTATAGGCTCGGGAGCTTTTTACGCATACAATAGTAATTACTCCTGACACAGTATCTTTCAGCTAATGCATTGTTTGTGTGCAATATAGTGATAAGAAACCTTTGTTCAAGATGATGCTCAATGAAGCCAGAGGTCTTTACATTTCAGCAAGGATGGTTTTTGCAGTAAATCAAGTGGGGTTTTTTTTGGGTAGCATCCAAAAACATCCGATTCAGTGCATGTTGAAATGCTGCTCACACGTGTTTTTGCACATAAGGTGATGTTTGCTTTGAGAAGGCAGTGGGGTTACTGGAGTTCACAAACACAAGATTGTTTCTCTAGGTCAATACACCCAAAACATAATAAGTTAAACAATGTTACACAAGCAAAATATAGACCAACTTTACCAAGTTTTGTTTTTGAAACAATGGTACAGCAAATGTGTATGTAAATGTATTTTTCAGTTATATCATACTTTAAAAATCATTTAAAATATATATATATATATATGTAATATATACAGTTGAAGTCAGAATTATTAAACCCCCTGAATTATTAGCCCCCCTGTTTATTTTTTCCCCAATTTCTGTTTAACAGAGAGAAGATTTTTTCAACACATTTCTAAACATAATAGTTTTAATAACTCATTTCTAATAACTGATTTATTTTATCTTTGCCATGATGACAGCACATAATATTTGACTAGATATTTTTCAAGACACTTCTATACAGCTTAAAGTGACATTTAAAGGCTTAACTAGGTTAATTAGGTTAACTAGGCAGGATAGGGTAATTAGGCAAGTTATTGTATAACGATGGTTTGTTCTGTAGACTATCGAAAAAATATAGCTTAAAGGGGCTAATAATATTGACCTTAAAATGGTTTTTAAAAAATTAAAAACTGCTTTTATTCTAGCCGAAATAAAACAAATAAGACTTTCTCCAGAAGAAAAAATATTATCAGACATACTGTGAAAATTCCTTGCTCTGTTAAACATCATGTGGGAAATATTTAAAAAAGAAAAAAAATTCAAAGGGGGTTTCATAATTCTGATTGCAACTGTATATATATATATATATATATATATATATATATATATATATGACACCTTAATAAATATATAAATTATTTATAAGAATTATATATAAAAATGTAGAATATATTATAGCAAATTCTAAAATATTTAAATGTTTCAGATATTTGGGTCAAAGGGCAAAACTACATGCAATAACATTTACTGCAGCTATTTATCTAGTGTTGACCTAAAATATATATAATGCATATAATAAAAATTTAATAAATAAATAACATAACAGACACACAACAGACCAGTGATATCCTAAAATATTATTGTCACTATGTCACTGTTGAATTCCCAAAATTAGCCTTATAAACATATAAAAATCTGTCCTACCTCCGTCTGTGCTGGGAGGCCATTTGTTCCCTTTTCAATGTTGTCACAAAATGAAATCATATAAACTTTGTACACATTTTGTGCAAGCATTATTCACCAGCTTATTCCCTTATTTCCCTCCCAAATACCTTTGTAGGTCCTTTCACAATAGCAGAATACTTACAGCGGTGTGGAAATGCAGGCTGGAAAACTCAAGACACAAGAAACTCTCTGATCTTTTCTTGCAGTCTTCAGTGAAAGTTAAAATCCTCTCTGTATCCCTGTTTCTTTAGAAATGGGTTCACTGTGTTCCCACTTTATAGGCAGTCAGAACCTTTAAGGCTGTTTCTCTTCGCCTCCTGTCATATGACCTTGCGGCAACAATTAAATTATGTGCAACAACAAAAAACGAGAGAAAAAAAATTCAGATTAAGTTATGCAACAAAGAATTGTAGCATCAGAATTTAGCTTCATTGACCAAAACCTGCATAGTTGCATGCATTTCCAACAGTTTTCATTATTTCTAGCTAACGCCGTGGACAAGAAAACCTCAGAGAGTCTCCGGCTCTTTAATTTTTGTAGCCTAAACCTTAAATTAGATTCCCAGAAGGCCGTTTTACAAGGTCTTCGTGGAATCACATGATGCATGAAATGAGTTCAACTTAAAACCACAGGGAAGCAAAAGGTGGAGCTCAAAATGTTATTAAATGCTGCTGGTCACCAATTACAGGGCAAGCACTTTTCAAACTTTCTTTTTTTGGGGTTATATTTAAATGTGTTTAAAAAAAGAGGGGCTTGAGGAAATGTGTCACATGGTCTTTGTACCAACAGATGAGTAGCACAAGTTTTGACACAACACCAATGGAGAATATTTCATTAGTTTTCCTCAGCAGAACAGCAGAAAGCATTGAGAAAGACCACCAGCCCCTGATAAACGACCCAACGGTAATCTAAATCACCCATTCATCATTTGAGAATATACAGAGCTCAGAATAAATGAGTTCACCCCTCATAAATATCTCTGGTAAATACTATTTTCTATAGGACACTTCAGAATAATGTATTTGTGTATGTAGTTGAAGACATAATTATACATAATTAGCATAATTAGTAATTATACAACATAATTAGCCCTCCAATTTTAATACTTTTAAAAATATTTCCCAAGTGCTGTTTAATGAAGAGGTTTTCCCAACACATTTATTAACATAATCGTTTTAGATGCTAGTTTCTAATAAATTATTTCTTTTGTTTTTACCATGATGACAGTACATTATATTTGACTAAATATTTTGCGAGATGTATTCAGCTTAAGTGCAAATTAAAGGCTTAATTAGGTTAATTAGGCAAGTTAGGGTAATTGGGAAAGTGGGTTTCCTCCGGGTGCTCCGGTTTCCCCCACAAGTCCAAACACATGGTGAATTGGGTAAGCTAAGTTGTCCGTAGTGTATGTGTGTGAATGAGTGTGTATGGATGTTTCCCAGTGATGGGTTGCAGCTGGAAGGGCATCCGCTGCGTAAAACATATGCTGGATAAGTTGGCGGTTCATTCCGCTGTGGCGACCCCTGATTAATAAAGGGACTAAGCCGAAAGGAAAATGAATGAATGAGTTGTATAACAGTGGTTTGTTCTGTTGACAATCGAATAAAAGGTCTAATAAAATGTGGCTAATAATATTGATCTTAAAATTGTTTAAAAGAAATTATAAAACTGCTTTTATTTTAGCCGAAGACTTTCTCCAGAAGAAAAAAATATTATAGGAAATACTGTGAAAATTTCCTTGCTCTGTTTAACATAATTTGGGAAATATTTGAAAAAGAATTGCCTTCAATCGTATATTAGACTAGTCAGTAGCAAAGCCAAAACTGGTACACCCAAATTAATATGTTGAGGAACTAAATATGAAATAAAGTTTTAATAAACATGAAAAATCTGGAGAAAATTGTAAAATATAAAATGTTGTTTAAAACTGTGTATTGTTTAAATGCACCATCGGCTATATTCACTGAGAAATTGATATAAATATTCATTGCACTCATTTATGCTGAGCACTGTATACTTTAGTTGTGCTGGTATTGTTTTTAATCAAAATTTAAAATAGTTTTTGTTTATTGAAATGAATATATAATTATGAGGGAAAAGGCTTAATGAGAATTAGAAATGTTGCTTTGGTGGTGAATAACTATAATATGCTTAAGTTTGAAAAATAAATAAAACTCATACAGATATTGAATGTACAGTTTCTGTCATCGTTTACTGATCCTCCACTTGTCACAAACCTGTTTGAGTTTCTTTTTTTCTGTTGAACACAAACAAAATAAGTTATTTTGAAGAATGTTGGAAACCTGTAACCATTGACTTCCATAGGAAAAATGAAAACTGTGAAAGTCAAGTTTATTTATATAGCGCTTTTCACAATGTAGATTGTGTCAAAGCAGCTTAACATAGTTCTAGTAAAGTCCAGATTTCAGAGTTGAAGTTCAGTTTGGGGCAGTCGTGGCCTGGTGGTTAGAGTGTTGGACTCGTGAT
>CAIGQV010019356.1:1060918-1103035 GCA_903798115.1 Danio jaintianensis
CACTTCACTTCACTTCACTTCACTTTAGTTTAGTTCAGTGTGGTTTAAATTTCACTGCTGAAAGTTCAAACACTGTAGAGCAAATCCACCCAAGCACAGCTCCACAAGTCCCGATCCGAGCAAGCCAGTGGCGAGTGGCGAGGAAAACAAACTTCACCAATTGAAAAGTCAATGTTTCTTCGAGATAACTTACTTTGTGTTGAACAGAAGAATAAAACTCTAACAGGTTTGTGACAGCAAGTGAAGGGTGAGTAAATGTTCATACTTGGGTGAACAATCCCTTTGAACAAACTAAACAACAAAATTACTAAAACTTAAAATAATATTTGTAAATAAATACAATAATAATGTATAAATACAGTAAAGTATCTTACAACAAATGCATTCTTTAGATTTTAAGATTAATAGTTTATCTAGATTAAAACTCTGAGTATAAAATATTAATTAAAAACCTATTAAATAAGATGTATACATGCAAAAAGTGCACAAGACATGACCAGTATAGGGCAAATGATGCAGTAATATAGGAAATGAGCTGGGTTTGAACTGTGGAATAGACAAATATACAGTAGTTCAAAGACGTAATGATGCATGATGTGCAGAAGTGGAAAAGAGTTCAAGCATTTACACCAAAAGACATTTACAGGCTTTATTTGTGGATTAGTAAGAATGACAGACAGTGAGGATTACAGTTTCATGTGTTACGTTTTTGTAAGCAACAAAATGCATATTTTTCTGTATGAATATACAATCAAGAGGCCACTTGGAAATCATGTTTCTCTGAATTTATGATTTATAAGTATGTGTTTGAGTAAAACTTTATTTACTTTATCTGCAAACATTTTATATGTTTCTCATGGGAAACATACCTATTTATGATTGTATTTTATTTGAATGGAGTTTTGTTAGCTACAATTTGCCGCTTTAAATGAATAAACTATTTAAATAAAACTATTAAATAGTGTTTGGAACAAATAAATCTGAATAAATATAAACTTTAACATGTAATTAAAATTGATTTAGAAAGTTAGAAGTGTTTCACGTAATTGCAATAAATCAATAAATGTGTGAAGCACTAAAATTCATAAAAGTAAAATAAAAAGCAGCTACCGCTAAACATAAATAGGCCTATATATAAATATAAAAGACACAAACTTACAAACATATACTATCATATTAAAAATAAAATATCAAAAAAACATCTTAAGGAGATCAAAACGAACATTCAATAGATTATTCAATATTAGATTCTTCCTATAAATAAACAAAACCCATTATTACTTCATTTTAAGCCAGACTGAAATTCTGCCTCTCCACAAATGGCGGCGCGGCTTTGACGGCTTCCACTGCGGATGGCAACTAAACCCGCGCCTGCGCATTAACCGCGTCCGAGTGCCCGATACAAGATGGCGGAGTCGGTGGGGAGGGAGAGGCGGAGGCGGGTCCGAACCGAATAGCGCAAAGCCTATTGAGGACTTCGATCAAACCTCTCCAAGGTAAGGGATTCAGCCATTGAAGAGCAGCGCTAGACCTATAGGCGTGTGGCGGAATGCACGGGGCACACAACTGTCCCCGCGGTTGCTGCAAACGTGCAGAATGCACGCAATAAACAGACATTATAATGCGCAGTGAGCGCGGCGACACCATCCTAGAGCGCGCGCCATCTTGTCGACCGTTTCCACGAAAAAAAATGCGCGCCTAAAATTTGTGGCCGAAACAGTCGAAGATTGACTGGGTTTAAACTCAATAAATGAGCAGTTAGACACACTAGGGTGATGGCCATGTCTGTCCTGGTCCTTTCTGTGCCCAAATGAAGCCAGAAGCTGCGCCATTTGGTGTTATTTTACCCGCTCTCTCCAGCACATCGGGCTTGTGCTGCCGTAGCTCTTTGTTGGCTGTTTTTCTCCTCCTCCTTCGGGTTTGTTTTCGGGCGGCTCGATCTGGGGTGGGCGGCGTACAGGCGCATGCGTGTCCTTCTTTCGCTCATTTGCGCTCTTATTAACCGAGATAAACGCAGTAAACACATTTGTCTTGAGCAGGTACACGGTGTATGCTTCGATAGCTAGCTTTGGTAAACATAACATCAATGGTGATTATGTGGTACAGTCGTTTTACTTCCCGATGCCATCTTTACTGTAGTGTTCGCACCATAATAACGTACTTTCTTATTTTGGGAAACTGTTATATTTGTTTGTTTGTTTTAAGCGAGATAAACGCAGTAAACACATTTGTCTTGAGCAGATACATGATGTATGCTTCGACAGCTAGCTTTAGTAAACATAACATCAATGATGACTATGTGGTACAGTCGTTTTACTAACGTTAGCCGATGCCATCTCTACTGTAGTGTTCGCTCTGTATTACTATTTATAAGTGTTATTTGAGGGGAAACTGTGATATTTCTTTGGTTTGTTTTTCTGATTATATATTTCTGATACTATTACCATTTAAACGCACGAGAATTCGGGGCAGACCAATACATGATGCAATTCCTTTACATTTACTGTGGTAATACCATGATATACTCAGAAGTTGCTCATATTCTAGATACAAAAAAGGAAATACTGGGTTCATAGGCACAAGTTTGAGTAAAATGTTAATATTTTATGTTAGCTTGTGAAGCTCTGATGTATTAAAATTGAGCTTTTTTCAGAAAATGACTGTTGTTTTTATTTTTTGTCATTGAAAATCAGGCTTATTTTGTCAAATATTGATTTCTTAACTCTGAAATTATATAATTGTCAATTTTTTTTTTATGCGAAATTTAAAAGAAATGTTATCAGACCTTAAGAATAAAGCAAACATTTACGTTTTACTCTCACTCATACCTAAAAAATCTGGTATAAAGTGTGTAATTTATACATATTCATGTTTCTGTATGCATACTACTGCACCAGTTCATATCAATTCATTTACTTTTATGTATGTTGTGCAGGAATGCCAAGCAATTCATGAATGTTGTTTTTTTTTCTTCTAGGTTTTATGAAACACTTTTTGTGCTCTGATAGTAAATGAGTCGCTAAAGGAAATTCACTTTCATTACTATGTTTAAGTTTCATTATTTTACAACAAAGTTTTTCCTTCACTTTCACCTAAGCAGAATAAAGTATCGTTCACCCTAAAAACATTATTTTCTCCATTCACGTGTAACATTTTTTCTCTATTGGTTCTTAATATTTGTGTGACCACAACTAAATTATTCTTCTGTGATTTATTAAACTTGAAATGAACTGACTTGTACTGTGTTGCTAGTCGGTGCAGTCACGTCTCAGTTTTATCAAATGCTTTTGGGATCTGTTAGTAAATGTGTTATTAATATGGGATCCAAAGTTTCACTTTTATTTTTATGATTGTTTCATTTTTTTCCTGCAGTGTTTTCCTTTTCACATTGAGAAGACTAAATACATAATTATGTCATGCTGTAATAAAATACATAGTTAAAAATATATATTCTTCCATTCATGGCTAGCTTTCAAAAAACTCTTTTCTTACCTATCAGTGTTAAATATTTGTGACCAGAACTAAATCATCCCTTCGTGATTAATAAAGTTGAATTAAACCAACTTGTACTGTTTTTTATTTTTATTTTTTTTACATTTTTGAGGGGCAAAGTAACCCAAATACTATGTGTAAAAATCCTAACAGCTAACTTTTATTTTACTTTTTTGTCGTTTACTGTGACAGCTAGTTTGCATTTAGTCCTGTTTTGAAGTACGTGGGGTTTCTCAGACTCTGAACACAACATTTAGAGTAACTATAACCTTAGTATACTGTACTAACGTTTAGTCAAAATTAGGGCTGTACAATAATAATATATGAAATATATTTGTGCAATAAAATAACTTCATTTTATGTACCAGGTGTTTGTGTTTGACCAATCAGATGAGGCCTTACCTTTCTTTTCTTTTTTTTTAACTTTGCGTCTCCATTATGTGCTGTTCTGCTATAGGCTAGAGCGGCCCAAAGGTGAACCTAGAGTTGGAAATAAATAGTAATGGCAGGAGTTGAGATAAGAAAGGAAAATTGCAACAGCCAGTAAAAATATCTGCTGCAGGTTTCAGTCATTCATAGTGTTTTAAAGTCTAAATGTTTGCACCTTGACTTGAGTTAGATTCAGTCTGACTGAGTTAGGTTCAATCGAATCAGTAAAATACCTATTAACTGTTTATTAGGGCTGCGCGATACTAGAAAAAACTGATATTGCGATATTTTGCTTTCGTGATATACGTTGCGATATGAATACAATTTCATCCAATGTTTTTTTTTAATAGCTCTATTTTGAAAGAACGGGAGTGTATGTGCATAAAATATAATAATCAAATTATAAGCATAGCTAAATGCAACAGAGCAAATTATACAAATGTAAAGCAGTGCTTATTGATTTTCTAGAGAGTCTAAAAAGTATTCATGCACATGAATTGAATAATCAAATATAAGATAATGCATACGCATCTTCATTGTGTAAATTAATTGTATACAATTAATACTTAAGCCACAAAGGTTACAATTTCTTGTGCCTAAATGGTTTACATTTGCTTTAAACTAGACTTAAAAAAAAGAAGTAAACGTTGCAATATTCTGAACTCGAGTGCGTGGTCAACTCTAATCCCAACTCGACATTGCAGATCCTATGATGTGAATATTGCAGATTTGCACATTTCAATATTGATGCTTAACGAAATATTATGCAGCCCTGCTGTTTATTTTAGTAATATCATTGCATAAATAGTGATTCGAAAGTTGCATTTCTCCAGGGAGATCTTAAATCACAAGAAATATTAGTGCGATCTTAAACAACATTGCATAGTTTCTCAGTATCAAGAAGTATCGTTTTGAAAATAAAACTTTATTTCAAGGGCACATTTTACCGTACCTGCTATGTGCCCTTATACAGTGCATCCGGAAAGTATTCATAGCGCTTCACTTTTTCCACTTTTTTTTATGTTACAGCCTTATTCCAAAATGGATTAAATGAATTTATTTCTTCAAAATTCTACACACAATCCCCCATAATGACAATGTGAAAGAAGAGTTTTTGAAATTGTATTCACAGTCTTTGCCGTGAAGCTCTAAATTGAGCTCAGGTACATTCTGTTTCCACTGGTCATTCTTGAGATGTTTCAGCAGCTTAATTGGAGTTCACCTGTGGTTAATTCAGTTGATTGGACATGATTTGAAAAGGCATACACCTGTGTATATAAGGTCCCAGGGTTGACAGTGCATGTCAAAGTACAAACCAAGCATGAAGACAAAGTAATTGTCTGTAGACCTCCGAGACAGGATTGTCTCGAGGCACAAGGCTGGGGAAGGTTACAGAAAAATTTCTGCTGCTCTGAAAGTTCCAATGAGCACAGTGGCCTCCATCATCCGTAAGTGGAAGATGTTTGGAACCACCAGGACTCTTCCTAGAGCTGGCCTGCCATCAAAGCTGAGTGATTGGGGGAGAAGGGCCTTAGTCAGGGAGGTGATCAATAACCTGATGGTCACTCTGTCTGAGCTCCAGCGTTCTTCTGTGGAGAGAGGAGAACCTTACAGAAGGACAACCATTTGTGCATAAATCCACCAATCAGGCCTGGATAGTAGAGTGGCCAGACGGAAGCCACTCCTTAGTAAAGGGCACATAGCAGCCCGCCTGGAATATGACAAAAGGCATCTGAAACAAAATTCTCTGATCTGATGAGACTAAAATTGAACTCTTTGGAGTGAATGCCAGGCGTTACGTTTGGAGAAAACCAGGCACCGCTCATCACCAGGCTAATACCATCCCTACAGTGAAGCATGGTGGTGGCAGCATCATGCTGTGGGGAGGTTTTTCAGCAGCAGGAACTGGAAGACTAGTCAGGATAGAGGGAAAGATGAATGCAGCAATGTACAGAGACATCCTGAATGAAAACCTGCTTCAGAGTGCTCTTGACCTCAGACTGGGGCGACGGTTCATCTTCCAGCAGGACAATGACCCAAAGCACACCGCCAAAATATCAATGGAGTGGCTTCACAACAACTCAGTGAATGTCCTTGGGTGGCCCAGCCAGAGCCCAGACCTAAATCCTATTGAACATCTCTGGAGAGATCTGAAAATGGCTGTACACTGTCACTTCCCATCCAACCTGATAGAGCTTGAGAGGTACTGCAAAGAGGAACGGGCAAAAATTCCCAAAGACAGGGGTGCCAAGCTTGTGGCATCATATTCAAAAAGACTTGAGGCTGTAATTGCTGCCAAAGGTGCATCAACAAAGTATTGAGCAAAGGCTGTGAATACTTATGTACATGTGATTTTTCAGGTTTTTTATTTTGAATAAATTTGCAACAATTTCAAAATCTTTTTTCACATTGTCATTATGGGGTATTGTGTGTAGAATGTTGAGGAAATACATTAATTTAATCCATTTTGAAATAAGGCTGTACAGTGCATACTTCCCGGATGCACTGTATGTACATGTAGAGCAGTCAACATTTGAAGTGGTTTAAAACCTTTCATCAACCTTGTACTAAAACTATTGAACACCCATTCTTGCCTTTAGAAAATTTTGAAATTTTTTTTTGATACACTTCATGTTGAGTGCTATAGTATTTTTGTATATTTTGTATTTTCATAATTCTGTATTTTTTTTTCTCTATATAAATTTTACTAAAATTATTTGTATTCATTGTATATTTACATTCCTATTGTAATGTTTTTGTTATATGTTTTGAGCTTATTCTTCACATACGAGCGGGCGCATCCATTGTAAACTTTTTTTGCTCGACACTTCCGCTCTCATTCACTTCCATTGATTTTTAGACATTGAAAACAGCATGTTATGCTGCTTGATGTTGCAAACTGATATTTTCTTATTATATTATTATACTTTTTATGCGTAGTCATGAACACACTTGATTGTAGAGCAAGCAGTTTGACCTTTTTCTGCCGTTTAATATTCCTAGTCATTTCTCCCATAGGCAACTGAATTGGAAGTCCTTAAACAATCACAAAAACTAGTGTACTTCCACATTGTAGAATAAGGTCAATACACCCGATGTCTGAGAGTAACATAATTTTATTCTCTGTATGTCTGTACATGTGACAGATTTGACAATAAAGCTGACTTTTTGACTTCTATTTTAAGACAGGACAAATGAGGAGCTATGACGAGTGAAAACCACACAACAATTAAGGCAGACTCGGCATTGGTCATGTCGCCCACCGGGTCCACGTCGGAGGCGGCTCCGTTCTCACCCTCGACCAGCAAACCCATCCAAGAGCTGCCAGGTTTGTATTCATGAAAAATTACCAATGGGATATTAATTTTGTCATTTGGTCTACACTGGTCTGAATTTTAGTTTCGCTTTCAGATGAGCTGATCCAGGCTGGATGGTCAAAATGTTGGAGTAAAAGGGAGAACCGGCCGTATTACTTCAATCGATTCACTAACCAGTCGCTGTGGGAGATGCCTGTCCTGGGGCAGCATGATGTCATTGTAAGTTCAGGCTTTAGAATAGGGTTGGGCGATTAATCGAAATGAAATCTCAAACGTGATTAAGCAAAGCTGTGAATAATCATCATGTACATTTTATTAAAGCATGGTTGCGTGATCTGTAGTAAACCTCAGGTCAAGCCCAGAAGGCGCTCTCGTGCAGAAACTCCAAATACCCACGAAGAAGAAACCTAGAAAATTCTCATAGCATTTGCTAAATTAATGAAATGAACAGATGAAAATAGCCATTCTTGGCTAATTTTGGCACATTTTACAGTAATGTTTATTAATGTGCATTGCCCCTGTAAACAAATAAACCTAACTAAAGTAAATAGACAGAAGATTTAACTACTGACTAATAATCACACAACTATGGAATCATCTTATAGCAGGATTTATTTCAAACACTAAACTGAAGCTATAAAGAGAGTCTGAAATTAAAAACGTTATTTGTGGTATTTATTTTTACATACCACACAGAGCCATAGTTCATTGAGAAGCTTCATGAGCAGCAGTCATTATCACAGAATGATTATCTTGATTTTATTATTGTCTGATTATATCAATTTTGATTTTAAAAGTGGTTTTGCACAGCTTATCAGTGAACTACAACTTGGAGTAGTAAATGCTGCTCCATCTGAAAGCATGCGCTGGAGATTTACTAGAACTGGCTTTACTGACATGAGCATGAAAATTGCCATCGATTAATCACCCAGCACTACATTGGAACCAATTAAATCTATTTATTATGAATTTAAATATTTTTTTCTTTTTTTGCTGATTTTATTAATGCTGACATGGCACTAAACTGAATTACTAAAATTGAATTAAACAGTAACAACACTGTATTTGTCAATGTTTTTTTCAGTCAGATCCTCTGGGATTGAATGCAGCTCCAGCCTCTGGTGAGGCAAATGCTGATGCAGGTCTGGGAAACGGGCAGCGTAAAAGACATCCATCAGAGGATGCTTCTCAAGCGGGCCCTAACAGTTTCAAGAGGCCAAAGGTCAGTGTCCTTCAGAATAGCGGAAATAAATATAAAGTATCATGCCTATTTGATATTTAACCCCTGTTTGTTGTTGGGCATGTTTTCATCCACTCTGGCGTCTTAATTTGGCCACAACTTTATCTGTGTTTTAGCAAATGGAATAATTGTTGGTGACAAACCTTATTTTGACACATATTTTGGGAAAATGCTTTGAAAAAAAACAAAAAAAAAACATCAACAATACACTGGGCAAATTGACTACCCTTTCGTTATGTTAGTGGCTGTTTTTGCCCCATTGACTTTCATTATAATGACATTTTTTGATTGCAAAACCATGACACCATATTATTATGTATTCTTGATTGGTGGTGGTTTTCACTGTTGGGAAGAGGTAACATTTCTCATTTTTACTGTTGATCATCAGTTGCAGTGCTAAAAAAAAAAGCTTAGGTATATATGGAGTATAGTGTGTGTGCGAGAGTGTAAGAGACCTTTGCGCACTTACCTTGATATGTCTCGAAAAATCAAAACAAGCAGCTCCGTCTCAAGACATAGTAAGTGTGTTACGTACCAATAAAGAATACATTTTAATATGGTGTCATGGTTTGCAATCAAAAAATGTCATTACAATGGAAGTCAATGGGGCAAAAACAGCCACAAACATAACGAAAGGGTAGTCAATTTAAACAATACACAAGGGTTAAAAAAAACGTACTGTATTGAACAATGTTTCTGAATTCGTTTTGATTTCAGGTTGAGATTCCAGCCACTCCAACAACTCCCACTGTCCCCATTTCTCCCAGTACACCAGGAGTCAAACCTTGGGTTAACACCACAGATGAGAAACAAGGCCAGGCCAGTGTGCCCGCACCGGCACCGTACCGGCCCTCTGTGTGAGTATGGGCTCTGTTTATTCTTATACAGTGGGTCACAACCCAACCCAGTGCTACACGAGGTATTTTACTGTTTCTAGACTTTATTTTTTTTAAGACATGCATTAAAGTTGTTGACACTTCTGTCAGACTCTGTTCGAGTATAGAGTGTCTGAGAAAAACAGTGTTGTAGTTCACTGTCTAGAGTTAAATAAGATGTTTTCGTCCTTCAGTTGCACAATGTTGATCCTATTTATTATGAATAATGTGCAAAAAGAAATGATGAACATACAACTTCTCTGTTATTCTGTCAATTAGTGAGTCAAGATATTACTGAAACATTAGCAGTAAATTACTGGTACAAGCTATATATAACTAGTATTTTGTTCATTCTTTTTTTTTATCAGTAGCAGTTTCTATATGTTTCGTTAACAGTTCATTGACTGACAATGGTCTACAGCCAATCAGGACGCAGAACACAAAGCGCTGTAAAAAAAAAAAGCATGTCAAATTGACCTAAAAAAATCTCAAAACTGCGAAAGGTGAACCGCATTATGGCGAGAGACCACTGTATACCAGCTTACTAATTGTATTAACAAAAACAAATGATTATTTATTAAAAGTCATTATTTTAATATGTTATGTAATGTTGGGTTGTACTTGTGTGTGACAACCATTTTTTTAAAGTAAATTCGCTTGCTTTTTATTGTTTAGATTTTTTTAGCAATTGGGTCAGTTTAAAAAAGAAAGAAAGAATTATTGTCTCGCATCTGTGTAAATGTACAAGTCTGACGACCATGTGAACAGATGGCTTATAGAGTCATTGCATAGTAACGCATAAAAAATTCAATTCAATTCATCTTTATTTCTATAGCGCTTTTACAATGTAGATTGTGTCAAAGCAGCTTCACATAGAAGATTATAGTGAATTGGAATGGTGTCCGTTCAGTTTTTAGAGTTTAAGTTCAGTTCAGTTCAGTGTGGTTTAATTTTCACTGCTGAGAGTCCAAACACTGAAGAGCAAATCCATCGATGCGCAGCTCTACAGGACAACCTGCATCTCCCGTTTTCAAAATAAGAGTCCCACGTACATGGTAAGTTTAATATGAACTTTAAAAAACGAAGGGAGGAAAATGATCATTGTTGTCTCGCTAGGAAACATTGTGGCTTATCAAACGCAGCCTTGCATATTAATCATCCCAGAGCAACATCAGTCTGATCTTGATGATGCAGCAGTTCATCAGGTCTGGATGATGTGAAAAATGTGACCTAAAGCACATGCAAATCTTGAAGGCATGCCTCGTGAGTCATGCAGAAGTCTGTTTTGTGTTGTGATAGGCCTATTCTTCCGCAGGGTTTTACACTTGTGGAATTTACAAAAGAATGAGGAAACAATTGTGTCTGAGGCTCACTGTATGCCCATTTCCATATGCTGATTACTTATTAATCGATTATACCTAGGTATACTAGGTAGGTTTTATTATAGGGCACCTGTAAGCTCTTAAGCCATGACACGACTCTGTGCTGTGACATGTCTGAACTGGCCTTTATGATTCAGAGTGTACTGGGACCTGGACATTCAGACCAACGCTGTGATTCGAGAGCGAGCCCCAAAGGACCACCTTCCTCCACACCCCGAGATCGAGTTGCAGAGAGCTCAACTCACCACCAAACTCCGGCAGCACTACCACGAGCTGTGCTCTCAGCGGGAGGGTATGTGCTCCGCATGCTGCTTTCATGATTTACCACTGACGCTTCATATTAGGGCTGCACAATATTTCGTTTGAGCATCGATAGCGCAATGTGTGCATCCGCAATAGTCACATCGCAAGACATGCAATGTTGAGTTAGGATTATAGATGACCAGAAACCACAGGTCAAAACACACGGGGTTTGTGGAGACACTGCAGAATTGAACCATAATAGAGTGAAAGTTTATCATCTGCATGTGTTTTTATGACCTGTGACTCTGTGAGCACTTAAAGAGAGTTTAAATCATTTTAGTAGTGCATAAAGAAGTTTCATAAAGATTAATTTTATTAAATTATTTATATGGTGAAGACTATACAGTGCTATTTTACATTTGATTACTCAATTTCTGTACCTGAATACTGTTTCTCTCTCCAGAAAACCATAAAGTATGGTTTATTTCACTTTATAATTTTTGCTCAGTTGTGTTTATTTATGACTATAGCTTATGTATATAATAAATTACATAAAAATATATTTGTATTTCACTCCCCTATAAAATCCCAAGTAATGACTTTGCAAATAGAGCTATTTAAGTCATCTGGTGAAATTATATCGCAATATATATATCGCAGAGAAAACAATATTGCAATGCAAAATGTTTCCAATATCGTGCAGCCCTGCTTCATATAGAGTGTATTACTGTCATGCTACTGAGCATCTTTTACACATGAGGACATACAGTCAGTTTTGCGTAAGAAAGTAACTTATTACAAGCCTATTTTACGCTTTAAAAAATGCAAAGATAACATAACACATACTTTCACATTACTTTCCATATAAAGGAACTAAGTAATACATTTAGTTATTTCTTTTAAGTGACTTTAGATTGTAATATATTACTTTTTTGCCCAATACTGCATACAGTAAAGTGAAATGTTGTGTGTTTTGGGTTTTTGGGTTCAGTAGTTATGCAAGAAATGTATCAAAAGTGACAAAGACATTCGTAATGTTCAATACTGGATACAATACAATACTGTTTATATACTGGATTTGTTTTTGTTTTGTTCATCAAATTGCCCTAAAAAATAAAGATGTCTTACTGACCACATCGTTCATCAAGATTCAAACACACACACATTAATTATTAGTTGGTATATAATTTGTCTGGCTGTATTCAGGCATTGAGCCTCCACGGGAATCCTTCAACCGCTGGCTTCTGGAGAGGAAAGTGGTGGATAAAGGTCTTGATCCTCTTCTGCCCAGTGAATGTGACCCGGTCATCTCCTCGTCCATGTTTAGAGAGATCATGAATGATATCCCCATCAGGTACTCTACCATCAAATGTTTATATATCAGTTACCTTATTAAAACAAGTTTTGAATCAAATATTCCTGTATTATACCATTTTCCCCCTTAATTTTAGGCTCTCTCGCATCAAATATAAAGAAGAGGCCAGAAAACTCCTGTTCAAATATGCAGAGGCGGCCAAGAAAATGATCGACTCCAGGTAAATATTCTCATCGCTTACTAGGCATGGGACGATGACCAGTTTCAAGGTTTACTGCGGTTTGGAAAAGTCAGGTTTTTTAAACTGCTAAAATGTTCTGTTATACTGTTCCTACGGTATATGTAATATATTTTTTTACTAGTTTTTAGGGCAAGAGTATACACTGTTGCCAGATTGGGCGGTTTTGAATTTGATTGTGCGGGTAAAAAAAATGGCATAGGCGGGTTGACAAAATTTGGGCGGTTTTGAAACGTAAATTTTATGTGCAACTTATTTAATAAAACATAACTGTATGCTCGTACTCCATTCAGTTAGTAGTGACCAGTGCATATTGCAAACCGCTTGGGACCATCCGCAAGAGGAGGTGAAGGAAAGTTGTATTAAAATCTGACTCCCCAGACAAATCTGGCAACCCTCGCGTGCACGCGCAGCGCCTGCAGTTAAACTCTCAGCGGTTTATCATAACACTTCTATCGATCATTTTTTCCGCAATTGACAGCAAGAACAAACAATATGAAGCCTTGTCTGATTGACAAGCAGGATCTAAGTATGTTCAAAAGAATTTAAAACGCCAAATGAGATGAATTTATCCCCCATTTCGAAAGTAAAACATACACAACAATAAGTGGGGGGGGCAGTGTTTTGATGTGATCCAGTTATGTTGTGGTTCTGTGACTGCTGGTGTTGGTTGCTGTATGGTTAAAAATTATGACAGTTAAAGTAACTAGGTTAATTTCGATTTAAATAAATTAAAATTAAATAAAATATTAAGTTTTTTTTGTGCGTTTGGGCAGGTTTTGGACCGCTTTTGGGCTGGAAAATGTCGGCTGTATCTGGCAACACTGACAGTATATCATATTATAGTTTTTTAGGGCAACTCCAGCTGAAAAGTACCCTCCACATCAAAAGCTACTGGTCATCCCGTGATTCAGCAAACATCTGAAAAACAAATCGCTTATAAACCAACATCCAAGCATGCTATAGACCTGAACAGTGCAGTGGCTTTACTTTATATCCAAAGAAAAGAAAGACATCCAAAGATCAAGAAAGAAGAGTTTTTGAAACTAATGAAGACAGCAGAAGTCAATGATTTAGTTTAATTACGTAGCCTGACATGTTTACTGTTGCAAAATATTATAAATGTTTCTTAAAATAAAATATATTGCATTCGATGGGGAAAAAAAGTTGTTGTTGTTGATTAACGAGACATTTAAAAAGAAGATAGTTTAGAGCAGTAATCACAATACTGTGAAACTTTAATATTTTTATCCAAGGTTATCATGCCATCAGAATCGCTTACTATGGTTTTGAGTTGAACATTGCGTTTGAAAGTCTATTTTCACGTTCACACAGAAATGCAACTCCAGACAGTCGGAAGGTGGTGAAGTGGAACGTGGAGGACACGATGAACTGGCTGAGACGAGACCATTCTGCCAGCAAGGAGGACTACATGGTACACTCTCAGTCTTTTAACCACATGCTAGACTACATAGTACACTTTCAGTCTTAGGCTGAACTGCCTACATGAAAAGCATTACAAGATTATCACATGCGTGGTCTTTTCCTCAGGATCGACTCGAGCATTTGCGGAAGCAGTGTGGCCCTCATGTGGCATCGGTGGCCAAGGACTCAGTCGAAGGCATCTGTTCAAAAATCTATCACATTTCTGCAGAATATGTGCGCAGGATTCGACAAGCTCACCTCACTCTACTGAAAGAGTGCAACATCTCGGGTAGGAGGAATACAAATGGGAAGAATGTTTAAATAACGAATTATTTTGAATACTTTTTTTCATCGTTTTTAAAGCCTAAAAAATATCTAAAACTTCAAAATCGAATTATTTATCTTAAATTTACTGAAGTAATGTGCTCTAGGTTTTAAACATTTTAAAAAAGTCTTAATTTGCCTATGTTCATGTAATACTATCTCTAAAGCCTAATTTACTGTAAGTGAAGTTAATTAGTAGAGGGATGTCAAAATTAATTGTTTCTTCGGTGCACCGCGATGCAGACACAGACAATTCGGTATCGGTTCAGTAATAGATCATAACCGGTTATTACGTACTGACGTCATTTATCTCATATGCACTATGTCGCGGTAACTTACTATGGGAGGCGAGCGCGAGTAATTAAAACACTGCAACTACTTAAAAACGCAGAAACTCTGATCAATTCGCTACACGTGTTCATTCACTGACACTGAAGTTACAGCAGAAGCCCCTATTTCACTACTGTGGAGAAAATGAAAGTAAACTCCGTTTCTCTCTCTCTCTCTCTCTCACTGTGGCCCTTTGACCTGCTGTCGTGACTTTTTCTCTCCTCTCGGCTGTTATAGCATAACTTGGATACAGACAGGAGCGTGTCTGCAGAGCGAGTTTTCTCCACCGCGTCGCCGTCTATCATGGATCAGCTGTGATCGCCGCTGCCGTTTATCAGTGTCACTCATCGGTGAACAGCGCCAGAGCGTTAGAGCCAATCGCAGCCCTTTCTGTTGAGCGTGTGACCAATCATAGGGGTGTAAGAACTCGCTCGACAGGGTTCATAAAGCGAGCGGGATATTTACATTTGTTTATTTGCTATAAATGCTCATGTTGTTCTGTGTATGGACTTGAGTTTTTAAAGGTACAGTTCTGACTGTTTGTATTAAAGGACAAAATTGTATTACAAATAATATATAAATCTATATATATTTATACATTTTAATACAAGAATTCTTGTGCTGTGAAGTAAAATATAAAATAGTGTATGGAAAGCATCGTCGATGCACCGAGATATCGAATTGAACCGAGTCGATGGCATGTATACCGTGAGACCAGTGTAGGTTCACACCTCTATTAATTAGGCATCAGACAACAGTGGCTTTTTTGTGTAAAAAGCAAAAAAACAAAAACCTTTCTTACAGTTGCTATGAAACGTTGAAAAGTTAACTTTTTTTGGTGTCAAGACATGCATACATGGTTATAAACATACAAACGGTGCACACACACCTATAGGTCTATATAAACATGAGCATATTTACAACATAAAAAGTGCAATCATATAATCTTTTATAGTCAGGAATTAATATGTTTAATTTAATATTAACCTCACTTAATGAGAATGGCACAAAGTCTATTCTTGGTTTGATTTTGGAGACCGCCACTTGGAGATAATCCTCCATGTTCATTTGTGTCCTGTGTTTATTTTTAATGTTAGCATTGTTGTAAAATCAATCTGCTGCAACTGACACTATTGCTGTGTCGTTAATCTAATCTACACTCTGAATTCTTCTTCCTGCTTTAAAGTGGACGGCACAGAGTCAGCGGAGGTCAAGGACCGATTGGTTTATTGTTATCCTGTCAGACTGTCCATCCCGGCACCTCCTCAAACCCGTGTTGAGCTGCACTTTGAGAACGACATCGCTTGCCTGCGGTTTAAAGGAGAAATGGTGAAGGTCAGCCGCGGCCATTTCAACAAACTGGTGTGTACACGCTAACAGTAACTTAAAACATATTAAATGTGTCGTTCACCCAAAATTTTAATTTACTCAGCAATTATTCCCCTTAAGTGGTTCCAAACTTTTCTATTTTTTGATAAACACAAAATAGGATATTTTGAAGAATGTTGGAAACTGGTAACCATTGACTTCCATAGTAGGAAAAACAAGTAGTATGGCTAGTTTTTCAGCTTCCTTCAAAATAAGACCATTTTAATGTGGTGATGTCATTGGCCCATGAACATTTCCTGCTTGTTGTCAAACTATTTCATATCTGTAACAAGAGGCGATTCAATCAGAACTTGATGTTTTAACAGCTATCGTGACATTATTTATCAATATGTGGAACGTTTTGGACTCTCAGAAGCTATGGAAATTTAAAATGTAAAACAGGAAATACGTCAGGACCATTGTTATTGTTTTACATCCCTCAAAATGGTCTATACACTGTGTTGGGTTACTTTATAATTAGTTTCATCTTTTTCTCAGGAACTCCTCTATCGGTACAACTGTATTGATGACCCAAGGTTTGAAAAGTTCCTTTCACGTGTGTGGTGCCTTATCAAAAGATACCAGGTACGATGCAATTTAAAAGCAGTGTTTAGTGTAATTAATTTACTGTGCTGTAAATTTACTGTAAATTATTTTTCTGCTTAAAGTAAGGGATTACTTTTAATTACTTCTAACTTTTTAGGTAATTAAAAATATGTAGCTTATACTTGACTTACTGCACATATATTAAACAGTTCTGTATAAATCAATTCAGAGAAGTAGATTAATTGTATTTTTTGTTATACAAATACATTTAGCAGAATAATTTGGTTTTCTTGCATGTGATTAAGAAAAAAATACTGAGAAATTAGATTGTGAAAATGTGGTATAAATTAATTATGGAAAACCTGGAAAAGTCCTGGAATTTTATGTATACTTGAATATAGGTTAATTACTTCTTTTCTGTCCTTGGCCAATCACATACTCTCACATTATTAGTGTGGTGTAAGCATTATCTAAATCAGTTTTACACAGATATAAATTGAAACTAAATAGATTGTTGCGTGTTTTACGATATGCTGTAATAAATTTGAACATGCATTGTTTTTCTTTTACCACGCATATGTAGACATTGCATGAAACATTAGGTCATGTAAATTTACTTAAGTCTTGGAAAAATCATGGAATTTTAGTAGTAAAAATGTGTATGAACCCTGGTTATTGGAGAGGGGAAATAAAAATAATATATATATATATATTTAGTATATTTGATATTTTGCATAATATCCTGCTTTTTGTCAAAAATGTCACATGCTTAAGAAACAATGAAATGAGTAAAAGATTTATGTCAATATATGACATGTACAAAATATGTCAAAAATATAAAACATTTTCATAAATTTTTTAAGTTCTATTATTTTTGTTATTAGATAAAACTAAAAAGTCCCGTTTTTCTAGTGTCTGCGTTGAGTATTGAGTCAAGAAGTTAAATTCCTTATGGAGAAAGTAATTTACTTTTCAGACAATTCAGGGTGTTCAGGGGATGTAATTCAGGGTTCTCACACTTCTTGAAAGTGCTTAAAAATATTGAATTTAAGTACTTTTAGGCCTATAAAGTACTTAAAAACAAACAGGTCCTTGAAAGTGCTTGAATTAAATTTATGGTTTTATTTCAACAATTGTACTCAACAATGTATTAATTAGTAACAATGTATAAGTAATTGTACTCAAATGCAGCAATAAATTATAAAAAAAAATTGAGAAATTCTTAAAAATCTTAAGTTTAATTATTGTACAATAACACCGACAAATAATGCACAGTATTTCAGAAAAGAAGTTTATTGAACATGACTTTTTAAAAAAGTCCATTTTTAATGTGAATATTAAGTGTATGTGAAATGTTAAGTACAGTAAGGACTTGAATGGAGCTACATACAGGGTTCATACGGTCATGGAAAACCTGGAAAAGTCATGGAATTTTGACATGGCATTTTCCAGGCCTGGAAAAAGTTTTTGAAAAACAGAAAAACGTTTTGGAAAAGTCTTGGAAATTAGTTGAACAAATATCTGTATACTTGAATTAGGGCAGCGCAATATTGGACAAATCTGACATCACGATATTTTGTATTTCTGTGATAAATATTGCGATGTGAATACAATTTCACCAGATGATTTAACAGGTTTATTTGGATTGATTGGGGGGATTTTGTAGGGGAGTAACTCTTGAAAAATATATAATAAATAAATTACAAGCATAGATAAATAAAATATAGTAAAGATAAAAGTGATGACTGCATAGTCTTCATTGTATATTATTTAATCTTTATTAAAGTTACAAAAACTTTCTTGTGGCCGGATGTTTTAAAATTTGAAATATTGAAATGTTAACACAGTCACAGGCCTTAAAGGGACAGTTTACTCAAAGATTAAAATGTACTCACTATTTACTTACACTTCACTTGTTTCAATACTATACGAGTTATTAAATTATATTCTTTTTGTGTTCATTTAAAAAAAAAAAAAAGTACTCATAAATGTTTGAAACAAGTGAAGGGTGTAATGGAAATGGCAAGTAATTTTTGGGTGAACTATCTATTTAAAAAAAAGCATGCAGATGATAAACTTTTACTCCATTATGATTACACTCTATATTAAACAATAATCTCAACATTGCATATCCTGCGATGTGACTATTGCGGATGCACACATTGCGATATCGATGCTGAAACGATATATTGTGCAGCCCTAACTTGAATATCGGTTAGTTGTCTTTACTTCTTTTCTGCCCTTGGCCAAAAACTTGCTCTCACATTGTTAGTGCGGTGTAAGCATTATCAAAATCAATTTTACATAGATATAAAAACAAATTTAAACAAAATAGATTGTTGCGTGTTCTATGATATGCTGTAATAAATTTGAACGTCATTGTTTTTCTTATTATTTACCATGTATATGTAGACATTACATGAAACATTACGTCATGAAAAAGTACTTGAAAGTTCTGGAAAAGTCATGGAATTTTAGTAGTAAAAAAATGTGTATGAACCCTGAACATATTCTGGGGTATGAATTATAAAGGTGCTTGATTTAAAAGTAATGGTGCTTTAAAATGTCTTTGAATATGCTGTTTATGAAAGACACTAGTAGACCCTGAAACTAGTAGTTACTTTTTGGAAGTAACTTACCCAACACTGTTTACCAGCATTCATAGCCAATCAGGAAACCATGAGCAGTGTTAACTTGTGTCTTCCTGTGAATCGCAGGTGATGTTTGGCTCTGGTGTGAATGAGGGGTCTGGTCTACAGGGGTCTCTTCCTGTTCCCGTCTTTGAGGCGCTCAATAAACAGTTCGGAGTGACATTCGAATGTTTCGCTTCTCCTCTGAACTGCTATTTCAAGCAGTTCTGCTCAGCTTTTCCAGACATTGATGGCTTCTTTGGCTCTCGAGGGTATGTAAATGTTTGCAAAGTCATATTTAATATTTTAAAATATGAAGTGTTTTTTTCCGTCTCTTATTGATTTATGTTATTATGTAAAATGCTTTTTATCTGTATTGATCTTGCCATGAAATAACCATAAGTTGCTGATTTGGCAATAATAATATCATAGTAATACCTTTTAGGCGTTTATATTTACAATGTAAAGGTGTCGGTAGGTGCTACCCACCAGTGTTATGTTTTTTTATAGTAGTAAATACAAACAGACAGACACACAAATGCATAAATGTATGCGTGTATACATGTATGTTTCAGAATTGTGTTTATTTCAATTATATAAAGTCTAATTATAATAAATGTACTTATGATTGTATATAGTCATAAATTCAGTGCAGTTTAAAGGGATAGTTCACCCAAAATTTTTTATTGTCATCATTTATTTTCCCTCTACTTGTTCCAAACCTGTTTAAGTTTCTTTCTTCTGTTGAACATAAAAGTAGGTACTTTAAAGAATGTTAAAAACAGGTAACTTAGAAAATACTATGGAAGTCACCTGTTTTTACCATTTTTTTCTATTCATGTCAAAGGCTACCAACATTCTTCAAAATATCTTCTTTGATGTTCAACAGAAGAAAGAAACTCAAACAGGTTTGTGACAAGTGCAGGGAGAGTTAATGATGATGATAGAATTGTTGATTTTTGGTGAACTGTCCCTTTAAAATGATAGTCAATTCATATTTTTTATAGTTATTCTGTGATTGTGTGTGTCTCAATCAGCTCTCTTGCTTACTTTAAGTGCTGTCAATCACAAAATTCTTCCAGTGCACTGAAACGTTCACACTCTGAAAATGTCCACAATGCACCGTGAAATTGTTACAGGTTTCCAACATTCTTCAAAATATCTTCTTTTTTGTTCAAGAGAAGAAAGAAGCTCAGACAGGTTTGTGACAAGTGCAGGGAGAGTAAATGATGACATAATTGTTGATTTTTAGGTGAACTGTCCCTTTACAATGATAGTGAATTAATATTTTTTAATAGCGATTCTGTAACAATGGTTGCATCTCAATCAGCTCCATTTGTTTAGTAGTCAGTGCACAAGTCAGGTCGCCAGGCATTTTAAGTGGTGCCTCAATTGCAAAGTTCTTCCAGTGCACTAAAAAGTTAGCGCCCAGAAAAATCAGGGGGCGCATCAATGCACCCTTAATGTAAAGTTGTGTTACAACATAAGACATAACTCTTAAACTTGTTTCAAACACGTCTCCTACTCTAGAAGTGACTTTATACATAACATAAACACTTTTTTTTTTCTCACTATGCTAAACACAAACTAACAATTACATCATAACCAAAAACATAACAGTTCGGAAGTGAAAAACATCACAAGAATCAAATCATCTAAAACGATTCAGTTATTTCTTCATTTTGAACATGAACGAAGATAGCTAGACAGGCTAAGAACAATCTAGCAAACATTTACAATGGTTTAAAGGTTGAAATGTTGCTGTTATATGAAACAATCAAATTATTTTACTTTGACAAATTGTTTTAACATGATGTATATAATGTTTAATATACTTATATTTGTTTTACTTTTAAACATGCTTAAAAACTTTTAAAAACTTCTGTTCTGCTGTTCTGATGTTTCCAGTTTTGATGTTGTACAATGAGGACGTTCATGTCACACTCAGTGTCCTAATATATGTTGAACCAAGCTCATCAGTGTCCGAATTCATGTACACGACCTACTGATATGTGATCTTGGGAGCTAGGGAGCTGATTGAGACGAACGCTACATTTCTATAAAAGCGATTATTACATCACTTCTCTTATTTCTGTCCTCACAGGCCGTTTCTCAGCTTCTCTCCGGCCAGTGGCTCTTTTGAGGCGAACCCTCCTTTCTGTGAGGAGCTCATGGATGCCATGGTGACACACTTTGAGGTGTGTGACTCTTTATTTGATCAGAAACCCAAAGTGTGCAATCACATAAGGAATTATTTGTGGTTTACAGGAACTCGAGGTGCATACATGCATATCAACAGAAGGAGACAGAAATACACTTAAATAAGTGTAAAATAAAGTAAACAATAACAGTTATACAGTGGGGGAAATAAGTATTGAACACGTCACCATTTTTCTCAGAAAACATATTTCTAAAGGTGCAACATTTCTAAAGAAAACAAATCTAACTAGTTTACAAATGAAGTTACGTGTAATAAACTGATATGACACATGGAAAAAGTATTGAACACATGAAGAAAGGGAGGTGTAGAAAGGCAGTGAAAGCCCAGACAGCAGCTGAAGTCTCTCAGTAGTTCTTCAGCAACCCTCTGCCCTTCCTCAGTGTAAATGTATATCAGCTGCTTCAGTCAAAAATCTACATAAGCAGGAGAATGAAGATGAAACCAGGGTGGACATTTCAGCAAGACAATGATCCTAAACACAACCAAGGTAACTCTCAAATGCTTTCAGAGAAAGAAAATCAAGCTGTAGAATGGTCCAGCCAATCACCTGACTCGAATCCAATAGAAAATACAAATTAAAGATCAGATTTGATAGACGAGACCCACAGAACCATCAAGATTTTGACACTCTGTTGAAGTCTGTGTAAAACTCACACCTAAGCAATGCATGTCTTCATTCTCCATATGAGAGGCGTCTTTAAGCTGCCAGCACCAAAAAAAGCCTTTTATATAAATATTAAATTATTTCAGTAGTTCAGTGCTTTCTCCTCGTGTCACTCCATTGTTATTACACAGAACAACTTTTTTGTTTTGTTTTATTTTTATGTTGTATTGTTTGGGGTTTTATCAAAATCTGGTTCAATTCTATGTCAACAGCTCCATAAGAAATATTATTCCCAGGAAAAACATGTTGAATACTTTTTCCCCCACTGTGTATATATATATATGAGAGAGAGAGAATTGTTTAACATTATTATTATTATTATGTTATCGTTGTGCTGGAGTGGTGCATAATATTTTACTAGATATTTTTCAAGATACTAGTATTCAGCTTAAAGTGACATTTAAAGGCTTAATTAGGCAAGTTAGGGTAATTAGGCAAGTCATTGTATAAGAATGGTTTGTTCTGGAGCCATTTAAAAGCAAATATTGCTTAAGGGGGATAATAATATTGACCTTAAAATGGTTTTAAAAAAAACCTGATTTTATTCTAGCCGGGGAAAAAAAAAAAAGACTTTCTCCAGAAAAAACATAATTCTGTGAAAAATTCCTTGCTTCATTAAATATCACTTAAGAAATATCTGAAAAATTCACAGGCAAGTATTTTTTACTTCAACTGAATATAATACAATATAATACAATACAATGCATATATTTTGTCAAAACAAACTTTCATTTTTTTGGATGTGATTAACTTGTATGTAATTCCCATAATCACGCTGTTTCTCCATCAGGATCTCCTGGGCCGCTCCAGTGAGCCTCTGTCCTTCATCATCTTTGTGCCGGAGTGGCGTGACCCGCCGACTCCTGCTCTGACGCGGATGGAGGCCAGTCGCTTCCGCAGGCACCAGATGACAGTTCCCGCCTTCGAACACGAGTACCGCAGCGGCTCGCAGCATATCTGCAAAAGGTCAGACATTTGCTGTTGTTTCCTCGTTTCTAGAGTTTTAGTTCCTTGTTTGCTGCACGAAATGGTTGAAAGCTAGCTTAAATAAAACAAATAAGACTTAATGCAGAGGAAAAAATGTTATAGGAAATACTGTGAAAAATTCCTTGCTCTGTTAAACATTATTTGGGAAATATTTGAGGGAACAAAAATCAGAGGAGTGCGAATCATTATTTTTTATTATTTTATCATCTGTGGCTTTGTCCTGTCACTGTCATTCTGTTCCACGGTGTCACGAAAACAAATTTCTTGTACATGCAAACATACCTGGAAATAAAGCTCTTTCTGATATTCTGATCTTTCTGTCCACACTAGAGAAGAGATGTACTACAAGGCCATCCACGGAACGGCAGTCATTTTTCTCCAAAACAATGCTGGCTTTGCCAAATGGGAGCCCACAACGGAGAGAATCCAGGAGCTCCTGGTGGCGTATAAAGTGTCTGGGCGTTCGCTGCCCTCGCCTGGTCCATCTTCTACAAATACTGCAGAAAAAGACTCCAAACCGGCCCAGGAGCGCTCGGCTCCGAGTCAAGACAACAGCAGTCCTGTGGACAAGACTGCACAGGACACAACAAACATTTAGACCGCAGCGCTGGCCGTGTGGACACCTGTATGTATGTATGTTGATCAGAAGAGTCTATGATTGTATGAGAGGTTTGTTATTGCGCTGTTGGGTTTTGACATGTAAATATTCACGCAAAAAAGAAAGACAGAAAGACCCATATTTGTTTACTTCCTTCCGCCTCTATTATTTAATATTATTTGTCTTAGGTTATATTGAGTATCATTATTGTTGGGTTTTATATCAGTGTATATTAATAGTTTGGTCACCTTTTTTGTTTTGTTGACATTTTTTAATATAGTCAAGTATATATGATTCTCTCTTTTTTTGTTGGCCTTTTTAAGGGTGAGTCTCGCTGAAACTTGTCCTGTTTCACACCAAATTTTCTTCAAGCTAAATATTTTTATTTTAATCTTGATTTTTTTTTTTTTTTTTTTTTTTTGTAGCTATTACACTTTTTTTTCAATAATTAAGCAAGTTTTGCCTCAGTTTATTTATTGTTATTCCAATTCTTTTTGATTTCTTATACAGTAATTTACTGTATTCCTGTTAAAGTAATGATTTTTTTTTTTAAATCAGCTTGAAGAATGCAATGCAATGAAGGTAGTTTTAATTAAACAGTAGTGCATTTTATTTTGCATTGTAAAAAATGCAAATCAACAAAAAAATACTGTTTTCCTAAATTTGCATAATTATTTCTGTTGTTTTTGGAGTGAACCATGACAAGCTTTAGTGCCATTCACTCTTTAACTTTGTGCTTTTCTCACTGGCAGGACAATGACGCTGTCAGAGTTGATGCACGGATGCTTGTATATTCTTCTTTTAGATGTCAGAAGACGATCTACGATCAGGCAGCTATGTTTAACAGCCTTCATCATGACATGCATTAGCGCTTTTTGAAGCATTAGTTAGTTCGTTTTTTTATTCTGAGGTCACGTTTGATTTCTTCATGACAAAATATATACTATATGTACCAACAAAAAGGTCAGTAAACAAGCAGAAGAATACATATTTATAATCTATTTTCATCCATCTGCAATGAAACCCAGTCCTTTTGTTTCCTAAAATATTGTACAGAAGACAATAGCAGATCTAAAAAAAAAAAAAAAAAATGTTAAGGATTTTGTACCTTCTTTTCTGTACAGTACAAGCCTGTGTGAACCTTTAGTCCTAATGTGGCATTCTGGGTCACATCCACTGTAGCATCGATATCTAGCAAAAGTGGAAAAAATGAACGTCAATTTCTTATTAGTTATGATATAAAAGCATTAATTGTGATGTTTTATGGACAGATGAATAATTATCTCCTAAATATGCCGAACGCCGCTCGTTTTTGTCTTCTCCAGTGAGTCTACCTCTTGTTTCGGGTGTTTTACAATTGTTGTAGAACAACAATTGTAAAACATTTTGAAGCAAACGAGTGGCTTTAGAAACCACATTGCCACAAGGCTATTGCCTTGATTTCACCATTTTGTGTATGTGAAAAGTGCTTTAAAAGATGACCTTTTTATCGTAATCATAGAAATTTGTTTACATAATATTAAGTTTAAATAGTATCACTGGGCAGCGTTTTGAATGTACATTTTAAAAAAGGAAAATAGATCGAAATTGGACTTTAAATGTCGCAATTATTAACACTACAATTGTTCTTTTTGTTTAGTTTGTTTTTGTCATGCTTATATGCATGTAGAAATTTATAGACTGTCATTAAACCCAATCACTTCCATCTGTATGTAATCATAGGTTTGCTTTGTTGATTTTTTTTTTTTCCACTGGACTACGCAGCCAAACATAGGAGATGGCTTTTATATTGAGTTTAAAAGCATTCCAGTGGTCATGTAACCCAGTTTGCCATTTTAAAAATCCAACATAACTCTTAGTTTGAGCATTGGGCACTTGTTGGATTTCCTAATCCCAGAGTGGATCACCAGCAAAACTGTAGATGTTGTACAGAACATGGGTATGAAGTTAGTTGTTTTCCTACACGGCTGTCGCGAGTTTATTCAAGAGAAGAAGAAAAAACTAAAACAAAAGATGTCTTTTTCAGCATTTTATTTTTTAATTTAACTTTTGGGTTCTGAATAAATGTTTAAAATGATAGGATTTATGAAAATAGTTGTTTTAAACTAAACCAAAGTGTTATTAAAAAGAGGAGGAATTTATCTTTAAGTAGAATCGTGTACGATTGCATTAGACATGCATAAAGTGTAACCAGCAAAAACATCCATTTATCCATAACTTTATTTTTATAATTCTCTCTCGTTTCGTTTTTCGTTGTTCCTTGTTTTCTTACGAAACTGTGTGGGGTTTTTATTTTGCATGATATTTTTTTCATTACAAAACTATGATAAATTGTACAGATCTGTATTGTTGAATTAGTTGTAAGCTTTGCCACACTAGGCTTTTAACCGATTTGCATTTATCAGTCATGTTGATTGATTTATATTGCGTTTGTGTCCTCTAAAATGCCATGAATGTCTCTCTCCCCCCTGTAATCTTATTCTGATAAAGACAAAGATTCAGTGAATGTAAATATGTCTGCGCTTATATGATTTGTTTCTTCTACCTGTATATTATCAGTGTTGTGGCATTTCCCATCACCTGAAGTGGTATAAAGATTTTCCTCTGAATCAGAAAAGCTCTCAGTAAAATATTGAAATCATGAATCCTCTGGCATTTTATTGTACTGCACATATTCTGCTGAAATTATGCAGCAATACAAGCTTGATACTGTTTACAGTTATGATAACCATGTTTACTGTAACGTGGAATACTGTGCAATAAAATATCCAGAGAGCGGCAGTTCTGCGGGCGCAAATGCCTTGTTGATGTCAGAGGTCCGAGGAGAATGGCCAGACTGGTTCGAGCTGATAGAAAGGCAACAGTAACTCAAATAACCACTCGTTACAACCGAGGTCTGCAGAAGAGCATCTCTGAACGCACAACACGTCCAACCTTGAGGCGGATGGGCTACAGCAGCAGAAGACCACACCGGGTGCCACTCCTGTCAGCTAAGAACAGGAAACTGAGGCTACAATTCACACAGGCTCACCAAAATTGGACAATAGAAGATTGGAGAAACGTTGCCTGGTCTAATGAGCCTCGATTTCTGCTGCCACATTCAGATGGTAGGGTCAGAATTTGGTGTCAACAACATGAAAGCATTGTATCAACGGTTCAGGCTCGTGGTGTAATTGTGTGGGGGATATTTTCTTGGCACACTTTGGGCCCATTAGTACCAATAGAGCATCGTGTCAACGCCACAGCCTACCTGAGTATTGTTACCGACCATGTCCATGCGTTTATGACCACAGTGTACACATCTTCTGATGGCTACTTCCAGCAGGATAATGCGCGAATAAAGCGCGAATCAGACTGGTTTCTTGAACATGACAATGAGTTCACTGTACTCAAATGGCCTCCACAGTCACCAGATCTCAATCCAATAGAGCACCTTTGGGATGTGGTGGAACGGGAGATTCGCATCATGGATGTGCAGCCGACAAATCTGCAGCAACTGTGTGATGCTATCATGTCAATATGGACCAAAATCTCTGAGGAATATTTCCAGTACCTTGCTGAATCTATGCCACGAAGGATTAAGGCAGTTCTGAAGGCAAAAAGATGGTCCAACCCGGTACTAGTAAGGTGTACCTAATAAAGTGGCCGGTGAGTGTGTTATTTATTGCATCTTATTTTTACGCTGTATAACTATATTATTTATATTGTATTTAAATAGTTCTTATTTTCTGTCAGACCGAAGATGAAACGAATTCAGAAAAAAAGTATAACGCTGTATTTAAAACACAAACGTAACACTTTATTGAATATTTACCTTAATTTATCATCGAATAAACAGCGTCCGCGCCACAACAAAGATGGCCGCTCGTTTAGTGTGGTGACTCAGAAGCGTGACCACGCCTATACTACGAATGCGCATGCGTACTTTCCACCTTAGACAGAAAGTGCAATACATTTTTGTTTACGTCACTGCATTATTGAGCTTCAGGAAGCGATTGACAACCCACCGAGCTGTCGAAACTTGGCAAAAAGTGACATTTCTGGATATTTGTTGGTGTGTGAATGCGTACCGTTAGTGTAGTGATTCTCAGGGCATGTTTGTAGTGAGTTTTGAAGGCTGTGAGAGTGTGTATTGAGTTGCTGTCAGCAGTGAAGTGCACGCTTGTCGATCAGCATCCAGAACCCCCGGGGCTCGTTTATTGATCCGTATTGAACACTTTTACCGGGGCTGAGAGTGAATAATGGGGGCCCACACCAGTGAGGGACGCCGGGATTGGCTCCAGCAGGACTTCAGTGAACAGCAGGTCCAGACGGTGGTGAGTCAAACTCCAGTCATCATCTTCATATTCATCATCAACATAAATAATACTACAGCAAATAATGTCGTGTTTTCGAACCATGCTTAGTTAAACTATATTATACTGTACTTACTATACAGGATGGATAGTAGAAAGCAATTATTGCATTATTAAAAATGTGGATACTCAATAATCACAATGTTACAAAAACAGACTCTGTGTGTGCCCATGTAAAAAAAATACTATGGTAATAATTTATAGTAAATACTATGTTTTTGATCCATACTAAAGTACTTCTGTTGTGGTAATTCTGTAGTTGCTATGATAATACAACAAACGTACAGTTTCTACAACTATTTATACTACAATGCACCACAGTTTACTGTAGTAAAATTAAAAAGCATCTACAATATTTAATACACTTTATCAGTTCTCAATATTTGATGCTACAGTATGCTGTAGAATTCATTAACAGAGTATAGTGCTGTATAATACACTTTAGTATGGTTCAAAAACCATACATTATTATGATAATGACTTGTTTGTTATGTCAATCTAGCTTTATGAAACCAAATGTCCAATTCTGAATATTTTCAAGTGTCATCACATTCATAAAACGTGCAAACACACATGAAAAATACAGTGCAGATTTGATTTATAGCGAACCTTTTTGTTCATATTTTATTTTATTTTATTATTAAAAAAAATTTTGCACACCCAATTGAAAAATACGTATTTGCAAAGGACATTTGAAAATATCTTTCATAATTTGACATTTGGTTTCACAAAGCTTGTTTGAAACATTAAACCAGTCATTATCATCTTCATCATCGAAATAAATAATACTATAGCAAATGATATAGTGTTTTTGAACCATACTGTAGTAAAGTCTATTATACTGTACTTACTATAGTATTTAGAACGTTTTTGTTAATGAATGCTACTTTATATTGTTTGTTACATTTTATTTGTAAATCTTTTTTGCAGACCCAAATAAAAATACAGTACACATTTGCAAAAGACACTTGAAAATATCATTCATAGTTTTTGTCTTTCATCATCATCATCATAAAAAAAAAATACTACAGCAAATGATATAGTTTTTGTGAGTTATACTATATTAAAGTCTATTATATTGTACTTACTATGGTATTTACAACACTGTTAATGAATGCTACAGCATACTGTAGTATCAAATAGTGTGTGAACTGATAAGTGTAATACAAAGTGTAAATAAAGTGTAATACTGTACATACTTTTTGTAGATACTTTTACTACTTTAAACTATGGTGTATAGAGTTACCACAACATGGTTCAAAAACATATTTGCTATAAATTACTATAGTATTTTTTTCATATGGGTACACACACACACACACACACACACACACACATTTGATTATTTTATTTGGAATGATTAATATTAATTAAAGCAACACCGCATCCAAATAATCACAAAGAGCCAATTATGTGCTTCACAGTACAAGCAATGTGCAGATAAATACAATTACTGAATATCTTTTACAGGACAATATTAAAACACTCAAATCACCTCTGCACAAAGAAGTAAATAAATACATAAAGGAGTATCTGCAAATTGAGGATAGAGATGACATCAACTTTTCCAAACATGCAGACTGCCTGTTATTGCAGTGCAGTATTTGGCAATTTGTTTAGAGTCTTTCTTAGGGTGCACTTACACTAGGCTTTCCGAACCATGCCCGGGCGCGTTTCCTGGTTCGTTTGACAAGTGTGAAAGCTCTGAATCGGGCCCAGGCACGGTTCAGTTGGCCGGCCCTGGCCCAGTTGGAAAAGGTGTGCCAGAGCGCGGTTCGGTTAGGCTTGTAGTGTGAGTGGAAAGCGCTCCTGAGCCCGAAACTGAAGATGTGACGTCACTTTTAAGGGACAGTTTCATATGGATTTATTAATCACTCATACTTTTCAATGAACACGAAATGTCATAGTTTATTAAAGATGCAAACCCCCCACTGCACATCAGCTGCACCTTCAGCAAACCTCCTAATACGTGCTGCACGAGGACTTTTATGATAATTTATGAGCGTCAAAAGTTGTGGATCTGTTCAGCAAAATATTTGACTGTGTGTCGCTGCAACCCAAACGACTAAAAATAATACAAAACCATATAACTTAAAGCAATGCCCACTGTGCTGAGCGAGAGCGATTCTCTTCCTTTTAAACTGAACAGTCGTATCATCGATGATGTAAACTTGCTCCGGCTCAAAAGGTAAAGATGCAGTGTGAGTGCAGGCCGAGGGGGAGAGGGGAGGGGAGACAAGTGTGCTTTGGCTCGGTTTAACACAAGCGTGGCTAGTGTGAGTACGCCTTTACTGTGTCCAGCAATTTGTAATCCTCTCACACACAGTTTATGAACATGTCCTAAGCTACCATAAATTAAAATAACTAGCTTTGTGTTGTAGCCACACAATTTCAGAGCATTTGCTAATAGTTGATATTATAGCATTTTTTTTCTGAATAGCACAAATCCATGTATTCGTCAAATACCTACTTCCATAATCAGAACACGCACGCACGCACACACGCACGCACACACACACACACACAGAGTCTGTTTTTGTCACATTGTGATTTTAATAATGGAACTTTATTTATTTTTGTTTTATGTCCTAAACATTCCCAAGTATACCTTGTTGTGTTCATATTATAGTTTTTAAAAAAAATGTATTTGTAAATCTTTTGTTGGAGACCCACATGAAAACTACAGTACGCATTTGCGAAAGACAATTGAAAATATTCATCATTTGACATTTGGTTTAATAAAGCTTTGATTGCATTATTAAACCAGTCATTCGATCAGTCACTTTAAGTTGAACACTAGTATCTTTAAAAAATATATAGTAAAATATCATGTGCTTTCATCATGGAAGAGATAAAAGAAATTAGAAATTAGTTATTAAAACTATTGTGTTTAGAAATGTGTTGAGAATTTTCTTTCCGTTAAACAGAAATTGGGGAAAAAAAATATACAGAGGGGCTAATAATTCAGAAATGCTAATAATTCTGACTTTAACTGTATATGCAGTCATAAATGTATATAATTAGTCAAGCAAAAATGGGTCTATTCATTTGATAAAATGCCTTGCCCTTGAACGACTGATGCATTTGTTTTTACTATGTATGTGTGGAGGCTTTTAATTTATTTGTATTTATTTTTTGTGATTGTCAGAATCCCTGGAACATCATGATCAAACACAGACAGGTGCATCGCAGAGGACGACGCTCACAGATGGCAGTGAGGTCAGTCCACAAATCTGTATTTAAACACTGCAGATGAACTGGGGTTTTATAGTTGGATATATTCTCCTCTACCAGATTGAAGTCTGCATGAAATCAGAATTTACCATGTTTATTTTGCTAGCAGCGGCACGGTGGCTCAGTGATTAGCACTGTTGCCTCACGGCAAGGGTCAGTTGGCATTTCTGTGTGGAGTTTTCATGTTCTCCTCGTGTTGGCGTGGGTTTTCTCCGGGTGCTCCGGTTTCCCTCACAGTCCAAACACATGCACTATAGGTGAATTGGATGAACTAAATTGGCCGTAGTGTATGAGTGTTTGTGTGAACGTGAGAGTGTATGGGTGTTTCACAGTACTGGGTTGTGGCTGGAAGGGCATCCGCTGCATAAAACATATGCTGGAATAGTTGGCGGTTCATTCCGCTGTGGTGACCCCTGATAAATAAGGGACTAAGCCGAAGGAAAATGAATAAATATAAACTGCATAGATTGTCAAATTTTTTGATATGCTTTAATAAATTGTAACGTGCATTTTTTTTTTCTTATTTACGTGTACGTAGACATTACATGAAACATTAGGTCATGAATATTTACCTGAGTAAGTTTTGGAAAAGTCCTGGAATTTTAGTAGTAAAAAGTGTATGAACCCTTAATGTAGCAAAATTACAGCCGACCTCTTTGTGTTGCTTCTTGACTTTAATTGTTTACTTGCTGCGTCACTTCACTACGTCACATTGTGCTCTGATTCATTGCTGAATAACCAATCAGAGCGTTCTCTTCAGCCGACGGTCCAACGGGATGTTGTGGGTTGGGGGGGTTACCAAAAAAAAAAAGAACTGTACTGTATGTTTCATATCTGACAGGTACAGTTGAAGTCAGAATTATTCGCCCTCCTGTGAATTTTTTTATTTCTTTTTCTAATATTTCCCAAATGATGTTTAACAGAGCAAGGAATTTTTCACAGTATTTCTTATAATATTTTTTCTTCTGGAGAAAGTCTCATTTGTTTTATTTCGGCTAGAATAAAAGAAGTTTTTAATTTTTGTAAAAACGTTTTAAGGTCAATATTATTAGCCCCCTTAAGCAACATTTGTTTTCGATTGTCTACAGAATTAACCACTGTTATACAATAACTTAATTAAATAAGCTAACCTAATTAACCTAGTTAAGCCTTTAAATGTCACTTTAAGCTGAATACTAGTATCTTGAAAAATATCTAGTCAAATATTATGTGCTGTCATCATGGCAAAGATAATATAAATCTTTAGATTTAGGAATGAGTGATTAGAAATGAGTTATTAAAACTATTATCTTTAGAAATGTGTTGACAAAATCTTCTCTCCGTTAAACAGAAATTCGGGAAAATATATACATGAGGGCTAATAAATCTGACTTCAACTGTTTGTTCAATAAAAGCACTTTTGAGGAAAAAAAATAACATTGCTGTGTTTTTCTGTATGTTGCAGTTATACAGATCCAGTTATTTCCATGGATCTCCTGCGGACGGTCCTGCAGCCCAGCTTCAATGAAGACATCCGTGCGGTTTTCAGGAAATACATGAAGGTGAGTAACCGATCACATTTACAGTAAAGCAATTCCATGCAAATGTCAACCTTGCCATGAAAAAAATTACATTTTCACCAAAATAGCAAAACCCTTTCTAAGTTGTTTGTGTAGGCTTGTAATTTACAGTACTGTAAAAATACTAAAACATGTCTCTGTTTTCAAACAATTATATTTGGTTTACCATTGACAAAGTCACACAAGTGCCAATTTCACATCCGTCACATCCATAACGGAGAGATTTCACATCCATAACCAAGCTTTTTCCTCATAAATGCAAAAATGTCAAATAAGATAAAATCAGTCACTTCTGTTCTATAGAGAGCAACTCTTCTCCTTTTGATTGGCATTATTTCTTTTGGGTTGTGCAGTTTAATTCACAGAATTTCTACAAAGTATGTTGTAAACTGTAAACTCGCAAACCTTTTTGGTCGCATCCATAACGCATGTTTATTTTCCTCATTTAAAATATAAAGAATTATTATATTTTTCTGATCCCATAACTCTGTGGTTAGTAGTTTTGGACAATATAAACAGATGTTTCAATATAATGTTAACATATAATTTCTCTTAGCCCTGTCATGATATCTATTTTTTGTTGTACGATATATTGTACCAAAATATATTGCGATAAACGATGCCACTCATTATATAATGCCAGAATGACAATATAATATCCTCACAATGCAAGTACACTCTTCCAAAGAACAGATAATATTTTATTCATTATCATCAATATTTAATTATAGTCATTTTAACAGTTTAATAATGAGGCATTGGAATCAGAATGTGGAAACGCATATACTAAATAAATAAATAATAATAATAAATGTTAACAAAAAAGTGCAAGGTAAAAAGTAACAGAGGCTGCGATATCTGCTACCAGATCTATTTTCAGCTGTCAGACACCCACATGATGAGATATACTATAGTAATTTATAGTAAATACTATACTGTTTTTAACCACACTGACACCTTCAATAGAGAGGTTGCACAATCAGCTCAAATGTTGCTAGAATTGGTTTTTATGTATGAGCGATATATATTGCATCACCAAAGATGATTGAGGTCATGTACATGTGTTGTGCGATAAGTCCACATATTGATTATTGTGACAGGCCTACTTTCTCTGTGAATTTATGTTTTGAGATTTTACTGCAAATGTCACATCCATAACACTGGATTCAGTTGCTCTGATTGTGTTTTTTGCACAGTTCTTTGAGAAGGCCGCCAGTAATGTGAAAGAGAATGTTGGAGGAGACATTCAGCCCGATCAGCTGATCAGAGACGCTTGCAGAAACTGCCTGGAACAAGTACGGCTTATTTTTACATGCTTTTTCCTGTTGTTTGGGGTAAATCAACCTGTGAGTTACATGTCTGAAATGTTCTGTTTCAGGCAAAGCAGCTATTTCCTGAAGCAGAGAAAACGGCTCCGAAGCCCATTGTCGACACCACAGTGAAGGTAAATGTTATCAGATTTTTAGGCTATTTATGTGATACAAATGTATGGTAATATACTGAATATCTTATTTTGTGGTTTATTTTTTCTGCAGCGTGCACGGCAGCCAGATGACACCTCAGGCCAGAGGGACAGTCCCGTCCCTAAAAAGGTGAAGAAAAAACTTTAATTTTAATTATTAGCCCTCATGTATATTTTTTCCCCAATTTCTGTTTAACGGAGAGAAGATTTTTTCAGCACATTTCTAAACATAATAGTTTTAATAACTCATTTCTAATAGCTGATTTCTTTTATCTTTGCCATGATGACAGCACATAATATTTGACTAGATATTTTTCAAGATACTACAATTCAGCTTAAAGTGACATTTAAAGGCTTGTTAGAACACACTCTCCATGCCAGATAAATAAGATCTATCCCCGGATGTCAGATCCTGTCAGGAAATGTCTGCTTCTCTGGGTATCCAGACAACAAGCCAGCCGAGTCGCCCAGTACCCAAACCTGTTAACAGTCTACTATCAATATAGGAGTTGACTGAGAAAGCCAGAGAGGAGCCGAAGCAGGAGACGAAGTAATGATGATAACGAAAGAGCAGAGTTTATTGAATAATCTTAGTTGCGTATGATTCAATGCTCAGACTTCATCTGACCAGGATAAATCCAACAACATGTTATTATACCACAAGAAACAGCAATGGAAAATTTCTGCTTCACAATATTGTCGAGAGACAATACAGACCTTGAAATGGAGACATTCTCTTACCTCTTATTCTTGAAAACAAGTGTCGCTTGAATCCACACAGTCATAAGATTATAACAATATGGAAACATGAAATAACAATAATTAGGCGATAATAATATAAAAACATAATAAAATGACAAATAATAATCAATAATAATCAAATCATTAACTAATAATCAATAAAATGATATAATGATAATTATATAAATGACTAATGATCATATGATTACATAAAATAATGAAATGAAGAATAAATGAATATAAACAAATGAAAATAAAACGCAACACAAATACACAACACAAATTCTCAGATCCCTAGTGAGATTCTTCAGGCTTAACTGGGTTAACTAGGCAAGTTAGGGTAATTGGGCAAGTCATTGTATAACGATGGTTTCTTCTGTAGACAATCGTAAACAAATATTAATTAAGGGGGCTAATAATATTGACCTTAAAATAGTAAAAAAAAAAAAAAAAAAAAAAACTGCTTTTATTCTAGCCGAAATGAAACAAATAAGACTTTCTCCAGAAGAAAAAATATTGTAGGAAATACTGTGAAAAATTCCTTCCTCTGTTAAACATCATTTGGGAAATATTTGAAAAAGAAAAAAAAATGTGTCAACGTGCAATAAAACAAAACAAGACTAAAATTTACTTCTAAATCACAAACTATATATACAACATTTATTTGTTTTTTTTCTTTTACATACAATATGGAGTAAAAAAGGCAGACCACAGTGAGTTTTAATGTTTGGGGTTGCCAGATTAAGGGCGGAAACCCTCCTATCGGAGCTTCACGCTTTAAAGGACACATTTATTTTACATTTGTATTTGCAAAACATCAACAAACATGTTAATTCAAGTTGAGCGATCTCCGTTGTGGAATTTAGCTAAAATGAAGTGTTATGTCTCATGGACATGACTTTTTTAAAACGTTACCAATTGCTGAGAATAAATCTAATCCGTTATGAACTATATTAAATCTAAACATGGATTTCTTATTGTTTGCCATTGAGTCAATACATTTAGCGGCATGGTGGCATTAGCACTGGTTAGCACTGTCGCCTCACACCAAGAAGGTCGCTGGTTCGAGTCCCGGGTTGGACAGTTGGCATTTCTGTGTGGAGTTTGCATGTTCTCCCCGTGTTGGCATGGGTTTCCTTCACAGTCCAAACACATGCGCTATAGGTGAATTGGATGAACTAAATTGCCCATAGCATATGAGTGTGTGTATGTAAGTGTGTATGGGTGTTTCCCAGTACTGGGTTGCGGCTGGAAGGGCATCCGCTGCATAAAACATATGCTGGAATAGTTGGCGGTTCATTCCACTGTGGCGACCCCTGATAAATAAGGGACTAAGCCGAAGGAAAATGAATGAATGAATACATTTATGCAAACTTTGTTCCACAAAACAAATATTTGTTATTTAATACATGTTATTGTTTTAATAGAAAGATATTATCAACGTCACTTTAATAGCTTTTAAGTTGACTTATATAAGAGTACTTATATTTGTGCTCATATAATACATTTCATTAAATAGCTTCACACAAGCAACAGTGCTATGAATACTAACCATAAATGCATATTTTCAGAGGAAAGGTCGTCCTCCGGGTTCAGGATCACAGTATGACAGATCAGCCCACTACAGCACTCCGTAAGTTCTTAACCTTTCATTTATCAGATGCATTCACATAATAAACATTCAAGCCTCTGAAATTTAACCACATTTTCTGCAGAGCAAAACTCAAAGTAACCGAGCCAATAAAGCGAGAAGGACCAAAGGTATTTATAATATGCAATAAGTTAAAAATGGAAAAAATAGTCAATGTTGTAATATTTACTTGATGTGCTGATGTCTGTACAGTGGGATCCATCCAGACTGAATGAGAACAGTACATTCGTTTTGGGATCCAGGGCAAATAAGTAAGTGTACAGGGGTTTGATCAAACATTTCTGAGTAGAGTTAAGGTCTTCGCACAGTGAAGACCGAAATTTTTGTATGTGTTTCTTTTCGTATTCATATCTGAAAATTTCGTCACGTACACAAACCTTGCAGACTGAGTCCGATGCGTATTAATTAATCCATCCATACACATTGTCTTCATCCAATACTCCATAGAGAGGAAGGAGAGTCCTGCAAAGAGCTGCGCTGTATTGTCTCGAAATGCAAAGTTTATTTCAGGAAATCAGTGGAATTTTGTTACATTGCTTAGTTTTAGAAGAGTTATTACAGCCTAACAGACTCCTCCTGCTCACCATTTCTGTTTGTTGTCAAAACTGACAGCTGGAGGGGCGTGGCTAAGTATGTTAGCCCCACCCAATACTTCAGACAGACCTAATCTGAGAATTTTACTGAAAACCAACAGGAAGTGCATTTTCAGATTTTTAGATTACAAGGGCAAACTATTTATTATTTTTTATCTAATGACATGCACAGATGAATTATTCACCATTAAACTAGCAATGTGAGCTAACAAAATCAATATGGTTAGTTTTGATTTCATGTGTACTTTAAAATAGACACCCTTCACTTCAATACTAATCATAACTTAACGCATAGCTGGTCCAATTACATCGAAGTCTTTTTCACAATACTTGGCATGGATGGGCTTTGCTGAACTACATGTATACATTCAGTTTGCATTGATGGTGGATTTATTTTCAGGGCATTGGGAATGGGCGGTACAAGAGGAAGAATCTACATCAAACACGCAGAGCTCTTCAAGGTACATCCACAGCTTTCTCAGCATTGATTACAATTAAAAAAATGCTTCTCTTACTTACAGTTTTTGTTTAATTTCTAATCCAAATATGTAACAAGCAAAATAATCTGCCAATGGCGTAAGTGGCATCTTGTTTTTGGTTTGAAATATATTTATTTTTCTTACCCCATTGGCAGATTATTTTGCTTGTTTTAAAGTCAGCGTGAACCGGAAGTTGCTGATACTTTTATTTCAGTGTGATGATGTACTTCCAACGGACACGTAAGATTGAGTAGGGGGCGGGGCTTTCTCTTACGCATCGTTCCCTAAAGCTAAAACTAATGGTAAGGGAAGGTATTAATATGCAGTTGCTATAGAAATCCTCAGGTTGGCATCAACAGAAGGACCGCTACTCCAAACGCGGAAGCAAATGGTCAGACTTTTTTTATAAGCTATGTTTCCATCCACCTATTTTTATGAGCATCTTGGATATGCACATAAAAAAAAGGTTGATGGAAATGCCAAGATGTGCATAAATTTTGAAAATGCTAATAAAACACGTGTGCGCATAGCTGTGTAGAATGAACTTTTTATTCGATAAGAAAAAATGCGCATAAACTACGATAGAAACACTTTTACTGAACAAATTCCAGTATGCGCATTAAAAAAGTCATGTGATTTTGTTATAAGTGATCATGTGATGATAAAAATGTTTGTGAATGGACGAATCAAGCGGCGGACATCTGAAATGTTGTTTTGGTCAATCTAAAACGCTTTAACCATTTCAGTATTAGTGTTATTATATTATTAATGACCTCCAGTGTCGGGATTGTGTCGGGATTGTCTTCTGAGGCGCAAGTCATTTATTAAATAAAGAAAAGATTGACGCAGCTTCTCCTACCACAGCAAATTATGTTTTTACTTTTGATATTTGGCGTTCTCTTTGACTCGTTGGATGGAAACGCTGCTTTATTCACACGTCTTTTATGTGATATTCCAGTTTTGCGCATAAATTTAATTCGCATCTTTGTATGGAAACATAGCTACTGAAGCGTACCAAAACAAACAGTGTAATAACTTGCACCGATTAATTATTTGCCTTAAGAATAACAATGCGAGCTAGCAAAATAAACATTTAAATTTTTTGACTTCAAGCTAACACTAAGGAAAAACTTTCTTAATTTTCACTTACACAGCCATATCACCCTGCAGCCCAAGACCGGTTACTCACTGAAGCTAAGCAGGGTTGAGCCTGGTCAGTACCTGGATGGGAGACCACATGGGAAAACTAGGTTGCTGTTGGAAGTGGTGTTAGTGAGGCCAGCAGGGGGCGCTCAACCTGCGGTCTGTGTGAGTCCTAATGCCCCAATATAGTGAAGGGGACACTACTGTCAGTGAGCGCCGTCTTTTGGATGAGATGTTAAACCAAGGTCTTGACTCTCTGTGGTCATTGAAAAATCCCATGGCACTTCTCGTAAAGAAGTAGGGGTGTAACCCCGGTGTCCTGGCCAAATTCCTTCCATCAGCCCTTACCCATCATGGCCTCCAATCATCTCCATCCACTGAATTGGCTCTATCACTGTCTCTTCACTCCACCAATAGCTGGTGTGTGGTGAGCGCACTGGCGCTGTTGTCCTGTGGCTGCCGTCGCATCATCCAAGTGGATGCTGCACACTGGTGGTGGTGTGAAGAGACCCCCCTCATGATTGTGAAGCGCTTTGGGTGTATGGCCATACATGATAAATGCGCTATATAAATACACATTACATTACATACTATTTCTGAAAACAAAACCATATTTGATTTAACAATATTACCATGTTTGGTCTAGAAACAAGGCAAAAACTCCTAAGTAAGAAGAGCAGTGTAAAGCTGTTTTTATGTATATCTGAAGGTAACTACTATATTTTTACATGTCAGTATGCAGCTGACGCTCAGGACAAACACTGGCTTTCAGAAAGACAGCACATGAGAGCCACAGGAGGAAAGATGGTGAGCACATTGTCTGTTTGTTTTAATACAGGATTCATTCATTTTCTTTTCGGCTTAGTCCCTTCATTAATCAGGGGTCGCCACAGCAGAATGAACCGCCAACTTATCCAGCATATGTTTTACGCAGCAGATGCTCTTCAAGCTGCAACCAATCACTGGGAAACATCCATACACACTCATTCACACACATACACTACGGACAATTTTACACAAAAAAACACACTCTGACAATTTTAGCTTACCCAATTCACCTATAGCGCATGTGTTTGGACTTGTGGGGGAAACCAGAGCACCCGGAGGAAACCCACGCCAACACAGGGAGAACATGCAAACTCCACACAGAAATGCCAACTGACCCAGCCGAGGCTCGAACCAGCGACCTTCTTGCTTGGAGGCGATTGTGCTACCCACTTATTAAACCGTTTCTCTCCTCAGGCCTATCTGCTTATAGAAGAGGATATTCTTGATCTTGCCCGAAGTGATGATTACAAGTAAATAAACATTTTCTTACTCTTAAAAGATAGATAAATGAAGTTTACGGTGAATGTGCATCATATTATTTACTTCTAGGGACTGTCCAGAATTGAAAATGGATGAATTGAAACCTTTTAGCGTGCCCATATGGATGGTGGAGAAGATGCAGAAGGCAATGGAGGTGCAGAAAACGGAAAATGAACATGCCATGTAATGATGACCCCGTCAGGCAAGTCGCTGGACCTCGGACGCTCTTTAAGTGTTATCAAATCCACATAACTGGAACTTTGTTTTGCTGTTTATTTGTTTGTGTGATGATCATAAGGCCTGGGTCTACTGTACACAAGTCACCCAGGATTTGTTATGCTGGAGGATTACTTGGCAAATCAGATTTCCACGTTTCATCTGTTATGAAATCTGTGTGATATGGTACAAATCTGATTCCTTTTTTCCTCCATCCTTAAATGTGTGCTTGTTTTCATGACTTAGTACTTGAATATCTTGAGGCACACATATGTATGTATATATGAGGCCTTTATGTCTTTTTAAACTCTGCTTATGGGACATTTTGTATGTTTTGTCATTGTTTTCCCTTGATCATTTGTAGTGTTATTTTTTTAGCAAATGAGTTTTGTCATATCTGCTTTCCTTTTTTTAAGTTCAATTTCATCCTTATTTCTCTTTAGATATACTTCTATTATTATAAAGAATAAAACAAAGATATAAAATGAGCCGTTATATTTGTACCGTAGCATTTTTGTTTAGTCTTGAATGTTTTTTTTTTTAAAGAAATGAATATAAAAAAAATACATTTGTTGATTTTATAGCTCGTTAAAAACAAAAATAAGAGGGGAGGAGGGAGGGAAATATTTAAATTATTTTCTGAATGAATTTCATACTGTTACACTGTCGTATTACCGAAAATGATTTATTACTGTATGCAAATGTATTTACCAATAAACGGTTTTGTGCTAAATCGTGTTTAGCTTTTGTTACGAATTAGAATGAATGTAAAGTTGCGAAATAAGTTTTTCCTTTATATAAAAATATGGACTACAAAGATGCACACTAATAAGAGGACGGAAGTCAACGGTTATGACTGCGCCCACTTGGCTCTATCAACCAATCAAATCAAAGTGTTTTGAGCCAAGCGTCAGTGTTGATTGGTTGTTATGCCTTCGCTTTGTTCGTAATCTACGCTTCTGATTGGTTACCATTGTTATTAGGCGGAGCATTGCGTTTGGTAAGCTAAGTTTAAACCGGGGGGCGGGATGTGTTTTAAAAACTCTTGAAGAAATCGGTTAACTGAGTGTTGTCGCCCGCATTGAACACACACAACCGGTAATGTGCATATTGTATTAAATACTGCTTTGAATGTATGTTTCGGCATGATTTGTATACATTAGATGCTATTTAGCATTATAAGTTTCTTTAAATTGTTTAAATGTTAGCGCATTAATTTACTCGATACTGACGAATGTTCATTTGTTGTTGGTTATATGTAAGTTAACGCTTTATATTACATGAATTGTTCGTTATCAAAACTAACGTCAGCTTGATCCTTATTAACGTTAAACAAGTTCACGTTAGGTTTGTTTTGGTTGCATTTGTCTGCTATATTGTGCGGTACGTGGTTAACAGATAACGTATAGGCCTAACGTATTAAGTTACTATCGATATGAGAAGCTAATCACATTATGTGGGCAAAATCTAAGTAATTAAAAAACAAATCTGTCCATTCATAATTGTTTAACTTATTCGGTTCAGCCGGGTTGACGTGAATCTCATTGACGCCCAATTGTTTTTGTGTTGTAAACCGTCGAATGCGGTAAAATATTTATTTTAATAAGTTAAAAACAATCTATTTATTTTTAATAACGTTAAAAAAACAATCTATTTATTATTAATAACGTTTAAAAACAATCTATTTATTATTAATAACGTTTAGAAACAATCTATTTATTTTTAATAACGTTAAAAACAATCTATTTATTT
>CAIGQV010019356.1:1103435-1142508 GCA_903798115.1 Danio jaintianensis
ATTGTTTTTTTCTCGTGTTAAATTGTCGCAGATCTGACGCGATGGCCTCTCAGAATATGGATCCCGCAGCCGCGTCGACAGCAACACTGAAGGGCAGCGAGACCAGCGCAACCGCGTCTAAAGGATCCGTCAGTAAAAGGTTTGATTATCTTGATTTCCTACAACATTACGGAAAGCTCTTCTATGTCCTATACATCTATGCTATAGTCATACTTAAAGGGATGGTTTCAACCCAAAATGAACACTTTCTCACCATTTACTCACACTCAGGTGATTTTAAAGGTTTTAAAGGGATAGTTCACCCAAAATGTTAAATTCTGTCATCTACTCACTCTTTACTTGTTCCAAACTGGAGTTGTTTCTTCTGTTGTGCACAAAAGAAGATATATTGAATCAACTTGATATTGAATTGACGATATTTGAATAAACCTGTAACTAACCTTATTGACTTCCACAGTAGGGAAAACAATTACTATGGATCTCAGCTGTTACAGGTTATCAGCTTTCTTCAAAATATATTTTGTGTTCAGCACAAAAATAAATGTATACAGGTTTGTAATCACTTGAGGGTGAGTAAATGTTAAATGTATTTTAATTTGAGGGAACTATCCTTTTAAAACTTCTGTTCAGCACAAAACAAGATATTGTGAAGAATGTTGGAAACACTGTAAGAATAAAACGTACTATGGAAGTCAATGGCTGCTCTTCAAAATATCATCTCTTGTGTTCGAAGTATCTTTGTTTTTTTTGAGTGAACTATCCCATATATCTAGGGATTTCTTTCATAAATTGGTATTCATTACAAGTGGATAAGTACGATTTATTTATTTTATTTTTTTCAACAACTGGTTTGATTTATTTTGATTTAAATCCGTAATCTTTAATATGGCAGTATTATTGAAATGTTGTGTATCGTATTAGGATACGTTCACACTGCAGGCAAATGTGGCCCAAATCAGATTGGTTTTTGTCTTGACAATGTGAACAGCCCAAACCGCATGGAATCTGATCTTTTCAATTCACATTTGTGCCACGTTCATATGTAGTGTTAAATCAGATACAGATCTGATGTTTTGCAATGCGACCGCAGTGTGAATGGTTATGTAAGATTTCATGTGAATTTTACACAATCTTCGATCAACATGCTTCATCATTCTGTGCTACAAACATCATCTACTCCTCAGCAGCATAGTAAAGCACACAGGGCAAATACTGTACTATAGAAAGTTGGTGGTTCATTTTGAAAAAAAAAACAATATGCAAAACTGGTGCTTGTTAATCAATCATTAACCATTAAACTTAAAAAAAAATATTGTTCAGTTAGATTTGACAAAAAAAAAGTCCATAAAAATTCCATATATAAAATGAATAAAACACACAGGCCTACGTAAAATGGCTATATTTCTCTTAAATAATTAATACATTAACAGAACCAGATATGAAAGACTGATATGAAAATGATTTGAATATGAAAACTCCGCCTTCACAGTTCAATCTGCGGCTGCTCATTAACCCTTGATGAGTTCCCCACACTGGTGGTCAGAAAGATGCGCACAAAATCACAAATGATCAGTGTTTTCAATCACAAGAGACTTATTTTAGGTTTCAAATGCCGAAATACACATTAGTAGTAGCAGAACAACCCTTTACAGTTCATGAAATACACCACTGTTGTCTGAAAAGGGCAATAATCATATTAAACCTAATCTGACAACGTGCTTACTTCATACAGTAAACACATTGTGTTCATAGACATTTTTTGCTGTTCGTAATTGTACTTTTGCACATGCGGGTCAGTTTAGGACCATGATCTGTTCACACTGGAAATCTGATCATCTGAAGCTATGCAAAAAAATCAGATCTGAGAAAAAATCTGATTTGAGCACTAAGCCTTGCAGTGTGAACGCAGCCTTAGAGTTATGTAACATAGCAATTTTTAATGATAATGCTTTTTCTTTTTCTTTTTTTTAAGCTGAAAGTCAGTATGGTTGTGAGTCTGTATTTTAAATTAATTAAACAAGAAATAAATGTTGAATTGCTTGTTTTGGGCAAAAAAAATGTAGTTTCATAAATCCATTTGGTAAACAAGAATTGTTTTCATATTGCTTGTTTGTCTGTAGGAGTTCTCTCAGGAACATTTGGTATTGGTAATCCTTACTGTCCTGTTGAGAGCTAGAATATATTTTAAATATTTTTTTCTTTTGTGAACATGAAAATTCATCCTTAGGCACTTTTATTACGTTTCACTGGGAAATTAGGAGTTAATTTAGACTTTTGTGGCTAGGGGGCGCTAGTTTGTCAATTTATTTCACTGTTGTTACATTAATGTTGTCTGAAAATTGCAAGGGAAAACATACCGTAAGTTGTTAATTTGCCTTCACTTGTTCTTTTGTTTTCATATTTATCTTCATTGTCTATTAATTTCTTCCGTAGGCTTCAACAAGAGCTGATGACACTAATGGTAAGGTCTTTATACATATACAGCTTTTCCATTTGGTCTTTCTGACTAGTTCATCCCAGTGCTTTGTGTCCATGCAGATGTCTGGAGACAAGGGCATTTCAGCTTTCCCAGAGTCTGATAATCTCTTCAAATGGATCGGCACAATAGATGGAGCTCAAGGAACAGTAGGTGGTGGTGTGGATTTTTCCTATGTCAGGAAATGTGATTCTTAAAAGGAGTTTTCCCCAGGAGTTTGTTTGTTGTTGTTTTTTAGCTGAAACTGTTGTCTTCTGGTATCCATAACGGAGGCCATTTTGCGTGAACTTTCTCTTTAACACTGGAACAACCAGAATTAACTACTAGAATGGCCGTAGTGTTCATTCACTATTTTATAGTGAATATATATTTTTAGTGAATGATTTTTATATATATCAATATTTTGTTAAAAGGGGTGGTCCAGAGTGTATTTTTAAGGCTTGGTTGTGTTTATGGGGTGCAAAGCAATGTGTGCTCATGCTTCATTTGTAAAAAAAAAAAAATCATGTTATTTTTTCATATAACTTACTTTAATTATATACTGCTACTCAGCTAACATGAAAATGACTGTTCCTCTGAAGGCCCGCCCTCAAAAGGCTAGCTAACATAATGTGCTGTGATTTGCAGATCGGCTTCACGTCACCAGGAAGCACCACACCTCTACTAGCACGTGCTTTGCCTCTGTTGTGTAAATCCTGTCAGTCAGAGTAGCTGTTAGCCGTATCAGTTTGAGCCTGAATCAGACAGAAAATGAAAAGGACATAGCTGAACCTCACGCCTGCTCTATAAAATCTGACAAGTGTCTTTCATATATATTCAGAAGTAAGTAATATGAAACGGGCGTCACGGTGGCGCAGTGGGTAGCACGTTCGCCTCACAGCAAGAAGGTCGCTGGTTCGAGCCTTGGCTGGGTCAGTTGGCGTTTCTGTGTGGAGTTTGCATGTTCTCCCCGTGTTCGCGTGGGTTTCCTCCGGGTGCTCCGGTTTCCCCCACAAGTCCAAACACATGCGATATAGGTGAATTGGGTAAGCTAAATTGTCCGTAGTGTATGTGTGTGAATGAGTGTGTGTGGATGTTTCCCAGTGATGGGTTGCAGCTGGAAGGGCATCCACTGCGTAAAACATATGCTGGATAAGTTGGCGGTTCATTCCGCTGTGGCGACCCCAGATTAATAAAGGGACTAAGCCGAAAAGAAAATGAATGAATGAATGAAGTAATATGAAACGTTCACATATCTTTTGTGAGTTCATTATTTGAGATGTAGAACGCAGGGAAAGCGTCCGCATAGAGAGACACTGCAGCGCTGGTGAAGATTGTGGGTGTTTACAGCGGTTTGACGAATAAATATGAATTTGTAGCTTATTTGTTAAAGGTGCCAAACAGCATTTCCTGTCTACATCTTTGGTTTTGTCCTCACTACAACATTCCATTAATGCTAGAAACTATGCATGTAATTTGATCAGTTTTAACAAATAAAAATACTTAAAGGTTATGACTCACAATCCACAGCTTCTTCTATTATGGTTGGAGCTGTTCCTTCTTTGAGGAGTTTTTAGCCGAATCCAGCACTGAACTGGGAGAGATTCTGGAAGCTGTCCTTTGTCAAATGCTAGAGCTATATCTTTTTTATAATTCTCTGGAACATAATTAAAATTAAACTGTAAGCACTTCTGTCTGTGTAGTGTCCTTTGGAAGCCCAAATACAGAAACAGAATGAGCTCTGTGGAAATAGCAGCGTTTGGACGGCATTTTAGCTTTCTCTGCTATAACATTACAGCGCATCTGACCACGCTCCTTCGCTGCGCAGGGTGTATGCGCGTAACCTGAAGGGTTTGTGACATCATTAACCCGGATGTATTATTTGTAGTACCCAAACTTCATTTGCTGTAGGCTTTGCAAAGCTAACTCTCTAAATGCCAATGTCTCTCTTTGCATTGAACTTTGAGCGTATTACATTCAGAGATTTAAAAACATTGAGGGATCTGTATTACATTCAGAGAAAGTTTTAAAAATATGATATCGTAGTGGACCACCCCTTTAATAGTAAGTTGATTAAAAGTAATGCTGGCCCTTAGTGTTTATTTAATGATTCATTTTATATTTCTACATTCTTAAACATTTGCCCTCAAGATCTAGCACACATGATAACACTAAGCCGGATGGATGGGGGAAACATTGGGTTGAATTTGTATAGTTTGAACCTGGCGTTACATGCAAAAAGGAGGATGAATTCTGATAGTTGCTTAGTTGCTACAATTCTTTTTCTTCTAATTCCTCTTCTTTCTGTATTTAGGTCTATGAAGGTTTGAGATACAAACTTTCTCTGGAGTTCCCCAGTGGGTACCCCTACAACGCACCTCGGGTAAAATTCATCACTGCTTGTTTCCACCCAAATGTGGATGAGAACGGCATCATCTGCTTAGACATTTTGAAAGACAAGTGGTCTGCGCTATATGACGTTCGCTCCATACTACTGTCCATTCAGAGTCTTCTCGGAGGTAGGTAGTGCTTTTGACATGTGCAGCATTGATTTAAAATTCTAATGCAAACATTTTGTTCACATTTGAATTTAATTGGTCACCGCCTTTTCACTGAGATTAAAAAACCCAACAAGAATTCCATTCAATTTATTATGTAATTAAATTTAATTAGCAGCTTTAATGTAGATTTTAATTATTCACTACTTTATTGTAGCAAATTAAAAGCAGCAAGTCTTTTTTTTTTTTTTTTTGGTCACATTTACTTTAGAACATTTATGTCTTTAAAGTTATTTACACTAGACTGGTTCTCTTGTAATTGTACTCATGAATTGTTTTTTTTTAGAACCCAACAATGATAGTCCCATGAACTCTACAGCTGCTGAAATGTGGGACGACCAGGAAGGTAAGCGATCGGGTCAAAGTGCAGCATTTGTTTGAAACTGCAGTATGTTTAGAGAATTATTTAAGGTTTATGAATTGTGTATAATAAACTAACAAATGCAAATAAATTTTGTTGCAGCCTTCAAAGCCCATTTGCACGCAACCTACAAGAACTGACTATCAGCATAAATGTCTGCCTCCTCGTTTTATTGGTGTCTCTCTTTTCTTGTTTATAATAATGTAAATTTCTCTAAGGGGTTTGTTTGTATATTATTTCTGTGTTGTATTAAACTTGCTTGAAGAAAAATATTCTGATTGAAATGTGCCTTTATGTGAATAAAGAAGCGGGAAAATAAGATCATGCTAATGCTTGCTTTTTCTTAATTTTGCATATTTATAATATAAAGATAATGCATAACTGATCAGTAACAACCAGTTGCATAAACAGTCCTTATGCTCTGTACATTTTAAAAGGATTGTTCACCCGAAAATGAAGTTTTGCTCTTAATTTACTCTTACTCAAGTCATTCAATTATTATTATTATTATTTTTTTTTTACCCCCAATTAGAAAATTGAATACATTTAAGCCACTTTCTCAGTATCGCGCTGGTTCTAAGAACAATCATGTGCTGTCATTTGTCTTTCCACATAAGCCAGGTATGGCAGGGTACAGCTATTCAATTCATCTTTATTTCTATAGCTCTTTTACAATGTAGATTGTGTCAAAGCAGCTTAACATAGAAGTTCTAGTAAACTGAAATTGAAACTGTCAGTCCAGTTTTCAGAGTTGAAGTTCAGTTCAGTTTAGTGTGGTTTAATTTTCACTGCTGAAAGTCCAAACACCGAAGAGCAAATCCATCCATGCGCAGCTCCCAAACCAAGCAATCCAGTGGCGAGGAACAAAACTTCACCAATTGACGAAAGTGAAGGAAACCACAAACTGTTTTTAACCAGAATTCAACATTTACAGCTGTGCTTAGTAAATGTAATAACGTAACATGCAACTTTTGTGAAGCTGCTTTGGAACAATGTTGAAAAGTGCTATACAATTAAACTTGAACTGAAAGAACCATTCGGCTCGATAGTGGAAAGGTGGCTTTTAGATAAATCTAGGGTCCTTGATGATTCGGTGTCCACCACTATGAGCCAGTGATTAGTGCATTGGTGAACGGAGCCTTTTTTTAAATTATTTTTTTTAATCGTTTATCATAGTTTGTGAAAAGGTGAGTTGAAGATGATCTTTTAAAGTTACATTTCATATTACTGAGTCCTTTAAATTTTGCATGCTTGTATGCTTTTATTTTGTAACTGTCATAGTGCCCTGGCTGAGGATTTGCATTATATGAATCACCAAGTATCATGGTTTAAGTTAAAAAGTCTTTAATGTTCAACTAAAGTAAGTTCACCTACATGGATGACTGCGGGAGAGTATAATTAACAGCAAAGTTTGGCTAAACTTAATAACTACAAGTTAGTCGATTGGTGATCAGTCTTTTTACATTCAAATTTAATGGATATACTTTTTTTGTAACAACGTTGTGGCCAGTTTTATCCTAAGCAGTTTATGCAAACAATCAAAAAAAAGTTTCAAACCTGATTTGAGTGCAAAAATGCTTTTCATCAAGTTTTTGCAAATTCTAATATGTTAAAAATGTTTAAATCAAGAATCTTTTTTTTAGACAAGCAAAAAGTAGTAATCTTATTTCAACTTATTATTTTTATTTTTTAAAGATTTTTACTTGTCCCATTGGCAGATTATTTAGCTTGCTTTAAGGAAAAACTCACTTCATTTTGTCTTATTTCTGAAAACAAGACGATGTTTTTGCTTGTCTAGAAAATGCTTCTTGATTTAAGAATTTTTACATATTTGGCCTAGAAAAAAATGAGACAATCTTAAATGCTGATGATTTACGGGGCAACTTTTTGAGCAATGTTGCTTAGCTAATTCCTATTAAAAATGAGCAACATAATTGTATCTGTATCCGAGTGCTCTAATTAGTTGCTCAGTGTCTCTTGGTTGCCCATTGATAGCATAATTTCCCAAAGTTGCCAGGCAACATTGCTCTAAACGTTGCCCTATGTATTGACCTTATTCTGCAATGTGGAAGTGTGCTCGTTTTTTCAATTGTTTTAGAACTTCTGATTCAGTCACCTATGGGAGAAATGACTAAGAATAATAAACAGCAGGAAACAATCAAACTACTTGCTCTACAATCAAGTGAGCTCATGATTATATATAAAAAGTAAAATAACATAATAAGAAAATATTAGTTTGCAACATAAGCTGTTTTTAACATCAACATATCAATGGAAGTGGATGAGACCGGAAGTCTCGAGCCAAAAAGATTACAATGGCTGCACCCACTTGTACGTGAAGAATAAGGTCAATAAGTAAGAAAAGCATTTTCGTTTAATGATCAGACGCTAGCTGAGCAGACACAGCAGACAGCCTACTTTGCAGTTGGGATGATGGCAACAGCCTGATGTTTTATTTTGAGACACCACCTCCACTTCCATCATCTCCTCTAAGCTTTCATCCTCTTCTTGCCCAACACCTTGAGTAGAGCTGCCTTCTACCCAAGCTTCTTGTGTGGGTTCAACTGACCACAGTGGCACATTAACTCTCTGGAGCATTTCTTCAAGTAGAACATCAATCTCCTCTATGTGAGTTTTCAGGTCAGGGCTTTCGGTCACCTCTACCGATAGCCAGGGTGTTTGTACCATGGCTGCCCGAGCTGCTACTTCTGAAGTTCCACCTGCTAAACCTGTGTTGACCAGGGCCTGTCGATCCTTGCGCTGGGTCAACGGGAAAATCTCTTGCAAGACTTTGACCTTCTTTAGGTCCTGTTGGAAGTTTTCCAAGCTGGACAAGAAGATGACCCAGAGTCGCTCAACCTGTTCTTTGTCCTCTTGTCCTTGCTCCATTTCCATCAGCAGTGATAGCAGCCTCCAGTGAAGCCCTGCATTGAGATTTATGCAGATTATGTGTAGCATTGCATCAAGTAATTAAATTATTTATTGAGAGTTACATTACTTTTCAGGCAAAGTAATTAGGAAAGCAATTTAAATACAATTTTCACTGTGATTAGTAGTTAATTCTATTTTGAATCAACTTACCCAACACTGCACCAAAAATGTTTCTAGCTTATTTTTATTTTTTCAAGTACTGTCTTACCGGAGCATATTTTAAGAGCTACTGTCCTGGTTTCCTCCATCTCCTCTCTAAGGAAGCTCCCGTCCACGTTGCTCCCCAAGGAGGTAGACATTTGCTGGAAACAGGCTGTGACTTTGCTCAGGGCGACCTGTGCCCGCTCGCATTCATTCACCTGCCGCTTTCTAGTTTGGATTTCCACCACCGACCGCTGCCAGCGATTCATTACCACTTGAGTGGTGACGACCTAAACTTTGCAGAACATTTCAATTATAGCAAAGACTAGACTGGATTACTGTAATGCTCTGTTCGTTGGTTGCCCAGCATCCTCTATTAATAAACTTCAGCTAGTACAAACTGCAGCTGCCAGAGTTCTTACCAGGTCTAGAAAATATGATCATATCACCCCAATTTTATCCTCCTTACACTGGCTGCCTGTTAAGTTCCGTATTGATTATAAAATATTGCTTCTTACCTATAACATTTTAAATTTTTACATTTTAGTCATTTGGCTGATGCTTTTATCCAAAGCGACTTACAAGTATTATGCAGAGGCCAATTATCACTGCAGAGCAAACAGGGGTAAGGTGTCTTGCTCAAGGACACTTTAGTCATTGTCTGCTGGCACTGAGATTCAAACCCACAACATTCTGCTTACAAGTCCAACTCTCTAACCACCTAAAGCTTTAAATAATTTAGCTCCTGTTTATCTAACCAACCTTCTGTCTCACTACAATCCAACCCGCTTTTTAAGATCTTAAAACTCAGGGCTGCTGGTAGTACCTAGAATAGCAAAGTCGAGTAAAGGTGGTCGAGCCTTCTCATTTTTGGCTCCTAAACTCTGGAATAGCCTTCCTGATAATGTCCGAGGCTCAGACACACTCTCTCAGTTCAAAACCAGATTAAAGACCTATCTTTTTAGTAAAGCATACACTCAATGCATCGCGTAACGGTATGATGCATGAATGTGCTCCACGCAGGTGAGCTGGCTCGACATTGCCTGTAGGACACACTCCTCAATACACCAGACATTGTGTTAGAAACTCTCATATGCTTTACATGTTTGTTTCTATGTTTGTTTATTTAACTGCTATTTTCATCTATAACACTCACTTTTTGCATCTCATTTAAATACACTATGAACAGCAGCTGCGCTAATTATTTTCTTTATTCTCTGTTTCCACCTGGGGATACTCATTCCGAGGTCCCTAGAGACTATGCAGCGCCATTGATGCGATCCAAGACCTGTGAAGAGATGATCCCAAGGTATCCATAATCCTGGACCAGGTCGTATCCCGAGCTGATGCTGTGGTCGTCATGGAGAAATGGAGTGCATGAGACTGATTCCTGAATGACCACTGTGATAAACGAGTCCCCACATTGATCCTGCGGGCCAACCTGACCGCCTGCCGGTGCCCTACTCACACCTGCAGCTTCTCTACGATGGACGTCCAGCTTCTTCAGCCTCCAGCGCCTAGACTGCAGCTCTGAACAGGAAGTTTGGCCAGATGAAAAATTGTCGTGCCTAACAGAGCCTAGTTTCTCTCGAGGTTTTTTTTTTCCCTCTTCACTTCGTCAATTGGTGAAGTTTTTTTTCCTCGCCACTGGCTTGCTCGGATGAAATTTAAACCACACTGAACTAAACTAAACTGAACTTCAACTCTGAAATCTGGACTTTACTAGAACTATGTTAAGCTGCTTTGACACAATCTATATTGTGAAAAGCGCTATATAAATAAACATGACTTGACTATAGAATACACAAGACATGTCACTCGTAGTTTTGAATGGGGAAAAAGTGTAACAGTCAATGAAACCCCGCCTTCTAGTACAGGAGCCAATCAGCGATCGCTATAGATTAAGGATTCTCCGGGGGAGGGGCTCAGACCAGACATGAGTTTCTGCAGATTTTGTGTGATTTGAATGTTTAGAAATGAAACTTAAGAGACAGTTGTTGTTTAATTTTATTGGTGATTCCTAATATGAAGTTTAATCATACGCTTGGCAAGCAATTTTAGAGAATTTGATTTCCCGTTCAAACAGAATTCCTGAGCATAGTGACCGAAGATGGCCTCTTGGAGGAGAATGACTTGCCTTAAAAGGACTTTGGTTATGGTTAGTCTCCCACTCTCAAAATGGCAGTGCGTTCCAAATGAGATCTAATCGCCTTCTGAAGTGAAAGCAAACATGGCTGCCATATTGAAGTGTTGTTCCCAACAGATCTGCTTAAAAAACACTTCAAGGTTACAACTGATGTACACTTCGGGACCCCATGATCCTTTGCGCATGGAAGTTGATTAATGTTGCACATTGGTGATCCATTTGGAAGGGCTCATCCCTATCCCCTAATCCCTTCAAAGGTATCACTCCGGAGGGTAAACCCTTAAAAGACATCATAGAGCATAGGGATGATCCCTTCAAAACAGAACGTGGTGTGATTCTCACCATTTAAAATGCTATATAGTGTAGTTTTGTTCTTAGATGGAAGATAAAGTTTGAAATTTGACGATTTGTAAATCCAACCTCAGCTAATTTCATAAAACAAAACCATTTCGTTCACTTGCTAAAAGTAATCAGTTGCTGTTTTAAAGTTTAGGAACTTGCGATTATGTGCCTATCCTTATAAATATTTTAAGGTATTCTTTGCATAGTTCATTTTTACAATGAAGTTCACATAAAAGGCTACACTAAAACAAATTCCTAAAGAAAGAAGCCACTTACTGGTTATTGATCCTCAAGGATATCCGTGTCCTTTCATAGCCCTCAGAAACTTGCAATCTTTTATAGCAGTTCAGTTGCATCTGCTGAAGACCTTTCTGTTAACCTCCTTGTATTTGTACTTTTACCGTTCTTTTCCCTAAAGCTTTTATAGAGGCTGGTCTTCAGGGATGCTTGTTAAAATTAGGCCCAAACCTTGCAGTCCATCCTCTCAGAATACCTAGTGCTGTAGATCATTATGTCAGGAGTTTTTCCTTTCTCAGAACAAACACAGGATTCGCAGGACAAGGTTTAAGATCGGGAGATCCATGAGTAATGAATTTCTCTGTGTGGTTGTGTCTGTATAAATGTGCAAATGTGGCTGTGCGTGTAATAATGTGTGTGCTGTGTGCAGTGGTTTATGTGAAGTTAATTGTCCTCAGGGAGAGTGGTATGGTATTGTGGAAGAACAGACGGGGATCCTTTATTGACTCTCTTGTGATTTCTTGGACTTGTTTGAAAGCTGTGTGTCGCTTGATGCGGCACGTATGCTCTCATGGGTCAAGTCTCCTGAGCAACACCAGTAATATTAGCTCATTCAGTTAGCAAAACACCAAAGCTGTAATAGGCACTGGCATAATTCCTTAGTCATAATAATTGTAATCTGGTTCACACTCAATTGTGATGTAGGGGATATTCCCTGTATATTGGAAAAAAAAAAATCATTACAATTTCTTTAAGGCAAAAGTTGCTATGTAAATTCAATACTAATCATAATTTTCCTGAACGTAAATCACACGGTCTTTAAACATGGTAAATGTATTTCATAATTTAATGCTTAATGCGTAAAGTTGTGTTAGATATGGAGAATCTTTATTGAATATCTAACAGGTGGCTTCAAAGTATTTGTCCATTCTCATAGCAATGACAAACACAAATTCACTTATTGTACATATACATTACAGCTTGGCCATTGACATGCCTTACAAAGGCAACTAGGAACTTCAACAAGAACATTGAGACAATGATTGAAATAATACCACAGATATTCTAAGATAACGGAAAATGAACAAATTCATCTAGTATTATCGAACACATCCTGTGGTTTCCATATTAAAGTGTGGAAGGACTTCATTCTCCGTTGTGTGTTATTTATATCACATTTGTTGAAGACCCATTGGGTGAGCTAGAAGTGATACAAAACCACAGCGATCTGTTGCAGTCTAAAATCAATACCTCCAGCTTGCATTGGTAATCAAGCTTTAACTGCGAAAGTCAAGTATAGTTGCCCCTGCATACAACGTGAGGTGATTTACAAGGACTTCACTGGTAGATGCTGGTATAATCAGGTGGAATAGGGTGTCTAGGAGTAGCAGATATGCATCAGTCATTTGGCTTTTGTTCTTTTACAGGTCTTGCTATTTCCGAGATTAGCACTAGCTATGTTTCCATCCACCTATTTGTATGCGCCTTATGGAATATTGCTTAAAAAATGCTTAATAGAAATGGAGAGATGCACATAAATTTAGAAAATGCGGCTAAAACGTATGCACATAACGGAGTGGGATAAACTTTTTATTCAATCAAAAAATGCACATAAACTACAATGGAAACTCATTTACCGAATAAATTCCAGTATGTGCATTAAAAAGTCATGTGATTTTGGTTAAAATAAGTGTGATGGGACAGCATTAATGGACAAACCAGCAGGCCGACCACATTCTGAAATGTTGTTTTGGTCATTCTAAAATGCCTCAGCCAAAGTCTGTCATCACAGTGGTTCAGTATTATTACCTCCAGAACTGTCTTGAGCGTCTGCACTCCAAAAACCACTGTGCGTTCATTGAATTTTGTCTTTGTCTTCTGAGGCTGAAGTAATTTGTTAGATAAGAAAAAAGCCCCACAGTGGCTTCTTCTACTGCAGCAAATTCCCTTTTTCTTTTTGATATTTAGAGACAATTTATCAAGAAGTGACGATTTTGTTCTCTTTCACTCATTGGATGGAAACAATGCTTTTTTTCGCAAATGTTTTTTGCAATACTCCAGTTCTGCGCATAAATCTAATTAGCATCTTTGGATGGAAACATAGTTACTGTGGTGTGCTATGTGGCGATGGCCTCCATGATCTCATGGCACAGGCATTGGCAGAAGCCGTAGAATATGCAGAGGACCAGAGTGGAGGGCACCAGGCTGACCAGGATCACTCCCATGGTGAGCTGTTGGATCATCAGCAAGTAGATCCCCAGTGGCAGCGAGCTGAAGTACACCAGGCAGAGGAAACCCATCAGGAAGCGGGGAACTGAACGGGACGTCCATGCCCGGCACTTCTGCACAGGTAGGTGGCAAGGTAAGGAGTCCAGGCTGGCTGGCCGATACAAGCGCACCATATTCAGCATGCTCATAGAGTCTGAAGACTGCGACTCTCCGGGGACCTCCATGATTGTGATAACGAGGCAGTCGGAGGAGCTGTGAGCCTGCTCGCCTCCGCTCAGGCTGTTGGGTGTCAACAGGACCTCACCGCTGGGTGTAGTGCCGCTCTTACGGGCCCGGTCCTGGTAGGTCAGAATGGCCAGAATGTTGCTGTCGTCTTGAAGCAGCCAGATCTCCTCGTCTGGGACGTGAGTCTCGTGGCGGCAGAAAGGGCAGCTGATGATGCTTGGAGATGAGTCTAGCTCTACCATTTTCTTGAGACATTTGGCACAGACCCGGTGCAGGCAGCTCAACACTTTGGGCTTTCTGGCTCGAGTGTCAAAGCGATTGTAACAGATCTTGCACTCCAGTTCCTCCACTGTGTAAATCACCGGTGCCTGGGAGCCCTCTGTCTCTGAGTCCGACTTCTGGCTCATCCTGAGAGATGAAGAACTGGAAGAGCCAGAAAGCAGGTGCGAATGTTAAAATGAAGCAGATTTTAGTGGCAGCACCTGAGCACCGTCCTTGTTTTAGTTTTTTTGGCGCTTTGCCTTTGCTTTTCACCAAAAGCAATTGTTTAAATGCATTTTTCAAAGAGCCTGCAGTACTAACTGCTGATTAGAGGTCCACAGAAGCAGAACTGAGATATAATAGAACACTTAACAGAATACAAATGTCCATGATATGACACCCTGATATATCTAAGACAACCAAATGATGCTAAAACACAACAATACATAAGTGTGCTGCATGCTAATTGGTTAGCATAACTGGCTGTCCAATTTAGAAACTTCTACAACATTATTTGGAGACAGACAACCCTGAAAAGACAATAAAGAAACTGACACCAGAGAGGTCCAAAAATATCCCATAGCAGGGCTGTCGAGCATCTGCCAATTCCTGTGAAATCAGAGTCTCAACAAAGAGCGTGTTTTTGCACTGTTATCCATAGTTGATGCTGAAATGAGGTTGAAGAACAGCAGATTCGGATAAACTCAGCAGAATCATCCTGAATAGCGTCAGATATTTTCTTTCAGTACTGGCTACACTTGACTCTGACCTTCAACTATGAATGCTCATATTGTCCTTGGAGTTCTTGGAGCTCTTTGTTCATTCTGCAAAAGAAAAGAAAGAAAGATGTTATCGAGGTTGAGAATAAGAAAGCAAATTTGATGTTAACACACTACATTAGATCAGAGGAACACGAGGGAATAGCCGAAGCTTATCTAGACTTACCTTTTGTGCGTAAAACCCTTCTCATGTCATTGAGCCTGTAGCACTAAAAACCCTTTGCATTTATCAAGCCCTTCCTATCGGGCATATAAAAGTGTCAACATAGGGGTGTGTGTGTGACAGTTTTAGTTGTCCCTCTCAATATTCATGACTTTATAATTAGTTTCTTTAGCTTTAACCCCCTTCCATTGACGTTGGAGAACTACAGGGAGAAGAGGCACATCATGCACATATTTTGGCAGCGCTCAAAGATTGATGTTTTTTGGGAAAATGTATACTCCGCTATCAACAATATTTTTGGTTTAAGTATTTCTAAATCACTTGAAGTACTTTATCTTGGAGATATCCCTCATCAAGTTGATAAAGAGGGTAGGTATTTATTTAGAATATTACTTGTAACAGGTAAAAAAGCTGTAACCTGGAAATGGTATAAAGAAGAACAAAAGGTTAAAAAAATCAAAATAGTAAGATAAGTTGAGGAAATGGAAACAATGGCAGATGCTAAAATTGCAAAAATAAATCTTTGTAATATTTCTTATCTGCACCTCCACACAAATCGGAGCAATGTTGTATAAGACTGAAGGACTTTATTCTGCGAAAACCATTCTGGTTGTATTTTATCCTGCTTATTGCACAGCTACTTGCCACAAAACTTAAAAATTAGACAATGCATTGTTCTGAGCTGTAATAGTTTATTAATTCTTTAATTAAAGGCAAAGTTGACAATCAAAAATGGCTGAATTTAGCATACACTAACCTACAAATTATTATTAAGTCACAAGATGGCGCTAACAAGTCAACAGTGGTGAGACAGACATATAAATTAATGTGGACATGTTCACTGACAGTCATGATGATTCAAAGTACCCAGATGAGCCTGTATTAGGGGCCGTTCACACAATGCGTTTTTCCTTTCCAACGCACTACTTTTCTATTGTTTTTCAATTTAAACACGTCTTTTCAAGCTGTTTTTTTAGATGCCATGTCAAGTTGAAAGATCTTCAAATCTTACAAGGAGAGCAGCTCATCACCGTCAGGTCCAAAAGCAGTGGACCAATAGGAAGAGCTCGGAGGCGGGGCCACCATTGCAAGCTTCGGTTTATAGTACAAAGTTGGCATGACAACTGTTCTATTTACAAAACGGAGGTGCGCGTGGCTTTGTCCAGAAAATACTGTTATATGATGTAACTTCAAGTGCTAATCATAACATTAGCTGTGCCCGAAATCGCATACTTCCATACTATATAGTAAGCTAAAAACAGTATGCGAACCGAGTAGTACAGTCGTGGCCAAAAGTTTTGAGAATGACACAAATATTAGTTTTCACAAAGTTTGCTGCTAAACTGCTTTTAGATCTTTGTTTCAGTTGTTTCTGTGATGTACTAAATATAATTACATGCACTTCATACGTTTCAAAGCCTTTTATCGACATTTACATGACATTTATGCAAAGAGTCAGTATTTGCAGTGTTGGTCCGTCTTTTTCAGGACCTCTACAATTCGACTGGGCATGCTCTCAATCAAATTCTGGGCCAAATCCTGACTGATAGCAACCCATTCTTTCATAATCACTTCTTGGACTTTGTCAGAATTAGTGGGTTTTTGTTTGTCCACCCGCCTCTTGAGGATTGACCACAAGTTCTCAATGGGATTAAGATCTGGGGAGTTTCCAGGCCATGGACCCAAAATTTCAACGTTTTGGTCCCCGAGCCACTTAGATATCACTTTTGCCTTATGGCACGGTGCTCCATCGTGCTGGAAAATGCATTGTTCCTCACCAAACTGTTGTTGGATTGTTGGAAGAAGTTGCTGTTGGAGGGTGTTTTGGTACCATTCTTTGTTCATGGCTGTGTTTTTGGGCAAAATTGTGAGTGAGCCCACTCCCTTGGATGAGAAGCAACCCCACACATGAATGGTCTCAGGATGCTTTACTGTTGGCATGACACAGGACTGATGGTAGCGCTCACCTTTTCTTCTCCAGACAAGCCTTTTCCAGATGCCCCAAACAATCGGAAAGGGGTTCATCGGAGAATATGACTTTGCCCCAGTCCTCAGCAGTCCATTCGCCATACTTTTTGCAGAAGATCAATCTGTCCCTGATGTTTTTTTTGGAGAGAAGTGGCTTCTTTGCTGCCCTTCTTGACACCAGGCCATCTTTCAAAAGTCTTGGCCTCACTGTGCGTGCAGATGCGCTCACACCTGCCTGCTGCCATTCCTGATCAAGCTCTGTACTGGTGGCACTCCGATCCCGCAGCTGAAGGAGACAATCCTTGCGCTTGCTGGACTTTCTTGGACGCCCTGAAGCCTTCTTAACAAGAACTGAACCTCTTTCCTTGAAGTTCTTGATGATCCTATAAATTGTTGATTTAGGTGCAATCTTAGTAGCCACAATATCCTTGCCTGTGAAGCCATTTTTATGCAATGCAATGATGGCTGCACGCGTTTCTTTGCAGGTCACCATGGTTAACAATGGAAGAACAATGATTTCAAGCATCACCCTCCTTTTAACATGTCAAGTCTGCCATTCTAACCCAATCAGCCTGACATAATGATCTCCAGCCTTGTGCTCGTCAACATTCTCACCTGAGTTAACAAGACGATTACTGAAATGATCTCAGCAGGTCCTTTAATGACAGCAATGAAATGCAGTGGAACGTTTTTTCAGGATTAAGTTCATTTTCATGGCAAAGAAGGACTATACAATTCATCTGATCACTCTTCATAACATTCTGGAGTATATGCAAATTGCTATTATAAAAACTTAAGCAGCAACTTTTCCAATATCCAATATTTATGTAATTCTCAAAACTTTTGGCCACGACTGTATGTCCGAATTCATAGAATTCGAAAAACAGTATGTGAGAAGTACCCGGATGACCTACTACTTCCGGCGAGATTATGAAGTGCGCATCCGATGGACACTATGCTATCCCATAATGCACCGCGCGAGAATTCATGAATGGGAGTGAAGCGATGCAACTGATGTGGGTAGGTCACGTGATGATGACAAAATGGTGAATGCTGTACGTCCGAGTTCCATTCATACTACAGTACCTACTGAGTAGTAGGCGATTTTGGACGCAGTCATTGTTTTCCTATTTCTAATGGGTCTGTTATTGTCGTTATTACATCACGTTCATAATATTGCATCACGTAGACCTTTTTTAAACCCATTCTTGAGCACCGCAACTTTTTTTTTTTTAGAAGCAAAGATGTATTCACTGTTAATGAGCCCTTATTCAGTGGTTATCTCGGAATAACATACCTTGGAATGTAGCAACTGACCAATCAGAATGAAGTATTCCAGACAGCCATGTAATAATTTTCAACAGTGTTGCTTTTTATTATTGTGGCTAATTTAGTAATTTTTTGTATATTTTGTTTTAACCTGTAATTTGTTCCTAAAAAATCTATAAATATTAAGAGACCCTCATGTGTACTAGCCGTAAGCATGGGGAACTATTCAAGCATGTATAAAGTTGAGGATACATGTAATTAGCTCCTACATTTCCTGATTCCCTGCAGACATGACTCACTCCAATCTGACACTGCGAGGCAAACAAGTGATGCAAGTGGATGTTAACATAACAAGAGCACAGCAAACATGCAAATTTAATTTCCCACAACGTAACGTTTCTTTGTTTTTTCCTCATCTCTCTTTCCATGTCTCAAAGCGCAGGTTGTTAGAATTTGAAGCCGGTCTATAAATAGCATGTGTGCGGCGCTAGAGGATACAGCATCCCCCCCGCCTCCCAGCCTCAACCTTGATGACTATGATAAGGACTGTCACACACACACACACACACACACACACACACACGTCCAACAGTCGAGGATGCAGAGATGCACTGAAATTATGACTTTGACATTGTATGGCAGCCTGTCTCTGAGGGTTCTTCAGCTAGGTCACACAAATGGCAGCAGACAGTCTGAATAAAAGCCAGTGGGTCAAACATAACATCCAAGATAAAGCCAGAAGAGCGAAGGTTAAAAGAACGCTACCGTCATACAAAATTTATTTGCCATTAAAATGGCAGCGAGTCAATACATGCTAAGTCCTACATTTAGCTGAGTAATCGATGACTTTGCAGTGGAATATGTTAACTGCGTTATACTTAGGTCATGGCTGCAGATTTCAGTCAGTCCTTTATTCAGATTCTGCTATTTTTAAATCAGTTTGTGCGATGCTAACATCGAGCAGCTGAATCTGAATTCATCATCATGTTGGCTTTAAAATAAAAAAAAACTTTGGCAAGGAAAGCTAGTGTGTGCCGCCCAGAACGGCAGGCATCTGCTTAAATTAGTTAATGCTTCTATTTATGGCACACTTTTTTTACAAAACCTCCTGCAAATATTTCAGAGTGGTATTTCAACTTGAACTAAACACAAACGGGTTTAAAAATTGTACACTACCTGACAAGCCTTGTCGTTGATCCTAGTTGTAAGAGCAACAAATAATAACTTGACTTCTAGTTGATCATTTGGAAAAGTGGCAGAAGGCAGATTTTTCTGATGAATCATCTGTTGAACTGCATCCCAATCATCACCAATACTGCAGAAGACCTACTGGAACCCGCATGGACCCAAGATTCTCACAGAAATCAGTCAAGTTTGGTGGAGGAAAAATCATGGTTTGGGGTTACATTTAGTATGGGGGCGTGCGAGAGATCTGCAGAGTGGATGGCAACATCAACAGTCTGAGGTATCAAGACATTTGTGCTGCCCATTACATTACAAACCACAGGAGAGGGCAAATTCGTCAGCAGGATAGCACTCCTTCTCATACTTCAGCCTCCACATCAAAGTTCCTGAAAGCAAAGAATATTGAGGTGCTCCAGGATTGGCCAGCCCAGTCACCAGACATGAACATTATTGAGCATGTCTGGGGTAAGATGAAGGAGGAGGCATTGAAGATGAATCCAAAGAATCTGGATGAACTCTGGGAGTCCTGCAAGAACGCTTTCTTTGCTGTTCCAGATGACTTTATTAATCAGTGATTTGAGTCATTGCAGAGATGTATGGATGCAGTCCTCCAAGCTCATGGGAGTCATACACAATATTCATTCTTTTTCCACTGCAGCATGACTTTATATTCTATACTGTACATTATTTCTGTTAAGTGACAAGACTTTTGTCTCAGCAAAGTCAGACCTTACTGTCCTAATTAAATAATTAAAAATCAAGGCACGATCATATTTTATTTTGGTAAAATAAGTGTAATCTAGAGGCCTTTGCCTTTCATATAAGCCACTTCTGATACCAAATGATCAACTAGAAGTCAAGTTATTATTTGTTGTTCCTAAACTTGGATAGGCCACAAGACTTTTGTCAGGTAGTGTATTGTAGATTTTAGGACTTCAGTTTTCAGAATATAAGAACAATCCTAAAATCTTGGAATATATTTTTTTTTATTAATAATACTTTCATTATTGTTTTTTTTAAACATTCAAACACAACGACTTACAAATTTGGTCCAACAAACATTCACCCAAGAATTGACAATAAAACATACAGTATACAAACAATACATACAGAAGTAAAATAATAATAGATAAATACAATAATGATAAAAAAATACAAAAAGAAAATAAATAATAAAATAAATACAAAAAAGAATAAATAAAAATAACAAAATACTGACCTTCAGTTTTAATCTTAGTCTAATCCTCTTCCTTTAGGTCTTTAAAATAATCCAAGAAAGGTTGCCAGATTTGATAGAATTTGTCTTCTTCCTTTTTGAGGGAGAATCTTGTTTTCTCCAGTTCCAAATGTTTCATTACATCCCTCATAGATGTCTATATGTAGGAGCAGCTTTCTGTTTCCAGTTTAATAATATTAACCTTCGTGCTAGTAGACTGACAAACGGAACTATATTTTGTTCTGTACTGTTTTTAGCTATCTCGAAATCAGTAATACCTAGAACTGCAATAAGGGGATCTGGATCTATCTGTTTTTGACATATTCTTGAGAATGTTAGAAAAAAATAATTTCCCAGTAAGATGATCATTGTGGGCAGCTCCAAAACATATGAGCCAGTGATGCCGCTTGTAGCCCACACCGATCAGATGCAGGGTCCACTTCTGGAAATACCTTACTTCAGTTTTTGTTTGGACCAATGTAAACAATGTATTACTTTAAATTGTATGAGGCCATGCCTTGCACATACTGATTATCTGTGGATCTGTTCAAGGGCTATCTCCCATTGCTCATCAGTGATTTCAACACCTAAATCTTCCTCCCAGGAGGATTTTAGGTATTCTACAGTTGCTGTTTGTGTTCATCTGAAATATGTTTTATATAATTTTGTGAATAAAATAGATAATTTGTTTTAGAGATGATTTTTTTTTTTGCCAGATTCAATCTCAAACTCTGTAATGAAAAATTGATATCCATTTTAAGATAGACCCAAAAATCATTATACTCGTCCTTTACTATTTCTGTTGAACATAAAGGAAGATATTCTGAAGAATGTTGGAAAAAAAACATGAATTTCTTTTGTCCTATGAATGTCAATGGCTGCTTTTTCCCCAACATTCTTCAGAATACCTTGTTTTTTTTGTTCAACAGAAGAAAGAAATACAAGTTTAGAACCACTTGAGTGTGAGTAAATAATGGAAATGTTCATATTTTTTAATCATTGCCTGTCCATGATCTCTGAAGTGTCTTATTAGTACAGGTTAATTGGGTTTGAATGGTGGAAATGAGGATTTTCAGTTGGTGTTTATCATCTTGCTTTGGTGACCTGTAGTGCCAGTACCCGCAGGAGACGATTGCGTCTGTGTGTAGCCTCTGTGTTTGTGTGAGAAGCGGAAATAAAGATGCAAGGGGCGTTCACAGGAAAACACCATCTGTGTCCTGGTGCTGTGGGTTACATAAATAATAGCAGCTCACCTGCCCGCTCCAATGTTTACGTCAAGACTTTTGAGGAGCACACAGATCCTCTCAAACGCTTATTTTTCATCTTAGTTTGAACATACGAAACATTATTTTCAGCTGATTAACAAATAAAGTAAGTAAATTAAAAGATTATTTCTTGTTTTGAAAAGAAATGATAACGAAAATTTGAAATTAGAGCCTAGACGCATGTTAAAATGCCCCTATTGTGCTATTTTAAAGATTATTTCTTGTTTAAAAAAGAAATAATAAAGAAAGATTGAAATTAAAGCCCATTTTAAAGATAACTAATTTTGTTTGGAGGACTTGTTATATAGGTTTACAGGCATCTGAAGTCAATATCATGTCCATTTTCTCATAATACAAGTTTCATATCACCTTATTTCTCAAAGAATGTCATTTCATATTTATTTTGAGCTTTTAAACGCAGTTGTCGATCTGAAGCATCAAGAAATTCTGCTCTTTCACTGCAAAAAAGACTTTTTGTCTCAGTTCTAGTAAAAATATCAAATTTCTTAAATCAAGAAGCATTTTCTAGACAAGCAAAAAATATTGTCTTGTTTTCAGAAATAATATGCCAAAATTAAGTGAGGTTTTCCTTAAAACAAGCTAAATAATCTGCCAATGGGGTAAGCTAAATATTCTTATGTCAAGGCGAAAACAAGATTATTTAGCTTACCCCATTGGCTGATTATTTTGCTTGTTCTAAAAAAAAAAAACACTCAATTTTGGCGTATTATTTCTGAAAATGACATTTTTTTTGGGCTTGTCTAGAAAATGCTGTTTTATTTAAGTTACTTTTAGTTATTGGGACTCAAGACAACAAAGTTAAACAAGAAAACCTTTATTGCAGTGTACAAATTTTGATCATGAATTACAGATATGATGTCAGTAAATGAATCATTTTGCTATTTCTTTAATCATAACTTAGGTTTTTGTAAGAGCATAGCAATAAATTAAATGCTTGTTCTCAACACGATGTTGATAACATACCAACTACAGTATTTGAGTGCAGGTCTATGAAGAGAATAGGCGGGCATTATCAAAATTTAAGGGAGAATTTTTTATTCGTTGTTCATTTTGATCATTAAAACTTAATTTTACATTCATTTTATATTCACAAATGGCTACGTTACATACAACATAAGGTAATACTTGAAAAAGCATAATAGGGGCACTTTAGGGAACACTGATCCTCAGGTCAAACTGTTCGTTTCTGATATTTACAAACCAAATATGGCTGAGATATGGCGATAAAGACAATTAAAGGGCAATTCTATTTATAAATAGATTGCAGATTCATTAAAATTTATGCTGAGAAGGTCATGAATCTTTAACTAACTTTAAAGTGGAATGACCAGATAACTGACCCATGCCTACCAAAGTTTTCCTACATTCTTATGCACAGGGTATTGTGTGAATTTTCCATTCAAGTGGTTTTGCTCCACATAAAATGGATGCGTCATCGTGTTTCTTTCTCTCTTTTTCAGTTCCTGACTAAACTAAACAGGAAGCATTAGACGTGTAACTGATGCTGGAGAATTAAAAGATGGGTAACAAGGCTGAAACTAAATTCTCCAGGAAGGTAAAGATCTCCGGGTGAAGGACTGATATTGACAGTTCCAATGTTTTTTGTTTTTTTTATATTTCACAAATGATGTTGAACAGAGCAAGGAATTTTTCACAGTTTTTCCGATTTCTAATTAGTTTTATTAGTTCTTATTCGTTTTATTTCGGCTAGAATAAAAACAGTTTTTGATTTTTTTTAAATACATTTTAAGGTCAATATTATCAGCCCCTTTAAGCAATATATTTTTTTGATTGTCTACAGAACAAACCATCATTATATAATGATTTGCATAATTATCCCAACTTGCTTAGTTAACCTTAACCTAGTTAAGCCTTTAAATGTCACTTTAAGCTGTATAGAAGTCTCTTAAAAAATATCTAGTCAAATATTATGTGCTGTCATCATGGCAAAGATAAAATAAATCAGTTATTAGAAATTAGCTATTATGTTTAGAAATGTGTTGAAATTTTTTTTCTGTTAAACAGAAATTGGGAAAAAAATATACAGACAAAAATCTATGTAAGAAAAGCATTTCTTTTGCAGTGTAACAGCACACTTCAATGTCAAAACAACAGGGATCAAATTAAAGTACGTGGGATTTATGGTTCACAGAAGCAGAGTGTGAATTCCAGCACAATATATACGTGATTGAGAGCAGAATAGACAGTAGCAGCAAAACGTTTAATATACGACAAATGTTTTATTAGGTAACATGGTGGCTTAGTGGTTAGCACTGTAGCCTCACAGCAAGAAGGTCGCTGGTTCGAGTCTCGGCTGGACCAGTTGGCATTTCTGTGTGGAGTTTGCATGTTCTCCCCGTGTTGGCATTGGTTTCCTCAGGGTGCTCCGGTTTCCCCCACAGTCTAAACACATGCGCTATAGGTGAATTGAATAAACTAAATAGGCCGTAGTGAATGAGTGTGTATGGATGTTTCCCAGTACTAGGTTGCAGCTGGAAGGGCATCCGCTGTGTAAAACATATGCTGGAATAGTTGGCGGTTCATTCTGCTGTGGCGACCCCTGATGAATAAACGGACTAAGCCGAAGGAAAATTAATGAATGAAATGTTTTATTATTTAGATGTTAATGGATGGCAGTAATATCCAGCAACGAAACTACCAATTGATTTCTATAGATTCTGCCATTTTAAATTCCAAATATGCTATAATTTACATAAACTCTTAACTGAATTAGCCCTCCTGTAAAATTTTTTATCCTTTTTCAAATATTTCTCGTGCTGTTTAACAGAGAATATTTTTTTTCCAACACATTTTTAAACATTTTTTTTAATAAATAAATTCTAATAACTAATTTCTTGTCTTTGCCATGATGACAGTAGATATTTTACTAGTTATTTTGCAAGATACTAGTATTTAGCTTAAAGTACAATTCAAAGGCACTTTACTAGGTTAGTTAGGTTGACTAAGTTTGGATAATTTGGCAAGTCATTGGACAGCCATGGTTAAAAAAAAATAATAATAATTTAGGGAGCTAATAACATTGAAATCAATTGTAGGTGTCAAATCAATTGAATGTGATGAGGCAAGAAATTGTACATTTTCAACATACTGTATAAGGCATGCATATAAGAATTTGTACTTAAAATATTACTTTCAATTAGTTCTAAATGATTCATTTCCAACTACAATGAATATACTTTATGGAACAAATTGTCCTCAAATAAGCAAGACGTGGTTACTGCTTTACATGGTTGCATAAACAGCATCTACAACCTATGGCATTTCTGTGATTTATTGTAAGTATAACAAGATATTCAATTAGTAAAACATGCAGGATTTGACTTCGATTGATCAGAAACCCTCCTGAATCCCCACCGCACACATTTGAAGAGGGTTTTCAACTGGTAGCTAAAGGTCAAGTTAATTTTCACTATTTTTTTTATAACTGTTGCTTTCTATCATTTCCATATCAAGCATTAAAAAACAGTATTACTATTGGCTGCTTCTAGTACTAAAGCACTGTGCTGGTTATGTTAGCCAATCATTATCATCATCCCAGGCCTGTGAAAGTAATCTTAATCTAATCTTAATTTTGGAACTGAGATCAAAGTCTTGACAGCAGCGAGGCATAGAAATGCACCTACAATTGATTTCTGTGCAAAGATAAAGTGATTGAATGTCCTATACAGGTAAATAAATCTCCTATTAATTCATTTTGCTCAGTAATTTAATTTCTGCAAAGACTGACAGGAACTGATCACACACGGAGCGCTGCCATCAGCGCTCAATGTCTTTGTCGTGACATCTGAACAGAAGGATATCAGACTGTCCAGCAAATATCAGCTGATTGATGGAGATGAACTGCTATAAAAGCATTAAAGATACATTTTCAGATTTGATTAGCATGTCAGAAGAGAAACCAATAACAAATGATGCTGTAAAATAATTTGTGGAGCCACAGGCTAATTTGGAGTATTATTCATTTGGTTTTTCATTCTAAACAATTGGATTTTTCGCCAAATAGTAGACTTCAATGGTGCTCGTTGGTTCACATTACTTTTCGATGCAGCTTTAAATAATCCCAAAGGGCTTTAAATGGCTCTTACATAGCAAAACCTTGTTATTTTCCTAAAAAAAAAAAAACTCTAAAATGTGCTTTTTAACCAAGTTAATTCTGGCATGGAAGTTTTTGTGGTTAAAAAGTGCATAAATTTTAATTTTATTAATAAAATGATTGATCGTTTTGTCAGGTAAGAAACATACATTGTCTAGGATCATTTAAGGCCCTTTGAAGATGCACTGAAACTGTAGTTTGGAAGTTAAAACCACTGAGCACCACAGAAGTCCACTAAATAAAGAAAAATCCTGCATGTTTTCCTCAACTGTAATTCATTCATTCATTTTCCTTCGGCTTAGTCCCTTTATTCATCAGGGGGTCGCCACAGCGGTATGAACCGCCAACTTATTCAGCTTATGTTTTACACAGTGGATGCTCTTCCAGATGCAACCCAGTACTGGGAAAACCCATACACTCTCACATGCACACACACATACACTACGGCCAATTTAGTTTAATCAATTCACCTTTAGCGCATGTATTTGGACTGTGGAGGAAACCCACACCAACACAGGGAGAACGTGCAAACTCCACACAGAAATGCCAACTGGCCCAGCCGGGACTCGAACCAGCGACCTTATTGCTGTGAGGCGACAGTGCTAACCACTGAGCCACCGTGTCGCCCAAAATCTTAATTTATTTAAAGGAAATTTTCATTCTGGAAGTGAACTAATCCTTAAAAAGGATAGTTTACCCAAAAATGGCAATTCTGTCAGCATTTACTCATTTTTGTAGTTTGAGTGTTGTTTTGAATTAGTTTGAGTTTCGTTCTTCTATTGAACACAAAGGAAGATATTCTGAAGAATGTTGAAAATAAAAAAACGGCCATTGACTTCCATAGTATTTTTTGTTCCTACTATGAATGTCAATAGCTGCTTTTTTCGAATATCCTTCAGAATATCTTGTTTTGTGATCAACAGAAGAAAGAAATTCTTGTTTTAAGAACTAATATTTCAAAATTAAGCAAGTTTATCAATAAAACAAGCAAAATAATCTTATGTCAAAAGGAAAAACAAGATTATTTACCCCTTTTGCAGATTATTTAGCTTGTTTTAAGGTAAAACCTGCTTAATTTTGGCATATTATTTCTTAAAACAAGATAATATGTTTTGCTTGTCTAGAAAATGCTTCTTGATTTAAGAATGTTTAGATATTTGGACTAGAAACAAGACAAAAAATTTAAGTAAGAAAAGCATTTTTGCAGTGTATAACCACTTGAGTGTGAGTAAATGGTGAAGAAATGTAAATTTTTGGGTAAACTATCCCCATTTTTGGTTATAAAGCTCACTATATTTTGAAGCAGGGCCTTATTTTGTGTCACTTCTGTGCATGCAGTTAAAGAAAATGCATTTTTTTGTGAGTAGTTGTTTCTGATTTGGTGTGACAGCTCAGTGGTGACTTCACATGGGAGTTAGCCATCCTATTCACTCAAGCGCAGGTTTAAAACAGTCCAACCCACACAGGTATAACCAGACGTGGCCTAGTTTAGACTGACCCTGCAGGAAGGGGCACATCCACATTTTAAAGGGAGATACTGTTTAATGTCAGCCACTGAAATACTTCAACCAAATGTCCTAAATAACCAGCTCGTCCTCAAGTGACTGTTGATTTTTGCCAAGACAGGCCATTTTGCAATTGGTAACACTGCCAGGACTGAACACTGTCGCCATAAATAAATAAGTGTAATCAGTGTTGAGGCGTAAAGACTTTTTTTCCTTCGCAAACTCTCATGTGTTTTCTGTGATCTTTTGGATCTTTTCAGACAATTCTGTTGCTCTTAAGCAAATGTTATGGTTTCAATAACATGTTTGTGTCCTGCATTTAGCACAGACTCTTCAGAATGGCAGACTGTATTAATGATGGCGTTTGAGAGGCTTTTTCAGTGAGGTAATTACAATTCATCCTCCACACAAGACATTATATAACATGCTAAGACTCCCTCTCTCTCTCTCTCTCTCTAGTTCCCTCAATGACTGTACTCAGAGTCCATTACTGAGGAGTCTGATACTGCTAGATATCATGTGCACAATAATTAACTCCATCATCTACTCATTTGTGCATATACCTCAGTCAAAAATAGATCATATAGCTAATAACATTAATTTTATACACCTTTGGGAAACAGAATTCCCAATTTTAGTGTCTGTATGTTCAAATATCAAGCGTAATACATTTGTGCAATGCATTTTTTATATTCATAGCCAATGATTTACATAAATAATCTTTAATTAGCCTATAGATTTTTACACAACTAAGAAAACAGACGATGTTTCATCATATATCACTAATCGAACTGTTTAATTGGCTATCTTGGGAACATTTAAAAAATATGTCTCCTATTTTTAATGTTCATTGCTGGTCCAACAGGTATTATTAAATGTATCCATTCGGGTCAATTTTATAACAGCAATATCAGAATAACTACAAATACAGCCTGATAATACTACAAAACGACTCTTTAAAAAAAAAACACAAGTAAATAATCACATTTATATCGACTGCCAATCTGTCGCCGAACCCTACGATGTTTTGTTATTGAGGATTTTACATGGAGCCGTCGCTTTTCCAACTCATACGTCGTTTTAATATTTAAATGACGGCTCGGATAAATGTAATTAATTATTAAAACAAATCTGACACACATATATTCGCCTTTGGAAGGAGAAAAAAAATAGTCGCGTTGTCTTAGACATTCATTAGATGTGATAACGCGTTAAAAATGCACATCAACATTTGATGCACATTAATAATTTAATGGCCAAACTCTCGTTATACATTATGCTAATCCGCAGTTTTCGCCAGTGACACTCACCCTCAGGTCTTGAATGCGGCTCGAAATCGGTCGCGTCCAGCTTCGAGCCTCCAGTCCAATGAAACAATCGTCTATTACGGACACATTTTGCTTTTCTCGTCGCTTTGTGGTGAGTCACAGTCAATCTTGAGGTCCCATCTGTCCGACCACAACTGCTACATCCCCCTCATTGCGGTAATGCTACAGCATCAGAAGCTGCACGGATTTCTCCTCAGTGGTTGCTGTGGCAACAGGAGCCAGCGTGAGCTCCGACCGGTGTCCACTCAACTAACTAGCTAGCTAACTAATTAGCTAACTATCTTACCGGACGCACGTGAGCAACTTAACTGTGACCGACAGCTTAAATTTAACGACGCCCTTATGAAAATTAAACTCAGTGGTTAACACTGTCGCCTCACATCAACAAGGTTGCTGGTTCGAGTCCCGGCTGGGTCGTTTGGCTTTTCTGTGTGGAGTTTGCATGTTCTGCCCGTGTTCGCGTGGGTTTCCTCCGGGTGCTCCGGTTTCCCCCACAAGTCCAAACACATGCGCTATAGGTGAATTAAATAAACTAAATTGGCCGTAGTGTATGTGTGTGTATGAGTGTGTATGGATGTTTCCCAGTACTGGGTTGCAGCTGGAAGGGCATCCGCTGCGTAAAACATATGCTGGAATAGTTGGCGGTTCATTCCACTGTGGCGACCCCTGATAAATAAAGGGACTAAGCCGAAGGAAAATGAATGAATTGGTGCGTGGACTTTTCATTTGTATAACCATGGTAAAAACTATGGTTAATTTGTGGTTAGCGTGGTAGACTCTCAAACTAACCATGATTTTGCTACCATAGTTTTATTATGGTGTTTGTAAACAGTGGTAATACAAATGGATTTCAATGCACCATAAAACATGTTTCCTACAACTTTACCATTTAAAAACTTTGGTTATTTTTTTGTAAGGGTGGTTCAATTGTTTTTCGGATGCCTATGCGTTATTCTGAAATTGCTCTTTATCTTTATCCACCAATTAAAAAAATACTCATCAACTTCTTCTTTTAAATACTTTGCTATACTATTTTTTATTCTTTATTGATTGAACATTTTAGATTTAAAGCTATTTCAAACAAAGCCTGAGATCCATCCGTATAGCCTACATAAAGTGAGACAGCAAAGGGAATTGTGCGAAATATGACAAAGAGGAAGATTGTATTAAAAACAATAATAGTGAAAGGCCTACTATAGGTACACAATCAGGATTGATAAGGTCTGATACAGTCTCCCCGAGATTTGACCAAAATAACTGCTGCCATTTATTTTGTCTGTGGTATATTCCAAAATAACATCCTAATGTAAATTAAACTGGAATAGATGGATTCAGCCCTAGATTCAGGATAATTTTGCAGCAGTTAATTAGCTATTAATTAACTATGAATTAATTAGCATTTTTCTTATTTGTTACAAGGTCATCATGAATAAAATATTTATTTTGTATTTAGCTGGCATGTTTTGTTAGCATCGTTACACTGGGGAGCCAGTGACACCCCCTGAAATTACCCGAATGATTCAGTTAATGGCGGATGACAACAAAGATTAACAATCAACAGTATAATGTAACAGCACTGACAAGAACCCTTCGTGAAATAGTGAGAAGCATGATGGGATGCCAATGGTGTGCATATAGGTAGTGGATAATGGTTTAAAATAAAGGATCATAAAAGTCATAAAACTTTGCGTAGAAATTTTCCCAACAGTGAACGTCTGCAGAATAAATTTGAATTTATTTATTAATGATCGTAGCTCATGTTATGATTTAAAGTGGTTCAATTAAATCAGTATTTAAGTTAAAGGTCTACAGTTTTTCTCAGTCGCTTTGGTGCATTTCTCACAACACTATTTACATTTGCACAACAGTTAATGCATTTCTCAAAACAATAAGTCATTTGTGCACATCATAGTACAAGGTTCATACGGTCATGGAAAACCTGGAAAAGTCATGGAATTTTGACATGGCATTTTCCAGGCCTGGGAAGGTTTTGGAAAATCAGAAAAACCCACAAAGTTTTGGAAAAGTCATGGAAAACAGATATCTGTATACTTGAATATAGGTTAGTTGCCTTTACTACTTTTCTGTCCTTGGCCAATCACATACTCTCACATTATTAGTGTGGTGTAAGCATTATCTGAATCAATTTTACATAGATATAAATATAAGCTGAAACTAAATAGATTGTTGCGTGTTTTACAATATGCTGTAATAAATTTGAACATGCATTGTTGTTCTTTTACCACGCATATGTAGACATTACATGAAACATTAGGTCATGAAAATTTACTTGAAAGTCTTGGAAAAGTCATGGAATTTTAGTAAAAATGTGTATGAACATTGATAGTAGCAGTTTCTCATTCCTTCCAACAAATTGCAAATGCTTTTGGACATGCATCAGTTGCTTTCATACAACTCTCTGCTGTTTTATAACATTATCATTTGCTTATGTCATGTCAGTCAAAATGAACTAAACTTGTGAATGCTGAATAGTCATTCCATATAAAACTAATAGTCCTCATTTCATTACTTGAGTCACTACATACAGAAATGTTGAACTAGTTGTCAAAATCTGTCAAGCAAATTTTATAAAAAAAATTTAATCAGCTTTTTCCTGAAAATGTCTTCTAAATTGAACAATTTCATGAATGATTTACAGACCTATGCATGTTGTAGGTTCAGTTCCAATATGTACTGCAATATTGTTTACAGTTGTGCACAGCTCTACCCAAAGGAAGTTTGTTTGTTGTAAATAAGGGTGTATTTATTCGTTTGCACAATGCTGTGAATAAATTAGAATTGCAAAGAGCATATGCAGTAAAAATGTGAAACATTCAGTGTCTTGTACTCAGATACCTCACTAAATGCGGTGATGTCTAACTTTACTGTAGTTTTCAAATGGCTGTGCACATAGTATATAGTGCTGTCTTGAGCATTTTCAGGATGTCACCAAAATCTGACATTTTTGCATTGGGAAAAATGTACAGAGTAAACTGTCATAATGAAAACATGACTAAGCCATTTGACTATCTTGTTCATGAACAATGGTGTCAGGACTTTTCATCTTGATGACACTGACACTTTCATTGACATCAATACTTGCTTTTGAGGAATGAGCTATCCATTCTGAGCAAGTGACACGCTTTTGCAGGTTATCAACTAGGTTTTGCAGTTTGTACTAACTGTTTTGACAAATGCATTAACTGTTGTGCAAATGTAAATAGTGTTGTGAGAAATGCACCAAAGCGACTGAGAAAAACTGTAATAAGAGTTTACTTACAGCTGCGCATATTCTCCCATCGTTTTTTTTTTTTTTTAATCACAAATTTTAATGCATGTTTCTACCACGTTTTTTTTTGTGTGTTTGCCACATTTATAAATGACACCCCAGATCTGCAGTTATCAGGTGAAAGTTTGACAGGTTAATGTGGAAACTGGCTACAAATACAACATTTACCTCAGAGTACATGGATTGTGCTTTTATTGTGTTTCTGTTTATCTTGATTTCTCATGAAATGCCACACTTACATGAATTTATCATGAATGCACAGTTGGACACAGGGCTAACACTCAAGGGCAATATTTTCTTAAATAATATATACATTTCAATTTGTTTTCCACCAAACTCTACTCTCAGGACACTTGGAACATCAGTTCAAGTTGCATTTTAACTATGCATAAAATATGAAATATAATTACATCATCAGAGTAATATACATTCATTCATTCATTTTCCTCAGAATAACGCATAGGCTTAGTCTCTGATTTATTAGAGGTCGCCACAGCGGAATGAACCGCCAACTATTCCGGCATATGTTTTACGCAGCAGTACTGGGAAACACCCATACACACTCTCATTCACACACACACACACTCATACACTACGGCCAATTTAGTTTGTTCAATTCACCTATAGCGCATGTCTTTGGACTGTGGGGGAAACCGGAGCACCCGGAGGAAACCCACGCCAACATGCAAACACCACACAGAAATGCCAACTGATCCAGCCAGGACTCGAACCAGCAAGAGTAATATACAGTAAATGAGAAATAAATTACAGATAAAGTGACAAAAACAGACAATATCTTAAATATTGATTATAATAATTACAATTATAAACAGTATTGGGACAAATAAGGCAAATTAATTAAATGATAAACAATTATTAATTAAACTATAGTTATTACATTATAGTTTAACTGCCATGTCTTCTCTCCTAGCATATAGTCTCTCTCTCTCTCTCTGTGTCAAATTCAAATGAGCTTTATTGACATGACTTGTCAAGTATTGCCAAAGCATTACATAAACAATGAATAAAATAGAGATTATATAAAACATATATACACTCACCGGCCACTTTATTAGGTACACCTTACTAGTACCGGGTTTTACCCCCTTTTGCCTTCAGAACTGCCTTAATCCTTCGTGGCATAGATTCAGCAAGGTACTGGAAATATTCCTCAGAGATTTTGGTCCATATTGACATGATAGCATCACGCAGTTGCTGCAGATTTGTCGGCTGCACATCCATGATGCGAATCTCCCGTTCCACCACATCCCAAAGGTGCTCTACTGGATTGAGATCTGGTGACTGTGGAGGCCATTTGAGTACAGTGAACTCATTGTCATGTTCAAGAAACCAGTCTGTGATGATTCACGCTTTATGACATGGCGCATTATCCTGCTAGAACTAACTATCAGAAGATGGGTACACTGTGGTCATAAAGGGATGGACATGGTCAGCAACAATACTCAGGTAGGTTGTGGCATCGACTCCATGCTCAATTGGTACTAATGGGACCATTCTCTGTAAACCCTAGAGATGGTTGTGCGTGAAAATCTCAGTAGATCAGCAGTTTCTGAAATACTCAGACCAGCCCGTCTGGCACCAACAACCATGCCACGTTCAAAGTCACTTAAATCACCTTTCTTCCCCATTCTGACGCTCGGTTTGAACTGCAGCAGATCGTCTTGACCATCTCTACATGCCTAAATGCATTGAGTTGCTGCCATGTGATTGGCTGATTAGAAATTTGCGGTAACGAGCAGCTGGACAGGTGTACCTAATAAAGTGGCCGGTGAGTGTATACAAATAATGCAGACTAACATGATTATTAAAAAATATATATATATTATAAAATAATTACAAAATTGCAATAATATAACAAAAACTGCACAAATGTACATTCATTCAGATGGTGATAATGTTTCTGACTAAATCTTTCTATCTGTCTGTCTGTCTCTGTGTGTGTGTGTGAGAGAGAGAGAGAGAGAGAGAATCGGTGTAAAGCAAGGCACATATATATACAATTTTAATTACCGTGTAGTGTGAAAATGCATTTTTGATTGCACACTTTCTCATGCAGTACAGTGGGAGGTGTTTTAGATGCAGTGCAGTAGTCACAGCTTGAAATGTCAAGCACTCATTTTGATTAAAAAGACGCCTTCAAAGGTCAGTCCAGCAGATGGCGCCAATGTTGTTTCCAAGGAACACCGACCCTTATAAGGTGACATGAGGATGGACAGGTGTAAACGGCAGCGGCAGGTATCACTGTAGAAACTGACACTGGCAGCTGTCAGTGTAAAAATACCCGCGGTGCCTTTAAGACTCTGATAGAGAGTAGATAACCGATTTATTCCCAACAGTATATTTATTTTTAGACTGTTTATATTGCTACCTAAATCACAAATGTGTAATTTCAAATTCAGGACAGACATTCGTTCTTGTCAAAAGAAATCTCTATTAAAAAATGCAAGTTAGAAACACATTAAAATGTATGTTTATATTATTCAGATGTGAATAATGATGGAGGTTTTATCACTTCTGATACATCTGAGGCTTTCTGAGAGATACTGAGATGGTTCATATAGGGATAGTTCACCCAAAAATTACAATTCTGGCATATTTTACTCTCTTCACTTGTTCCAAACATGTTTAAGTTTCTTTCTCCCAAACAAATGACTATTTACTCTCCCTCAAGTGACGTTCAGTTTCTTATACTGTTGAACACATTCATTCATTCATTTTACTTCGGCTTAGTCCCTTTATTCCTCAGAGGTCGCCACAGCAGAACGAAACGCCAACTTATCCAGCATATGTTTCACACAGCGGATGTCCTTCCAGCTGCAACCCAGTATTGGGAAACACCCATACACTCTCATTCACACTTATTCAATTCACCTATATTGTGGGGGAAACCAGAGCACCCGGAGGAAACCCACGCCAACACGGGGAGAACATGCAAACTCCCCACAGAAATGCCAACTGACCCAGCCAGCACTCGAACCAGCGACCTTCTTGCTGTGAGGCGACAGTGCTAACCACTGAGCCACCGCCTCTGTTGAACACATTCATTCATTCATTTTCTATTCGGCTTAGTCCCTTTATTAATCTGGGGTCGCCACAGCGGAATGAACCGCCAACTTATCCAGCATATGTTTTACGCAGCGGATGCACTTCCAGCTGCAACCCAGTACTGGGAAACACCCATACACACTCATTCACACTTATTCAATTCACCTATACCACATGTCTTTGGATTGTGGGGGAAACCGGAGCACCCGGAGGAAACCCACGCCAACACGGGGAGAACATGCAAACTCCACACAGAAATGCCAACTGACCCAGCCAGGACTCGAACCAGCGACCTTCTTGCATTGAGGCGACAGTGCTAACCACTGAGCCACCGCCTCTGTTGAACACTAAAGTAGATATTTTGAAGAATGCTGAAAACCTGCAACTATTGACTTCCACAGTATTTATGTTTGGATGTTATTATGGATGTCAATAGTTGGAGGTTTTCAGCATTCTTCAAAATATCTACTTTAGTGTTCAACAGAATAATTAAGGGGAGAGTAAATAGTGAGTAAATTAATTTTTTGAGTGAACAGCCCACACAGCTGCTCTTCATAGTAAAATAAACCGATTTTATACGTTTGTCACGTATTAGTCTGCAGCTCAGGGAACCATTTTCTATATTATTCTGACAAACTAATCTTAGTTTACTGTTACTTTGGTTGTTGAGGGTGTTTCTGTTCAAACAGGAAGTGGCTCCGCATCTCCCGCGCTCTTTCTATCTTTCACACAGTCGAATCATCAGCAAAGCGCGCCTCACTGACACTTCGTTCGTTGCCTTTAATTGGCAGATAACTATCCATTAATCGATTAATTACATTTTTTTGTTCATTTTTTACTTCACAAATAACTTTTTCTTCAAATAACTTTGCAAAACGTTGGCTTGAAAACCTGTCCAATGAGTAATTTATACGAAAATATCGACAATCAAGAAGATTTGGACTTTCCATTACTTTTCTTGTACAACCAACCTGGCAACGACTTGCCTCCTGATGACCCAGGTTAGTGTGTATTACTAATTTAGAAAAAATGTCTGTCCTCTCATATCAAGTGTTTATTATTCTAAATTAGTGTAATATATTTATTCATTTAAAAAGCATTGTCTTATTAAATGTATTAGTCGTTTGTCTCAAAAGGAATGGCACTAATGATATATCATTACTCAATATGTATATGACTATATATATACACTATAGTCACTTTGTTTGCTGTCCTTGTTACATTAATTTGACTACTGAGTAACATTAATTAATTTCTTGTACTTTATTATATGGTTAGGGTTAGAATGCAGGTTTGGAGTTATTTGCATGTAATTATGCACAATTATTTGTAGTAAGTACACAGAACATGTGTTGCAAGGACACCTTAAAATAAAGTGTTACCCAAGGGGTTATTCAAATATTAAAAGTTTTACCATCATGGTGTTTTGTTCAAATTATGGTATTACCCTTTTGCATTGGGGAGTTTGAACATGCATTGAGTTCAAAAGTGGGTTACACACATTATGTGAAACCAAATGTAGTGGAAACTTTCACTGCAGCTAAACCATTTAGTTCTCTTGAATTAGCAGAACAGCCCGGTTTACTGGAAACATCCGGAAACCTTTCTTCTTAAAATCCAGCTATAAGTCTAATACAATACTAAATCTTATTAAAATACTAAATGTAATCTATATATATTTGTAAAATGACTATTAAAAAGGTATAATTCACCCAGAAATGTAAGTTTACCACTCTCAAGTGGTTGCAATTCATAACATTTTTAATTTAGTTTAACACAAAAAGTTTTTTTTTTGTGAAGAATGCTGTGTTAAAAAATACTATAGAAGTCAATGGCTGACAGTCTCAAACATTCTTCAAGTTATCTACTTTTGTGCTCAACAGAAGCAGGCAACTAAATTACGTTTGTAACAAGTGGATATTGAGGACAGGATTAGATTGTATTCTCTATTTACTTATTAATTGCTTATTTACTTATGAATTATTTCTAAATTACTTTATTGTTTGTGTTCTTGTCCTTACACTGTTGTTTTGTTACACCATGGGTACTTCAGTCATGAAAACAAAATGTGTAAACGTACCTGGCAATCTCTTTCTGATTCTGAGAATGGACCCTTTTCACATTTCCGGGCTACTCATCAGCAGACATCGTCATAGTTGTGTTAACTTAGAGCGCAGGGAATGGGAGAGCACAATAAATATAGTTTTTAAAATCTTATTTGCTCAAATAATAAAAGAAAAACTCAGCGATGGTGTTATCAAAACATTCAGTAGAAGGAAAACAAATTGTGTGAGCCTGATAATGGCAGCCAGAAGAGAAAACAACGTCAAATTTACTCTCCTGCCCATAGACACTAGTAACACATAGTATAAGCGGTAATTAGTTTTTTGTTATTTGATGCAAAGATCATATAATACATATGTAAATACATATACATGTACAAACATTTTAAAAAAAGTCAAAATATTAAAAACTTTCAAGGATTCAAGATGCTGATTATCATGCATCATAATAGTCTTTTGAAAAGGCTCTATTATCATTTTTATGTGAACTAATATTTTGGTGATAATAATTGATTAAGTTTGTTCCTCGCCACTGTCGCCACTGGCTTGCTTGTTTTGGGACTTGTGGAGCTGCGCATCGATGGATTTGCTCTTCAGTGATTGGACTTTCAGCAGTGAAAATTAAACCACACTGAACTGAACTTCAACTCTGAAAACTGGACTGGCACAGTTTCAATTTACTAGAACTTCTATGTTAAGCTGCTTTGACACAATCTACATTGTAAAAGCGCTAGAGAAATAAAGATGAATTGAATTGAATTAATCTTTTAATGTGTTTTCCTACTGTTTTAGTGGATGAGCCTGGCGGTCCCTCCAACAATGGCCACAGTCAAACGTCTTCATGCATTCTTCAAGACCCTTCTCTGTACAGTGAGGAGTCTCAATTCTCCAACGAGGCTCTCATGTACCAGCAGTCTGATCTCAGACAGTCTTATAGTCACTCCCCCTCGCTTGCTGCCCACCCTGGAAACAGCCCGAGAATTGAGATCACCTGCCCTGACCTGCACCACCACGATCACGTCCTCACCAACCCTGTGAACATCAATCCACCCATGCTAATGGTCCCAGGCTACGATATGCCCTACAGAGAGACCCAATGCCTCAGTCCGGCTAGCAGCACTTCCTCTACAAGCTGGCATTCAGATGGATATTCTCCGGGAACATATTCCCCATGCATTTCTCCCGGAGCCAGTGAAGGAGGTCTCGCCGGAGTGACCGAAGCCGATCTTTGTCCGATGATCCAAGCTATTCATGCCTCAGGTTCTCCAAACACGTCTCCTCGCACCAGCATCACAGAAGACACTGCTCTGGAACGGCGCTCAACCTCTCCACGCTCTCGCTCTTCTTCTCCGCAGGGGAAGCGCACCTACGTTCAGTACAAGACTCAAAGTCAACATTTTGGCCAAGATGAACCCGCCAAGTTTTATCCGCCGGCAAACTTGGAAGATTCACTGAATAACTTCAGCAGCTTGACTAAACCAATCCCGACTAAAATTGTCAGACCCAATGTAGATTATTCCCTCTACTCGGAGAGCCAGGCGAGCATGTTTCCAGCCATGCCGGAAGTGAAAAAAGAGTTCACTGTGGAGTCACGATATTTCATTCCTGCCACCTGGCCCAGTCAGGCCCTCGAGGGGGTTTGTAGGTATGAAAAAGACTTGTGACAAAGCCAGAGTTTTAGACATATTTGTTATTAGCAGATGTCTTTATTCACTAACATGAGACTCTTAAGAATAAAACAAATGAGATTTCCCAATATATCTGTAATATTACTTGAGCAATGGAGACTGTTGACTCAATGTGATCAAACCAATATATCAAAGCGCAGTCTCAATACAAACTGATCTGTTGAAGGGTTAGTTTGTGCAAAAATTATATTTTTCTCTCCCTCAAGTGATTTCAAACCTCTTTGAGGAAATTAGATATGTTGAAGAATGTTAGAAACCGGTAACCATT
>CAIGQV010019356.1:1153750-1164554 GCA_903798115.1 Danio jaintianensis
CATGTTTCTAGTATGAATTAACGTGTTAGCATGTTTCTAGTATGAATAGCATGCTTCTAGTATGATTTAACACGTTGTTAACATGTTTGTAGTATGAATTAGCATGTTTCTAGTATGAATTAGCATGTTGTTAGCATGTTTGTAGTATGAAATAACATGTTAGCATTTTTCTAGTGTGAATTAGCATGTTGCTAGCCTGTTTTTAGTATGAATTAGCATGTTGTTAAATAGATGTTATAAATATCATCTGATGTTTCAGGTTTTATTATAGTTCTTCATTTAAATGTTGTTTTGTTGTCTCAGTTGACTTGCAGATCTGGGAGTCTGAAGCGAAGGTTTACAGGGATAAAAGCACACCTGTAAGTACTGCAGATTATTAGCAGAGCAGAAATCAATAATGGTGTTCAGATGTTTATTGTAAGCTTGTTCTGCCGTCAGAATCTGCTGTTCTTGGAGATTCCTCCGTATCGGGACACAAACATCTACCGGCCGGTAAAAGTAAACTTTCATGTGCTGAACGGGAAGAAGAAATGCAGCCAGTCTCAAAACTTCACCTACACTCCTCTCTCAGGTGAAAACTACACTCGCTTTAGCTGTCAACAATCTAGAATGAATCATCTCAATTGAACAAGAAATAACGTACAAGAAAATAAATGTGCCATATTCAGTTGTCAGATTTATTTCATTGTTCTATTCATCACAATAACCTGACAAAAGTCATGCACAAAATTGAAAAAATCATTTCATTCATTCATTTTATTTTCGGCTTAGTCCCTTTATTAATCAGGGGTCGCCACAGCGGAATGAACCACCAACTTATCCAGCATATGTTTTACGCAGCGGATGTTGCCCTTCCAGCTGCAACCCATCACTGGGAAACACCCATACACTCCCATTCACACACATACACTATGGACAATTTAGCTTATTCAATTCACCTATAGTGCATGTGTTTGGACTTGTGGGGGAAACCGGAGCTCTCGGAGGAAACCCACGCCAACACGGGGAGAACATGCAAACTCCACACAGAAATGCCAACTGACCCAGCCGAGGCTCGAACCAGCGACCTTCTTGCTGTGAGGCGACATCGCTACCCACTGCGCCACCGTGTCGCCCCAAAATCATTTTGCAAACTGAAAAATAAAAACACAATACTTTGTCTGTCTAAATGAGTGTTTTGTACAAGTAAATGAATAATGTTTACATAGAGATACAGATACCAAACCCATTTGTCAAATTTCTATTTCAAATTCGGCTGATTCGAATGTTGTCACTCGATTGAATGGGCGTTATCCGTGGTTATTAGCTGATAGATTTGGCCAGTAGGGGCCCTCTGTGCCTACTGGTAGGCTCAGAAGGCTGTTATCATCCATCCACATGGTTAATCAGCTACAGATCACATACGGCTGCGGCCGGAATTATTTATATTATTTATTAAATTTCCCATTAATTGTATTTTATTAACGTCTACTCCTACCCCAACCATAAACCCAACTGTCACAGTAATGTAAAAACAGATCTGGAACAGGAGTCTTCTCTGTTAGTATAGCTGATTAACCATGTGGATGGATGATAACAGCCCTACTGGCCCATATCTATCAGCTGATAACCACTGATAACGCCCATTCAATTGTGATAACATTCGAAGCGGGTGGTCAAATTCCACAAAACTATTACCACCAACTAACAAAATCCCAAATAATACATAAAACAGGGAGTAAAATTAAACAAATTGGCCAAAAAATAGACAATATTTTTATTGAAATTAAATGATTATCTTGAGGGCAGTTCATTCCGCTGTGGTGACCCCTGATAAATCAGGGACTAAGTTGAAGGAAAATTAATGAATAAATGATTCTTGAAAAAAAAAAACCATACATTTATCGAACGTCCCTATGCATACTGTGTTTTGAGCCTTATACTGTTTATGTGATAAATATATAAATATTGATGTGACATTTGTGTCTCTTGACCACAAAACAAGTCTAATTTTGCACTGGTATGTATTTGGCAATAGCCAATAATACATTGTATAAGTTTAAAATTATACATTTTTCTTAAATGCAAAAAATCTTTAGAATCTGAAAATCATGTTCCATGAAGATATTTTGTCAATTTCCTACTGTAAATGTTCATTCATTCATTTTCCTTCAGCTTAGTCCCTTATTTATCAGAGGTCGCCACAGCGGAATGCACCGCCAACTATTCCAGCAAATGTTTTACGCAGCGGATGCCCTTCTAGCCGCAACCCAGTACTGGGAAACATATACTTCACATTCACACACATACACTACGGCCAATTTAGTTTATTCAATTCACCTATAGCGCATGTCTTTGGATTGTGGGGGAAACCCGAGCACCCGGAGGAAACCCACGCCAACACGGGGAGAACATGCAAACTCCACACATAAATACCGACTGACCCAGCCGGGACTCGAACCATCCTTCTTGCTGTGAGGCGACAGTGCTAACCACTGAGCCACCGTCCCGCCCTACTGTAAATATATCAATAAATATATGAATCTATAAAAACTCAATTTTTGATTACAAATATGCACTGCTAAGAATTAGTTTGACTGTATTTATTTTATGAATCAGTTAGTTAATCTCTGCTCTGTCCTATCCTAAGTGTAAAGCTTATTTAATCAGCTTTTATGTGATGTATAATTCTCGAAAGGAACTTACTATTTGGCTTTGTGGTCCAGGATGACATTTATTGATTTATATTTGATGTGCAGTTGAAGACAGAATTATTTGCCCTGCTGTGATTTATTTTCTTTTTCAAATATTTCCCAAATGATGTTTAACAGAGCAAAGATTTTTTTTCACAGTATTTCCTATAATATTTTTCTTTATAAAAAATATATAATATCGTTTTTTTTTTAATAGTTTTTTATAATATAGTTTTTACACTAGTATCTTGAATAATATCCAGTCAAATATTATGAACTGTCATCATGGCAAAGATAAAAGAAATCAGTTATTAGAAATGAGTTATTAAAACTATTATGTTTAGAAATGTGTTGAAAAAAACCCAGAAATAATTTCATTAAACAGAAATAGGATAAAAAAAATATACAGGGGGTCTAATAATCCAGGAGGGCTAATAATTCTGACTTCAACTGTGTATTTCCTCTCCAGTTCCTCAGATTAAAGCAGAGCCTCTTGAAGATTACCAGTATGCACAGTTAGGCTGTGGTGTGTCTCCCATCATGGGTGTTTCTCCTCCCGCTTGCCATCTCACAGATGGTTACATGATGCCCACCAGACCACCATACCAGCGCCCCCAATCTGCCATGTATCCCGCTGTCCCGCAGCACCACCTGGAGCCCATCCACCACTACCAGGTGGCATCCATCCTCTCCACCTCTCCAGCTCATGCGTCATGCATGGGGACGACACACAGCTCTGCTCCTGTGTTTGTGTCCAGCACCTACCAGCACAGCAGAGGAAATGACAGCATCCAATCATCCGCCTCCATGTTTTCAACCCTGGATGTGTCCGAGCTGTGCTCCGCTGTGGCCCATCAGAAAGCGTATGTAGCGGCAGGACGATCTCCACCTGCCCGCAGACACCAGCAGACGCTCCTGCCCGCGCAGCACCACCGACACGCCAGTCCTGTGAGGGTCAAGCAGGAGAACCTGGACCAGGCCTACCTGGATGACGGTTTGTGAACAATCATCATGATATAGTTGGGGATAGTTCAGACAAAAATGACAGTTTACAGTAGGGTTGTGTAAGTATCGAGTTCGGTATTAATCGGTACTGAAATTTTAAAAACATCCATTTGGGATGTAACACAATATTAATTCTGTTTCCACTGCACCATGACTTTATATTCTATACTGGACATTATTTCTGTTAAGTGACAAGACTTTTGTCTCTGCAAAGTCAGACCTCACTGTTCTAATTAAATCATTAAAAATCAAGGCATGATCATATTTTATTCTGGTAAAATAAGCGTAATCTAGAGGCCTTTGCCTTTCATTATTATTTAAAACTTGGATAGGCGACAAGACCTTTGTCCTAAACAGTGTCCCGACTGCCCAAAATATGCAGGAAATCGGCGTCAATTTGCAGAAATCAAGCCCAAAAAATGTTGTGACGTTTGTTTGATTTCGCGTTAAATTTAGCGACCGTTGAATTCTGAAATCTTTGAGAGTCTGATTAAAGACGATTTTTAGCTGAATCCATGGCCCTTGGTGATTTGTATAATGCAAGTCAATGGTCACCCTTTTATTGAGATTCAAAGCGAACACGTTTCTCTTTACTTTCATTTTACAGCTTGTTTAAATAAATGTTTTGTTTATAATGAGGACGAATATTGAATATTGACACTTGCAGAATCTTTTAATTGAGCTTAAGCAGTTAAACAATTATTAGCTTTTTTTTATTTACAAATGCTGTTTAATGGAGGAAAGGGTTTTTTCCACATAATAAACAATGAAATAAGATGGAACTAATCGAAAAAAAATGTTCCTGACCGTAGCAGTTTAAAAATATATACATATTTACAGTCAAGCCCGAAATTCTTCATACACCTGTTTCAAATGTAAATAAAATATGTTTTTCCACAATGATGCCTCTTGTACATCGTCTTGTTATCTTTTGGAAGAAGCCGGTGTCAATTCCGGTCAAAAAAAACAAACTTGCTGGTTGAATAAAAGTAACTTTAGATCAGAATTTGCCAGGGTTAGTTTCGGGCTTGACTGTGTATATATATATATATATATATATATTAGGGCTGCACAATATATCTTTTCAGCATCGATATCGCAACGTGCGCATCCGCAATAATCACATCGCAAAAATATGCAATGTTGAGTCTGGATTATAGTTGACCAGGAGCTACAGAATTGTATTTAATCTTCGTATTTATATGGAAACTATACGATTTATGCAACAAAAAAAGTTTTTTCTTACTTTGAATTTTTATCTTTTTTTTCTAAACCAATTATCTACATTTCAAAGTGGAAACAAGATTATTTTACTTGCCACACTGGCAGATAATTTAGCTTGTTTTATAGAAAAACTCTTAATTTTGCTTTATTTCATCTGACTTTTAAAACAAGACAATATTTTTACTTGATCTAAGAATTTTTGTTAGATATGTGGACTAGAAACGAGACAAAGCAAAGTAAGAAAAGCATTTTTTTTTTTTTTTTTTGCATTGTGATTATTCAATTTCTGTACCTGAATACTGTTCGACTCTCCAGAAAACCGTCAAATAGCTCAAACCATCTTGTGAAACTGAATTCATATCGCAATATTTATCGCAGAAAAATAAAATATCGCAATATCAGATTTTTTTCAATATCATGCAGCCCTAATATGTATATATTTTTAATCAAATAAGACTTTCATTTCAAATATCAAAGGAAATACTGTGAATATTAGATTTTTTCTAGTGATAAAAATAATAATTAAATAGTTTAATAGAATCTGAGTAATATTCATTTTCCTTCAGCTTAGTCCCTTTATTCATCAGGGGTCACCACAGTGGAATGAACTTATCCAGCATATGTTTTACACAGCGGATGCCCTTCCAGCTGCAACCCAGTACTGGGAAACATCCATACACACTCATTCACACACATACACTATGGCCAATTTAGTTCATTAAATTCCCCTATAGTGCATGTGTTTGGACTGTGGGGGAAACCGGAGCACCCGGAGGAAACCCACGCCAACACGGGGAGAACATGCAAACTCCACACAGAAATGCCAACTGACCCATCCGGGACTCGAACCAGCGACCTTCTTGCTGTGAGGCCACAGTGCTACCCACTGCGCCACCGTGCCGCCAACCGAGTAATATTTATAACTTCATTCATTCATTTTCTTTTTGGCTTAGTCCCTTTATTAATCTGGGGTCACCACAGCGGAATGAACCGCCAACTTATCCAGCATATGTTTTACGCAGCGGATGCGTCTCCAGCTGCAACCCATCACTGGGAAGCATCCATACACACTCATTCACACACATACACTACAGACAATTTAGCTTACCCAATTCACCTATACCGCATGTGTTTGGACTGTGGGGGAAACCGGAGCACCTGGAGGAAACCCACGCCAACACGGGGAGAACATGCAAACTCCTCGCAGAAATGCCAACTGGCCCAGCCGGGACTCGAACCAGCGACCTTCTTGCTGTGAGGCGACAGTGCTAATCAATGAGCCACTGTGCCGCCAACCGAGTAATATTTATAACTTAATAACATTTATAACCACCAATTTTTTTTTGTTAAATAATATCTTAGGTCTGTTGACATGAAAATGATATACTGAAAACAGAAAGATGGTGAGCCTTTTTGAAAGGTTTTGCACATGTACATCTTCGTGAATCTCTGTTCATGCAGACCTCTATGAAAATCTAGTAGTTTGCACAGACACAGAAAGATATACGTTTTAAAAGTGTGCACTGAAACTGTCGTCATGTAAATAACCAGTTGAGACGCATCAGAAGTGTTGTGTTTTCAGCTGAAAAGAGCATGCTGTCTGTTTGAGTGTGTGTGTGTGTGCTGTTGTAGGACCAGTGTTTAGTGTTGTCTAATGTATGCCACTCTTATCAGACGGCTCTATATGGGTCAGTGCCTTCACTCCTGTTAAATATTGAGCTCCAGCAGAACTAAAACACACACAGGGACAAACAGGACACACTATCGACCACAAAAGCGCTCGCAAATCAACTGCTTTTGTCGCTTGTTCACATATTGTAATATCAGACCACAGCTGTCGATGTTTTTATTTGCGGTGGCTCGTGTGGGCATCACACCAATGCTTGAGCTTCTATTTCAGTCTGATTATACCTGTAAACGCTTCCCCCCCTGTGTCCCCTCATCTAATTTTAGACTGCAAAGTTTCCATATTTAGCCCACAGACGCTCTCAGCAGAACAACAGGAAGCTGAGACACATTATAGAGCGTTTTCTGGTTCTCTGCTGCCTGCTGCTGGAGGATTTCACTCACTTCACCACTGTGTGTGATGATAAAACCTCGGATAAAACTCTTTTTTTTTTCTTTCTTTTTTGTATTTGCTGAACATTTCCAATCAAATGCATAACAAATCTTACAATAGGATGTTCACATTTTAGCAGAAAATATGTAAGCAAAATAAAAAAAATAATAAAGAAATAAGGAGAGAACAAACAAATAAAGAACAAGAGCGGGTATACATAACAATTACCATAGAGAAGAGGAGTTTACTTTTTGGAGTATATTCACAGTTCTGGTTGCTTTACGACTTGAAAGTCCTTTAAGAGTTTCAAAATAAATGTTTAAATCAGCCTTGAAATGGAAGATGTTAGGCTTCCTCTCTGACCATTTACACTTGTGTATATGAAACTTGCCTAATAATATTAAAAGATTTAACATAAACAGGAGATTCTTATCTATATCTTTTTTATCTACGTAAAATATGACATGGGCCTCACGGTGGCGCAGTGGGTAGCACAATCGCCTCACAGCAAGAAGGTCGCTAGTTCGAGCCTCGACTGGGTCAGTTGGCATTTCTGTGTGGAGTTTGCATGTTCTCCCCGTGTTGGCGTGGGTTTCCTCCGGGTGCTCCGGTTTCCCCCATAGTCCAAAGACATGCGCTATAGGTGAATTGGATGAATTAAATTGGCCGTAGTGTATGTGTGTGTATGGATGTTTCCCAGTGATGGGTTGTGGCAGGAAGGCCATCCGCTGCGTAAAACATATGCTGGATAAGTTGGCGGTTCATTCCGCTGTGGCGACCCCAGATTAATAAAGGGACTAAGCCGAAAAGAAAATGAATGAATGAATGAAAATATGACATCTCTTTTCTTTATATTAACTCTATGACCACTCAACAATCAACAAACAAATGCATAACAGTCTCAACATCCATTCCGCAAAAAGCACAAGATTCAGAAAGATCAACTTTATATCTCTTGAGAAACTGGTTGGTTGGATATATTTTATGTATAATTTGAAAGTAGATTTCACTGACTTTATTAGTGACACAATATTTGTTGTTATAAGTCCAGGTCAAGTTCCAATTGATATTCTCAAATTGGTTATTCCAAAAGTACTTGTGTCTAAAAGTTGCAGGGTAATGAATCAAACTTCTAAGAAACGTATTATTACACTTTCTATCTTTGATATTAACGCCATCTAATAAAATCTCATTTTTAATTGTTAGTTTATTTGGTTCACTGTAACCCTGCAAAAGCCTCGCCAGGCCTGCTGGTATTGCATCAATTACAATACTATAATCTCGTGGAGGCACTGGAAAACTCAACTTTTCTAAAAATTCAGTATAAGTCAGTAAATATCCTTTATCGTTGAATAACTGTGAGACCAATAGAATATCTTTTTTTTTTTTTTTTTTTTTTACCCAATTATCATAGAAAATTGATTTATTCTTATATCTGACAGTTTTATTAGTCCATATTATATGTTTATGGGGAGAAAAATTGTGTTTGTATAGAAGAATCCAACATAAAAGTGCCTGCCTATGAAAATTAGATAACTGAATGGGGAGTTTATTCATCTCAAAATCACACTTTAAAAGAAATTCTATACCACCGACTTTTTCAAAAATAAGGTTTGGGATTATATACACCTCGAATAAAACTCTTTATTTATAAAGACTCTTCGTAAGACGCGTTTAATAACATCTTAAATACTTGAAAAAGATTAATAATTGGATTAAAAAAAAAAAAAAAATGTATATTCATAAAGCTGTACTTTGCATTATATCATTTTTGCATCAGATTACAATAAAACTAATTACCGAATATGTATAGTCTAGGCCACCGACATGTAGCTAAATGTCTGATGCATACTGCACACTTTTCTGAAAACACTTGAGCAGATCCTCAGTCGTCCTCTGATATTTGAGGTGTTCAAAAGAGTCTTGAACACCTTGATTAGCTGGATCAGCTGTGTTTGATTAGGATTGGAGCAAAACTGCTGAGCTGCGGCCCTCCAGGAATCCAGTTTGACACCTTGTTTAGCGGGAGAGTAAATGTTCATGTTTGGGTGAACTATCCCTTCAAGACTACTCTATAATCCTCAGTAAATGTTGGTGATTGTGAACAGGTTTTAGGAGAGAACTCAGCTAAGCTTAACTTAAAATGTTTTGTAAATCAACAGCACAAGACTGATTGTTGCGGCACAAATAGAAGTATATTTTGCATTAATACTGAGTAGCCATGGGAGGCACGGTGGCTTATTGGTTAGGACTGTCACCTCACAGCAAGAAGGTCGCTAGTTCGAGTCCCGGCTGGGTCAGTTGGCATTTCTGTGTGGAATTTGCATGGCGTGGGTTTCCCCTACAGTCCAAACACATATAGGTGAATTGGATGAACTAAATTGTCCGTAGTGTATGTGTCTGAATGAGTGTATGTGGGTGTTTCCCAGTACTGGGTTGCAGCTGGAAGGGCATCCGCTGTGTAAAACATATGCTGGAATAGTTGGCGGTTCATTCCGCTGTGGCGACCCCTGATTAATAAAGGGACTAAGCCAAAGGAAAATGAATAAATGAATGAATGAGAAACCCTTACTAATGATGTGTTTTTTTATTCTTCTTGCAGTGAATGCGGTTATAAGAAAGGACCTTGTGCATAAAACTAATCTCTGATGTCAGTCTGAAGACAGATTTTACGTCCTGAAGATGATGTTATGGTATCAAAATCTATTTAAATGCGCTTGTTTTTCATATCTATGATTTGTACACAAAAGAATGACGATTTATGCAAGATCACGGTTGACAATATCAGTGAGTTATTGTTTATGTATATAAATATGTAATGCCTGATTTCTCAGATCATGGTTTTAATCAGAGTTTGACCTCGTTTGACATATTTATCAGTGATTTATAAGTGATTTGCTTCGTTGAAAATGGTTTGTCAGCCATGCAATGATTAAAATTTGATGTACTAATTTGTAACATCTGATGAAAGTTTGACCCTTTTGTAATTATTCATATTTTGTCAATGTATAAAGTGATGATTTAACACTCAAATGTAATGTAATTCACTTTGTTTTTAAATTTTTATTATTAATAATAGAATGACATTGATGTTGTTGTGGTCTCATTTATTGCTCATGTTTGTTCTCCACAATACTGTACATCTACTTCAAACCTCACACTTTACAATAAAGTTTAGATTGAGACAAATCTTCGTAAATTAATTATTGTATGTATTATAGCCAGTGTTTTATTGTGTAGCTTACTGGACACAATGCAGGACGTCGCAGTGGCACAGTGGGTAGCACAATCGCCTCACAGCAAGAAGGTCGCTGGTCGAGCTGGGTTTCCTCCAGGTGCTCCGGTTTCACCCTCAGTCCAGACATGCGCTATAGGTGAATTGAATAAACTAAATTGGCTGTGGAGTATGTGTGAATGCAAGAGTATATGGGTGTTTCCCAGTGTTGGGTTGCAGCTGGAAGGGTATCCGCTGTGTAAAACATATGCTTCACTCCGCTGTGGTGGCCCCTGATGAATAAAGGGACTAAGCCAAAAAGAAAATGAATGAATGGATACTACAATTGATCAATTACGAGTCAAATTACTGGCATTAGTCACATTTGAAGTGTTTATAACGAGTCTTAAGGAAAGAACTTTTGGTAAGGTTTTTACTTTGGTAAGGTGTAAGAGCCCTGTGTCTTTTGAAATAACCCATCGGAGGTGAACCAGCTCTTTATCCCTCAAAACACAGAAAACAAGTTTGATTAACCAATTTCCAAGCAGAAGGGCTGCCAAAATCACTCTGGACCCCTCACACCCTGTCTCTTTGAACTTTTACCTTCTGGTCGACGCTACAGAGCACTGT
>CAIGQV010019356.1:1173119-1189468 GCA_903798115.1 Danio jaintianensis
AAGAGGTGATTTCGGAAGAGATGGGTTTTTAGTTGTCGTTTGTATGATACTATTGAATCAGCAGTCTGTGTGGGAATGGGGCGATCATTCCACCAGTAAGGAACAGTGAATGAAAAGGTTTTGGAAAGTGACTTATTGTTGATATTTATGACAATGGACCACAAAACCAAACAAAAGTATAATTTTTTTTTGGAAAATTAGATTTATGCATTATCTGAAAGCTGAATAAATAAGTTTTTTGTTAATTGTAAAATTGGATAAACTTCAACTCATTGAACATTGATCTTAAATCTGAAATCTGAGGGCCCCCCCCCCCCCACAAACAAACAAATAAATAAATAATAATCACTAATAGGTTTAAATGTAATGCAATAATAAAATAAATGTTTATTAATGTATAATACAGCAGTGTTATAAAAAGAGCTTTGGTATTTAGTATGACAAATGATGACAACCTACCAGGTACCAGCTCAACCCTTCAGGAATTTAGGAAATAAATAAATATGTACATCACCTAAATGTAAAAAAATGATGGGACAAAATATTAAATCTTGTTTAAATGCCATACATTTTAAAACATTTGAACCCCCAGGCATTTACCTCAGAAAGACATTTGCTATTAATTTACTTCCCTTTGATTGTTTATAAAGATTTCCTAATCAATATGGCTATATTAATTATATTTTTGGTGGTGCTGTCCTGTCAAACAATTAATCATGATAAATAGCATCCAAAATAAAAGATTACATTTATATAATATATGTGTGTGTATGTGTGTATTGTGTATACTTATACATGCATGTATTTATGTTAGAAAAAGTATTTGTATTTTTACTTATATTACATTAAATTAATATTTTTATACAGCAAATTATACACAAATATAATACATATAATTTATATATACATAATAAATATACACAATGCACACACATTTACTATGTAAATAAAAACCTTTAATCTAGATGTGATTAATCAAGATTTCTTACATTTTGTAAAGCACATTAAAGGCTTCCTGATAGCAGCATTTCTTATAGTCTATAAAATATGCACCATGGCATTTTAATCAAATTTTACGTACGCTGTATGTACGTTTTTGACTCTTCTAAAGCATAAAAATACCATCATATATTTGCATATATTCAAGAAACATGCCAAGTGAGCATTCTTGTTTATCTGAAAAGCAATGCTGAAGTCAGATTTTCTGCTTTGAAAATGTGAGTTACGTGCTGGAACGTCTGTCTTTGTTTTGGTCATTTAACCAGCCCACTGCCAGTTTAGCATGGATATTTCAGCACCCCGGGTTGCTTTGGTGGAAAACAGCATATTTCATTCAGTCAGGAAGGCTCTCAAAGTGTGCGTCCGTGACCAAAATGCGACCTCCGGTGGACAGTAGCAGACTCCGAAATGAGGCGCAGATTCAGAGTTACACATGAGGTTATTAATTAGCAAATAATATAAATATTACGAACGTAAACATTAGGTGAGCAGGTTACATTGTAACTCTGTGTCCTAACAACACGTTACGTGACGAGATTTGCAGTGATAAGATTTGAGTGATAAGCAATTTGTCTGTTTGCACCAGACAAAACACGATAGAAATTTAAATACAGCCATTCAGAAGCACAGAATAGTGCACTTACTGCACTCCAATGAAATGGTAAGGTTTATAATCTAATTAATACATATTAAACCTCTTTAACATTATTAAATGTAGATGCTGAATCACTGATATGTGTTGGTTTGCATTATTTCACAGTTCTAAAGTTCAATTTCAAACGGTTTATTTTATTTTCAGGATCTAAGGTGAACTATCTGCTGCTGCTTTCAGTAGTATGACAATAAATGTCATGTAAAAAGCACATGAGGTGTACCTGAGGTGATCATTGTCAGTTTATCTTGTTGTTCAGCTGCAAGAAATAGAAGCTGTGTCTAATATATCAATTCGAGGTGTTGGTTAGAACCAAAATTTCCCCTTTTAATATGGAAAATATTCCTTCTATCGCGTGCTGTTGCTTTTATATAGAACACGATTTAAATCAGCCTTTAGGCTCGATCGTCAGACTCGCTCCTTGGTCCTGAATCTGGCAACCTGCGCTTGCATTTGTTTTGATCCAGGAATGCAATATAGTTCAACCACTGGGTGTCAAACTTACATACTGCACCTTTAAGAAAAGTAAAATATACAAATTATTATATTTCATTCAAATTGGTCACTAAATACCCACATGCACATCCAATCCCTCATCAAACTCCAGACACAAAAATAATAACATTTATTTCCAAGAACTGACACGTCACACCAGACACATGATATATTTAAAAGTTCTTTATTTGCTATGATTAACTAATCGATAACTGATGGGTAAATCTGCATGTAAGTCGCTCTACTGGTTGCTGTTCATCATGGAGGTTTTTCACAATCAGTCGTACAGAATGACAAGAAGCTACACGAGTCGCCAAAGGAAAGGCTTTTATTTATTTATTTTTTCATCACTGGCTGACGTGTTCATTTGAAGAAAGGGTTTTCAAAGCATGCCAAAGCATCCACGAAAGGAATCGATAACACTGGAGCCTCCACACAGGACGAACGCAGAAAGGAAAAAGGCATCAGTTCTTTGGAAGAGTCTTTACATTGCTTTTTATGAGCCGGGGAGAAGTGTTAGATGTTAGTAAGCGGAGATGTTGGCAGTATTGCATCGGGAAGGTCTTTGTGTGACTATACGGTCCCATATTAGAATGGAAAAGAGTGTGAACACAGAGAGGGAAAGGGGGCCAGTCGACTGGCGTCCACAGTGTCCCAGGGAAGACTGGGATTTTGTTGCTTGCTCTGCGGAGGAGCGTCAGAGCCCTGCAGTTTGATTCACGTCCACAGAAGAAACATTAAGACAGTTTTCTACATTGGTCCTATTGCAAAAGTACAACACACACAAGCGGACAAATATTCCTAAGCAGCAGCAGCAGACAGTCCGAAAGAGAAATTCATAGAAATCTAAAATTATTACATACAACACACTTGACATTCAGCAAAGGAATTAAAGGGATAGTTCACCCAAAACGTACAATTCTGTCATCATTTACACACCCTTCAACGTTCAGCGGATTCAAGTGTTGTCAGTCGATTAAATGGGCGTTATCAGTGGTTTACCAGCTGATAGATATGGGCCAGTAGGGGCCTACTGCGCCTACTGGTAGGCTCAGAAGGCTGTTATCAACCATGCACATGGTTAATCTGCTGTTCTCACGTAAATCCAGCAGAGGCCGCTCCGATTGACCGGCCCTCCTCCTTCCCTAAACCCAACGGTCATTATTTTTTCAAAAGCAGCGATTGACCTGCCCTCCTCCTTCCCTAAACCCAACTGTCTGTTTTTAAAAAAGCAATAAAAACAAATAATTAACTTTTGACTTAGCTGCTTTCTGAAACCGTTTTTCTCCAGACTCGAACCCAGTCATCACTGTCAACTCCACGCCACATCTCAAGTCTGCTGACGTACACGGTGAGCCACTGGAGAAACTGATAACAGCCGAAAATCCATTGATATGGAGGTAAGCATGTATACCGCCATGCGTGATTATTTATGAAATTATACTATTTCCCAATAATTGTATTTTATTAACGTCTACCCCAACCCCAACCCTAAACCCAACCGTCACAGTAATGTAAAAACACATCTGGATCTGAACTGTTCTCTATTAGTATAGCTGATTAAGCATGTGGATGGATGATTACAGCCTTCTGAGCCTACTAGGAGGCGCAGAAGGCCCCTACTGGCCCAAATCTATCAGCTGATATCCACTGATTCCGCCCATTCAATCGAATGATAACATTCGAATCGGGTGCAACGTTACCACTGTGTCTCTTTCTTCTGTTGAACACAATAGACCAGGGGTGCCCAAACTTTTTTTGTATAAAGGGCCAAAAAACAAACATCATTATGAGCCATGGGCCAAAGGTAAATATAACAAACTACATTACATTAAAGTTGCCATGGGTAATTCCCAAATTGATTTCATAATATTTAGAAATGAATAAAAAAAAATTACTTTAAATTGTATTAACTAATGCAGTATAACTTTTAAAATGAAAGCTTATTGCAATAAAAACATAAGAGTGAACAGTGGAGTACAATGCTAAATACACTAGTCAAGCAGAATCTGCCTTTGCCTTGATTTTCTCACCAAACTGTCCCCTATCCATCAGCTGACAGTATGTACATTTACACTAAATCTAATTCATATACAATATTCAATTGAAACATTTCATTTCAGTTTGCTTTTAACAATAAAACAAAAAAAAGGTTACATTAGATTTGAAAAGACAATCTCTAAACCATCCCATCATTCTCCCATTCTTCTCAGATGGGATGGCGGGCCAAATCAAAGGTTCCCATGGGCCAACCTTGGCCCGTGGGCCCTAGTTTGGGCATCTCTGCAATAGACAATAAACAGAACAATGCTTTTATTTTGTTTTTCCTTATATGATAGTCAATGGCAACCAATTTCCAATATTAAAGTAAAAGTCTAGAAGGGATACAGCTGCAGATACTTACATCAATATAGCATCATTTTTGTGACACTGTACAACAATTCATATTTTTACTGCGAGGGTAGGGGTAGATGTTAATAAAATACAATTTAAAGGGTAATTTAATAACTAATATGAATAATACTCTGTATAATTACTGTTTTTGCATTACTGTAATGGTTGGGTTCATGGTTGGGGTAGGTGTAGATTTTAATAAAATACGATTAATGGATAATTTAATAAATAATATAAATAATTCTCATTAACTTCCGGCAGGAGCTGTATCCCTTCTAGCAGCAACCAATATTTACAGCAAAATGCTTATTTAGATTTAATCTGTTGTGATTCTATAGTTGTCACTGTAACACAACATCTATAGTAATATAAACAAATTACCCAATACTGTTGTTTTATACAACTATAGAGTATATTAGAGTACAACGATATGCTACAGCTTACCTAGCTAAAGTATACTACCTAAAGTATACAAACCTAAAGTATACTGCAGTATTTATTATAGTTGATCAGTTCAGTATAGTTAATACTACAGTATGCTGAAGCCTTCATTACCAAAGTGTTGAAAATAATATAACATATACATATATTATTATATATAATATAACACTACATCATTTACTATAAATTCCTATGGTATTTTTTCATGTGGGAAGGAAGATATTTTGAAGAATGTTGGACAACTGTAGCCATTAAGTCATAGTATTTCTTTTTATAGATGTACATGTCCAACAATCTTCAAAATATCTTTTTTTTGTGTGTGTTCAACAACAAAAAGAAACTATAAAAGTTCTGTAATCACTTGAGAATGAGTAAATAGTCAGCAAATGTACATTTTTGCGGTGAATTACTCCTTTAAATATGAGAACAAAACCCATATGAATGAAATGGCCACTAAAACATTATCTTTATTTATTAATTATCCATCTTAGTTCTCTATATACTATGATATAGACAAACATTCAGCTGCCCCCATGTAAATAGAAAATTGAATACTGTGATATATATATATATATGCTAGTATGAAAATATGCACAAAATCAAATGCAAACTTAAAAGCTACCGAGCTGTTCGTCAGTTGTACACACATTGCATAATAAAGTCATGCCATCGTACATGAGGATCAACAATACTTGTGCAAGCAATAATGTGATCAATGCTGTTTATTATGAAAACACATAAGGGCATCACTTTCATTCTCTTGTAATTCGATTATTATGAAGAATTACAAAACCGCCTTTGAACAGACAGTCGCAATAGTTTGCTCGTTCACATCAGTTTGGCTCAAAAGCATGAAAGTTATTATTATTATTGATTTCTGTTGAGGTGTTTGCATGTTGTTTTTGTCTCCAGAAATGTTGAGCTCTTGCGAGGGCTCATGCATATGGCTTCTAGTTTCAGTAACTGGTTTACAAACTACACATTAACAGGTGAATCTCACGAAACAATGGAAAAATCAAAACCAGAGGAATTTTGCATTACTGTCATATTAATTAAGCACATTTCCTCATTAGGTTAAAGCAAAAAAAGACATAAAGATCCTAAAAACAGGCTTTTCTATGCAAAATTATTTGATTTATTCATTCTCCTTCGGCTTAGTCCCTTTTTTCATCAGGGGTCGCCACAGCGGAATGAACCGCCAACTTATCCACCATATGTTTTACACAGCGGATGCCCTTCCAGCTCCAACCCAGTACTGGGAAACATCCATACACACTCATTCACACTCATACACTATGGTCAATTTAGTTTACCCAATTCACCTATAGTGCATGTGTTTGGACTGTGTGGGAAACCGGAGCACCCGGAGGAAACCCACGCCAACACGAGGAGAACATGCAAACTCCACACAGAAATGCCAACTGGCCCAGCCGGGACTCGAACCAGCAACCTTCTTGCTGTGAGGCCACAGTGCTAACCACTGAGCCACCGTGTCGCCCATTATTTGATTTATTCACTCTGATTTGTTTTGAAATGTAACCAGTTTTTTGTGAGATTCACCCTAACAAGACATTCCTGTAAAATCACAACCTGAACATTTTGATTTCTCATTTTCACATCAAGAGGACAGAATAAACACATAAATGTTGACTGGACACAAACAAACAAACAAAAAACAAATGCGAAACAATTTCGAACGGACACCACAAGCATGAGTCTAACACTCACGATACACACACAGCTCTGAATTGCTCTGTTTGCGAATTGAAAAGTATTTTGAAAAAACTCTATATTAATATATTCTTAAACGTCTTACGCCCTTTCAGGGAAACTTCATAAAATGTGCATTCAGTGCATTTTTAATTTCCTCTACGTTTTATTATCAAAATGACAAATGCCACACATACACAATATAATTATGCTCTATCTTTAAAACATGCTTCTATGTACATCGATTTATAGGTACATGCTGTAGAAACGGATCTGATCAATGCATATATACACAAGTATGGTTGAGTGGATTGCTTTGTTTTAGATATACACTGTAAAATATCCGTAAATTCGCAGTTTTCCGTATTTCATGTTTTTATTTTGGATTATTTATGCTTTTGAATTGCATTATTTGTCCTTGATCTTTCTTCTTGGTGTTGTATATTACCCTACAAACACCTTGTAATAAACCGCCAGTACATTTTCTGTTATTTTACAGACTTATTTATCTTTTAAAGTCATTTTCAAACTCCTAAAATGTCAATAAAAGTCACTTTGTTAAACTGTAGAGTTGAATTTTCAACATCAAAACTCGACAGAGCAGAGATCAAGCTCCCGTAATGCAATTCACAACCGTAAATAAACACTTGTGAATCACAATATATGGAAACTGTTATTTAGCAGATATTTTATACAGTGTACGTCGGTGAATTTAACCACACGCCCAGTTAAACCACCACTTACTGATCCATTCCAAGTAATACTTTGGCATCTCAGAGAGGGATGAGTTGGAGCTCTGAACAAAGGCGGCAGTGATGTCAACCGGGTGTTGAAATGTATGTAAAATACACAGAGATCATCAAAACATGACGGAGAGCTCTCAAGGAATAATTGAATTCATATATAATGGCCCCATGATACATTCACAGCCGACTTTAGAGAACTGGATCTGCCAGATTTGGCCTGATGGGATCACGCAGCTCTTGTAAATGCCAAAGATATGAAGGTCTGGATTTTGGCACTGCAATCGCAGCATTACAGTAAAAGAGACTGTATTTATGTGTCTATACTTTTACACTGACTGTGCAAACTATTCTAGATGAGTGTGGAATTTAAACACCACAAAAATATAAATCATCTCATGATTTACTCACCCTTAAAGGGATAATTCACCCAAAAATGAAAATTTCCGCACTGTTTATTTTCCCTCAGGGGTTTCTTTCTTCAGTTGAACACAAAAGAAGATATTTTGTAGAATGCTGGAAACCTGTAACCATTGACTTCCATAGTAGGAAAAACAAACAGCATGTAAGTCAATGATTACCGGTTTTCAGCATTCTTCAAAACATCTTCTTTTGTGTTCAACAGAAGAAAGAAAGGTTTAAAACAAGTAATGGGTGAGTAAATGACGACAACATTTTCATTTTTGGGTGAATTGTCTCTTTAAAGCAATCTAAGTCTATATGACTTTCTTCTTTCAGATGGATCTAGTCAAAAAATGTCCAATAAAGCACATCCATCCATTATAAAAAGTGCCTCATACGACACCAGGGGGCGAATAAATGTTTTTGTAACCTAAATATCTGTATTTTTGATACTTTATAAACTGTTTTGTGTAACTTTTGCGAGAGACTGTCATCTGCTTCTTCTTTTGAGGTGCATTTTATTAGTGCATTAAGCGCCATCAGCTGGACAGGAGTGTGAAATGTATGCGTAGTTGAAAGAAACACAGTAGTGATGGAAGCGCTTCACACCCCTGCCTAGGTAATGGCGCTAAATGCACCAAAAATGCACCTCAAAAGAAAAAGAGGATGGTAGTCAAAAGTAGCGATGGGAGAAAGAAAGCTTCTAAACAACTGAACTAATTGCTTTCCAAAATGATTCACTGAATCGTTCAAAACATCAACGCTAGGGACACCTTGTGGTCAAAACCATGTAAATGCAACAAAAACTCAGACAAAACGTATTAGAATTGTTTTTTCAAACATATTACGAACTTTAGATTGAAAGTATACTCTATAAATGCACTTAGCTTATCATCTAATATCATTAAATGTTAACTGTCTGCATAATATAATTTCTTTTTCAGTTTTCAAGGTTTATATATTGTTTGTTCCTCTGCTAAACAGGCCAACCAGAGAATATTAACTAATATTATTACATTTCATTTTACAAATGCCTCACTACAGCGTCTACACAACTAAAACTCATCTAAGGTCAGGTAAACCCCTGTTTGGCGATTCACTACTGGGGTGCTGATTTGAAACATTTCGTAAGTGCGGGGTTGGGTGGGGTGGGGGGCGATCTGAGTGAACCCATGATTCATGTGGATTTATGGTATTACACAGATCACCCCCCAGTTAGAGAAACACTGAATTTACGAAATGTTTCAAATCAGTAATGATAAGCCCTTTTACCTGAATCCCATGACCTTGCCAATTTGATATGCGGTCCGAACCACTGATTCGAAACATCGCTAGTCAAAAATGCCTTTGTTAGACGGTTTGGGAAAACATATTTTTGTTCTTCAAAAAATCCAAATCACCAGTTAATACATTTTAAGTTCTGTCACAGATTGTACTGGACACCAAAGAAACGTTTTCTCTGTAAATTATCCTCAAGTCCCAATTGCAGTTTTTGTTCTCACCAACAGGTTGGAACATTTATACATATGGTGTGGGAATGTGAAAAGGTGTATGAGTTTTGGGAAAAAACTTCATCAATACTATCTGAAATTATAGGAAAAGATATACCAGTGCAACCAGTTGTGCTACTTTTAAATGATGATTCCAGTATGGGTTTGACGGAGCGACAAAGAAAGGTCTGGTTGGCAGGAACATCTGCAAAAAAGATAATTGCGCAAAGATGGCTCCCTCCGCATTCTTTATTTATTCGGCAGTGGCTATTTCAGTTCTATGATATAGTATTGTTAGAACGTTCAACATCCAGAATAAATAAAGTTAGAGCCTCAACTCTTGATGCATGGAAAACGGCTGCAGACAAACTAGCAGAAAGACTCATGGATAATAGAAATGAATGTGCAACAACCGGAATCTTTAAATCTCTGATAGTCTGTGTGGATTTCTACTTACTTTTTGTTTAGTGTATTACTATGTGTGTTTGGATGTATATGTACATGCATGTGTATGTATGTAGGTATGTGTGTATGGATATGTATATTTATGGGCAGGTATATATACATTCATGTATGTATATGTGTATTATTTTCTATAATATTATAGACTGTAATTAGACCGTGTATTTATTATGTTTGTGTTTAAGATATGTGTATTTTATGTTTATATGTATATATATATTTTTGTTAGTTATTTGTCTTGATTGCAATGCTATTTATGGGATGGCATGGACTTTGGCACCGCTGGGGGGTGGGGCAGGTATTTTTCTGGGTGGGCTGGGGGGGTTGAGGAGTGGATCTTGTTTTATTTATTGTAAAGAAAATTGTAAAGATGCTGTGTCCACTCACATGTAAAATCAATAAAAATTTTATCACAAAAAAAAAAAATGGCTTTGTTGAAAAAAAACAGCTGGTCATCGCCATTGTAGAGCTGTAAAACTTTTTTTTTTAAACTAATTTAGACTATATTCAACTTTAAAAAGAAAGTCATATACACCTGGGATGCCTTGAGGGTGAGTAAATCATTAGCAAATTTTCATTTTTGTGTGAACTAACCTTTTAATCTATATTGCAACATTTCATGAATTAGTCCATTTATTAATAAAGTCCTATCTAACTGCACTAATTAATTTTGGGCACATAAATGTAAAAATCTTATGTCTTATGATTCAACGGTCTAATTTACCCACTGGCGATGTAAACAGATCAGTCCTACACTATACTTTCTCCTGGGATGTTTATCTAAATGCGTTCATTGCTTTGTAACTGTGCAAATGTATAGATATTTCTAACAGAAACCCACTTGTTATTTGAACTTTTGATTAGGCACAAAATTCCAGCTTATTAAACCGGTATATCCGACAAACAACATCCTGAAAAAATAAAAGTATTCCTGTTTATGAGATGAAATAATAGCCTTTTATAATAGATTCATAATAAAGCTGAAAATATAAAACGAACTTAGAGGAACATTTAAGGAGAAATTGCACAAAATCATCTATTTTTGTGCACTTCTGAATTTAATAAAAGTACTCCTGTTAATCAGATGAAATAATAGCCTTTTATAACAGCTACATAATAATGATATAATATAATAATAATTATAAAACAACGTTAGAGGAAAATTGAAGGGGAAATTCCCCCAAAAATCAACTATTTTTAACACTTCATTGTTATTTTTACCCAATTAGTGCATTTAACGGGGACATCTAGGCTATAAAAAATATTCTCGTCACTATTTAGATGCACAGTGACATTTTTGGATCAAACATGTTGTGTTTTTCAGTTTCTCCTTCCTCGGTTTTCCAATCTATGTGGCGAACGTGTGACTTTCAAGTATATTCTTTAGTGTTTTTGTTGGCGATTACGTGAAACAAGCGTACGGATGAGTGTGGGGTGTCATGCATTGCTGACTGGGTTAGTTAGTTGGTTAGTCAGGCTGAGATCTGTGAATTTTACTTCTTTGCATTGAGGGCGGCCAGCGAGGCGTCGATGTCCTCCTCCTGCTGGAGAGGATGCCACTGGGCGATGGGACGTCGCGGGTTCGCCAGCATGTCGGACCAGTGCTTCAGTGCCGTCCCTGAGGCTTTACTGCCGATGAAGATCTTCCCGATGGCATCGTTCTTGCCAATCTTGTCGTAGTCGAAGACCGTCACCACCACAATGATTTTCTGAAGTAGAAAGAGAAAAATGTATGCAAGTTTGTGCATCGAAAAAAAAATGCACATTATTAGCTTATATAGAGTTGAAGTCAGAATTATTAGCCCCCCTGTATATTTCCCCCCCCCCAATTTCTGTTTAACGGAGAGAATATTATTTTCAACACATTTCTAAACATAATAGTTTTAATAACTCATTTCTAATAACTGATTTCTTTTATCTTTGCCATGAAGACAGCACATAATATTTGATACTAGAATTCAGCTTAAAGTGACATTTAAAGGCTTAATAAGGTTAAAGTTAGGGTAATTAAGCAAGTCATTGTATAACAGCGGTTTGCTCTCTAGACAATCGGAAAAACAAATATTGCTTAAGGGGGCTAATAATTTTGACCTTAAAATGGTTTTTATGGCTTCTGCTAGCCCCTCCCACTTTAGAAGATTGGAAAGCAATTGTTGCAGAAATATGGAAGATGGAAACTTTTACTTTCTCCCTAAAACTAAAAAAACAGAAAGGGGCTATTCTATGGAGCAAGTGGAAAGAATTTTTGAACTCCGAGATTAATCAGTGCTGATGTATGTATGTATGCATCCGTGTATGTGTATATAGTATTGTATATAACCATGCAAGACCACTCTTACTATGTTCTTTACCCTGCTGTCTTTGCTCAATATTTATATTTTATTTTATTATTATTACTATAATTTTTTCCTCCTTAAATGGTATTGTAAAGTCTCGGATATTGTAAGTTACAGTATTATATTTTGAAAAAAATAATAATAATTAAAAAAAAATGGTTTTTAAAAATTAACAACTGCTTTTATACTAGCCGAAATAAAACAAATAAGACTTTCTCCAGAAGCAAAAATATTATAGGAAATACTGTGAAAAATTCCTTGCTCTGTTAAACATCATTTAGGAAATATAAAAAAAAAAACAAAAAAAAATTTGGTTCTTGAAACACTTTTAAAAAAAGGTTGTTTGCAGGAAGAATGGGACAAAATTACACCTAAAACGCTTGATCACTTGGTGTCTTCAGTCCCTAAACGTCTTTTAAGTGTTGTGAAAAGGAATGGCAACATTACAAAGTGGTAAATGCTTTACTGTTCCAACTTACTTACAACACACTGAAATGTGTTGCAAGAAACAAAATTGGAATACGTGTTTATTTTAAAATAAAAAAATAAAATAAAATAAAAATCATGAGGAACACATTAAATAATGTTTGTTGTATTGTCTGCAATGAAATACAAGTCAAAGTAAATTTAGAAATCACTTCTTTCTTTTTTTATTTGCGTTTTCCATACTGTCCCAACTTTTTATGATTTGGGGTTGTATATATAAGTTTACCAACCCAGGCTCATTCTGAAAACGTACCGCTATATAAATGTCTGGATAGCGCCAAATACGTCCCAGGAGCTACATTTTTTTGCAGTTTATGTTTTCGCGAATCCACAGGCCGCTGTGTACGCTTTTTCAGATCTCAAATTTCTCTCTAGAGTGCCATTCGCGCCTGCTGTTCTCGCGTAAATCCACCAGAGGCCGCTGTCGACTGACTGACTGACCTCGCCTGATTTTTACAACGTTTTCAGATTTTAAAGAAAAGGAACGGCGTCATACGGGCTTGTGTTTTTGTCTTACCGCTTTCTGGAACCGTTTTTCGCCAGACTCAAACCCTGTCGTCGAGGACTCAAACTCCTCTCTGCATCTCAAGTCTGCCGACTTACATGGCAAGCTAACTGGGAACAGCGGGAAAGCCGTCCATACGGAGGTAAGCGGTCAGCTGGTAAGCGCGAAAAGGAACGACGTCATACCGCCCCGTAGCGTTCGTTTTAAAGACAAAATGCAGCCATACGTACTTCTGGCTACATAATTCGCGATCTCCAGAAATGTATATAGGGCTACATTTTCAGAATGAGCCTATGTTGAAGTTTACAATACTCAAACCATTTAGTTTCAAAACTTAAATGGTTAGCCACAATCGGTTTCCTCAAACAGTTTGAGTTAACTTAATCAGGTTTTAAAGTGTATGTGTTTAGGCAAACTTGCCTTCATCAGGTCTCTTCATGTCTTCTGTAATGTCTAATTCTGTTTAAAAGTGAAACCTCTACCTGCATTTGCTCTAGAGGGATCTCAAAGCTGAAGGACTCGTTGTAATAGGGGTTCAGTGTGTTCTTCTTCACTGTCGTCTTCTTCTTCTTCAGACGCTTTCCGTTCTGCAAGAGCTGGATCTTCACATATGGGTCTAGAAGAGGTCAAACGTCCAGTTATCTGCATCAAACACTTAAAAACAGGTCTATCTGCAGACTTAGGATCTGTTGCAAGTCTCACCTGACAGGCCGCCCACGTCCATCTTCTTCAGGTTTTTGGCCTCGAGGATGCAGACGGTCAGTTTACCCGCCGTCGGGACGTAACGCAGAGAGATGCAGATATCGCCCAGCTTCTCAGGCTGAAGGGAAAACATATTGATAAGTGTGATCATGTGTGGGTTTTTTTTTTCCATTACAGAAAGATAGAGAAACTTATATAGACTTATAAAATATGCACAGTTGATGACAAGTTTTCATCCTTTTCAAATATTGTAAATAAGTGTTGTTTAATGGAGAGATTTTGAAACATAATAGTTTTAATGACTAATTTCTTATAACTAAATAAGTTATTTCGCAAGATACTAGTATTCAGTTTAAAGTGCCATTTAAAAACCTAACTAGATTAATTAGGTTAACTAGGAAAGTCACTGAACAGCAGTGGTTTATTCTGTAATAACATTGACCTTAGCAGTTTTTACTTACATTTTTTGTAAATCACTAAAAGGGAATACTGTGAATTATGATTGTTTTTTTTGGCACTTGGTAAATATTCATTCATTTTTGTTCGGCTTAGTCCCTTTATTCATCAGGGGTCCTCCAACATCAGAATGAACCGCCAACTTATCCAGCATATGTTTTACACAGCGGATGCCCTTCCAGCTGCATGCCAGTACTAGGAAACATCTATACACACATTCATTCACACACTCATTCACTACGGCCAATTTAGTTTATTCAATTCACCTATAGCGCATGTGTTTGGACTGTGGGGGAAACCGGAGCACCCGGAGGAAACCCACGCCAACACGGGGAGAACATGCAAACTCCACACAGAAATGCCAACTGATCCTGCCGGGACTCGAGCCAGCGACTTTCTTACTGTGAGGCGAAAGTGCTAACCACTGAGCCACCGTGTCACCCCTTGCTAAATATTTTAAAAATAATTTTGGGATAATAATTTTGTCTTCAACTGTATATATATATATACACATTTAGAGATCAGGATACACACAATTTTCAGAAAGAAAGAGAAAGAAATAAAAAAAAAATGTCATTGTATTTTCTTTGATTTAAAAACAAAAACATTCAACAGAACATGGTCTATTCTTTACAACTCATACAAAAATTGCGTTGAAAAAACTAAAAATAAAATCTGGGCATATTGGTTTAATGGATTCTAGTCGTTTACAGAGTGGAACAAAAGTGGAACAAATGAAGTTCTTAATAAATTATTATTTTTTAATTACATCACATATATATTGTGATGTAGTGTAATGAATTAATGCATTCTTTAGCCAGACTTCCATAGCAGGGAAAAAAAAATACTATGGAAGTCAATGGTTACCGGTTTCCAACACTCTTCAGAATATCTACTTTTGTGTTCAACAGAAGAAAGAAACTCAAACAAATTTGAAATCACTTGAGGGTGAATTAATGGAGAGTAAATCTTCATTTTTGTGGGTCTTTTATGTCTTTAAACAGATGGTAATGTCAGATGAATGTAATAATCACCTCCTCTTTCTCAACGCTGTCCAGGTCTCTCCACTCCTCTATGGGCTGGCCCAGATCCACGGTGTTCATGGCTAATTTCACCTCGCCGATGATGTCATGTTTGGAGAATCGGTCATAATCATACACAGACATGACCAGCGTCTTCCCACCCAGCTCCTGGTACGGGATCTAACATGGAAAACAATGACATTAATATATATAGGAAAGAGTTTTTTGCAATTTTGTTTCTTCAAGGACTGTTATATAAATCAAATTTGAACATTTTTGTTTGTGCTTTGTGTTTTTATCTATATTTTTGGTAACACTTTAGGTCACAATTCACGCTATTAACAAACCATTAACTGACAGTACTAGCTTAATAAACTACTAATTAGCTGTTAATTAACAGTTAGTAAAAGTTTAGGTTTTGAGTAGGATTAGGGATGTAAATTAAGATCATATTTTATAACTACTAATGAACAGTTCATATCTTAATAATAGGCAGGTAATAAGCCAGTAGTTAATAACATGAATTGTGACCTAAACTAAAGTGTTACCATATTTTTTGCATTTAAAAAATATATTACACCGTTTGTAAATAAAAGTTTGAGAGTAAATTTTTATAATTTTTTTTACATTTTAAAATAAATAATTACAATGTATAATTAATTTGCATAATATCTTACAATATATTAAACACTGTGATTGTGAATAAAAAAAAAAATATAAAAAAAAAAATATATATATATATATATATAAAGATAATTTTTTGTAATGTTTGTAATGTTTTAATTCACAAGTAGTGTTTAATATATTGTAAGATATTATGCAATTTAATTATGCATTATAATTATATATTTAGAAATATAAAAAAAAAAAACTTTCAATAAAAGTTTGATATATGAGTGTGTGTGAGTGATGTTTTTTATGCTAAAATATGTTAAGATGTATTTTTGAATATATAAAATAAAATATATCCTTAATATATAAAAAATATATGTAAATATTTGCAAATGTAAACCCACAAACATTCATATATATATATATATATATATATATATAT
>CAIGQV010019356.1:1190637-1219188 GCA_903798115.1 Danio jaintianensis
AATTAAATTAATTAAATTAATTAAATTAATTAAATTAATTAAATTAAATTAAAATTAAAAAAAATTTAATTTATTGTTTAAATAATAGAAATTGAATAATTAATAAAATAAAATTTTATTAATTATTACAATTAAAATAATATTAATAATTCATTATATTTATATAACACTTTTCTGGGCATTCAAAGCCCTTTACATAACTTAAATGTTGTGAATTGAAACTATAGTGTGTCTGATTCTCCATAATGAGTGAATGAAAAAAAAATCTACATTTTTTATGTTACAGGGGCATTCCTGCATTATTGCATTATTTTTATTTTAAATTTCAAATTACAAAGGACACACTCAAACAACTATGATGAAAAATACATATATATGTTTCTTCAATGCTGCTAGAATGTTTTTTGATGTATTTGAACTAAAACATATAAAAAATATAAAACATATTCAGACTCAAACGTGGGTGAGATATGAGGAAAAGCATAACATAAGCATAATGAAACAAAAATATAAAATAGTGCTATCTAACAATTAATTGCATCCAAAATATAAATTTTTCTTTACATAATATATAAGTTTGTGTACTGTGCATATGTATTAGGTATATATAAACACACATGCATGTATATATTTGGAAAATGTTTATTTATATATAAAATACTTATATAACATAAATTATATATAAATAAATATATATATATATATATATATATATATATTCATTCATTCATTTATTTTCTTTTCGGCTTTGTCCCTTTATTAATTTGGGGTTGCCACAGCGGAATGAACCGCCAACTTATCCAGCATATGTTTTACGCAGCGGATGCCCTTCCAGCTGCAACCCATCACTGGGAAACATTCATACACACTCATTCACACACATACACTACGGACAATTTTAGCTTACCCAATTCACCTATACCACATGTCTTTGGACTTGTGGGGGAAACCGGAGCACCCGGAGGAAACCCACGCGAACACGGGGAGAACATGCAAACTCCACACAGAAATGCCAACTGACCCAGCCTAGGCTCGAACTAGCGACCTTCTTGCTGTGAGGCGAACGTGCTACCCACTGCGCCACCGTGCAGCCCATATATATATATATATATATATATATGTGTAAATATATATATTTTATGCATGTTTGCATAAATATATACAACAGTACATAAACATATTTTAGTTTCGATTTTTATTTTAGCTGTGATTAATCACAATTAGTAGTTTGACAGCACTTATTTAAATATAAATTTGCAAAGTTTCAGTTTTCACTACAAAATATGCTCTTCAGGCCAATTGCATTATAAGCATTAAAAAAAGTAATATAATTTCATTACTTTCCATTTGTTCTTTGAAACATCACATTTGTGATTAAGATATATTTTAGGATACTACTATAATCAATTCATTATTGAACTATCAGTTGAGTCATTAATGATTTAAACAGTAAACAGCTTACCTTGAAGACGAAGGATTCATTGAACACTGGGTTGAGAGTCTTTTTGTGCACCTTGGTGTCGTACTTTTTCTTCTTATCTGGTAGAATGAAGACTTTAACATAAGGGTCAGATGTTCCTCCAGAGTCCATGGAGATCAGATCGGCACACTGCAGGATTCCCACGGTCAGCTGAGGAAATAAACATTTAGAAAATTAGGGGAGTAGTTTATTTTGGAATGTATTGAAGCAAACGTAAAAGATTCCTAAAATAAAAAGACAAAGTATAAAGTATACTTAAAATATGCATTTAATGACAGTGGTGAACTTACTATCCATCACTAGTATCAAGGTTAAATGAACACAACTTTTCGTCCTTTTCACACTAATGATATTTACATGGACATATTATCGACAAATAAAGGATTATTTTCACCTAGTTCTTTGCACAACACCAAATAAACACCACAAAATAACCTAACACTGTCCATAATATGTAATGGAATGTTTGCAGTTCTCAGTTTGCTTGGTAAAACTCATGACTGTACATGTTATTTTACAGCGTAACAACCCTCTAGGGTTCCATGCATATTCAAAACTGGATTTGATTGCATTAGAAAACCAGGCAGCAGTATGGTTTTACTGTCATTAGTGTTTGTCTAAAGTCATCTTGGTGAGCTGTAAGGAGCTCTACTACCTACAGCTGTGACTCAGCAGAAACTGAAGCACACGACTGAACACCGTCATTAGTAAAAATACAGCACAGCACGAGCACAAACTCTCTCCGAGATCACAATACAGACAACTCTGAAAAGATGTATTTGTTAAAGGAACAGTTCACCCAAAAATACTAATTCTGTAATGATTTATTTAGACTTGTGTCATTCTAAACACAAGCACACTGTCTTTATTTCTGTGGCACAAAATGAGAAACTTCACAATTTTTTTTATTAATAATACAGTATACATATAATTATTATAATATCGACATATCAAAATTTCAACATCATAATATATTTTAATATGAGACACAATGACTAACTTTATTAACAAATAAAAATAAAGATGAAAAAAATAAGGCTTTCTTCTAAAAATATTTAGCAGAAAAGGGACTTTTATATTTTATTTTACTCTAATTCATTAAATGTTACCTGATTTGATAAGTTTAAAAATATAAATAAACAATAAATACAATAATTTTTTTTTTTACTGCAAAATATGAGTACAAACTGATTAAATTGAATTCATTCATTCATTCATTTTCATTCGGCTTAGTCTCTATTTCAGAGGTCACCACAGCGGAATGAACCGCCAACTATTCCAGCACGTGTTTTACGCAGCGGATGCCCTTCCAGCCACAACCCAGCACTGGGAAACACCCATTCACACACACGCACACACACTACGGCCAATTTTATTTACCCAATTCACCTATAGCGCATGTTTTTGGACTGTGGGGGAAACCGGAGCACCCCGAGGATACCCATGCCAACAAGGGGAGAACATGCAAACTCCACACAGAAATGCCAACTGACCCAGCCGAGGCTCGAACCAGCGACCGTTTTGCTGTGAGGCCACAGTGCTAACCACTGAGCCACTGTGCACCCCAAACTGAATACAATATATGTATATCAAAGACAATCTTGTGTCTGCGATGCATCAAAATAAATATACAAAATTATATTTTAAGAAGCATAATAAATACAAAAGTGTCTACATCTTATCGGGATGTAATGCCCTTTTAAACGCTCCATTTATTGACAAAGAACTTTACAAAAATACAATATTAATGTTTTGAATAAATGAAATTACTTTGGCTGTAGCAGAACGCATTGACCATTTAAATTTGGCCATACGTCATAATCTAGAAACCAGGATTAGACAAAAAATAATGTCATACACAAAAATCTGATTACAATTGTTTACTCAAAATATAGACAGACAGATTTATCATCAGCTTTTGTATAAGACTAAAGGCCTTTATTGTGCAATAACCACCGGCTGGATGTACATTATACCACTTATCACATGGGTACTCGCCACAAAATTAATTATTACACTCAAAACATTGATCTGAGCTTTAATTATTTACTAGCTCTTTAATAAAAAAAAAAAAACATATATTTATATATATTTACTAAAGATGATTTGTAGTACCCGGATGAGCTTGTGTTATTCATTCATTCATTTTCCTTCAGCTAAGTCGCTTATTTATCAGGGGTCGCCACATCAGAATGAACCGCCAACTATTCCAGCATATGTTTTACGCAGCGGATGCCCTTCCAGCTGCAACCCAGTACTGGGAAACACCCATACACACTCATTCTCTCTCACACACACACACACAAACACATACACTACGGTCAATTTAGTTCATTCAATTCACCTATAGCGCATGTGTTTGGACTGTGGGGGAAACCGGAGCACCCGGAGGAAACCCACGCCAACACGGGGAGAACATGCAAACTCCACACAGAAATGCCAACTGGCCCAGCCGGGACTTGAACCAGCGACCTTCTTGCTGTGAGGCGACAGTGCTAACCACTGAGCCACCGTGTCGCCCTTGATTAAATATCTTTATCTTAAAAATGATGAAAAAATAATTGAAATTCTAAAAATTATTTAAAAAGTCTAATTAGTTTATCTGAGAACAACATACCAATCAGAATCAAGTATTCCAAAGAGCCATGTAATAATGTCATGGTAATACTTCCTAACATATACTTGTCAGTCGACTAATGAAACTTTGTTCTAAAATGTTCCCTGCAGTGCCTTTAATCCGCCATCTTTACCTTGTTATCCTGGAAATCGTAATCCAAAGAATATTGAAGCTTTCCCAGTTTCTCCACTTCTTTCTCCTCTTCCTCTTTCTCCTCCTCTGTCAAACCGGTTTCTCCTTCTTCATCGTCATCATCCTGTTGTTTCTGCGGGGCAAATGTTAAATGTTTTAATCATGTTGACATCTGGAATATGAGTATATGTGGTTCCTGTCTATAAGCATGCCACAAGCTCAGGGCCCAGTCAGTTGCAGACAGTACAGGTTGGAGAGATGCTTTTCTACTTTTATTCTGTCAAAGCAGACTTGGAGTAATGTTGTCATTCAGGGCTGGATGTTGAAAATGACTTGAGTTCACAATTTTTATTGGTAACACTTTTTTTTTTTACTTTCCAGAAAAGCAGTTTAATTTGTTAATACAATTATATTTTGTATATACACTCATCGGCCACTTTATTAGGTACGCCAGTCCAACTGCTCGTTAACACAAATTTCTAATTAGTCAATCACATCGCAGCAACTCAATGCATTTAGGCATGTAGACATGGTCAAGACGATCTGCTGCAGTTCAAACCGAGCGTCAGAATGGGGAAGAAAGGTGATTTAAGTGACTTTGAACGTGGCATGGTTGTTGGTGCCAGACTGGCTGGTCTGAGTATTTCAGAAACTGCTGATCTACTGAGATTTTCACGCACAACCATCTCTAGGGTTTATAGAGAATGGTCCGAAAAAGATAAAATGTCCAGTGAGCGGCAGTTCTGTGGGCACAAATGCCTTGTTGATGCCAGAGATCAGAGGAGAATGGCCAGACTGGTTCGAGCTGATAGAAAGGCAACCTTAATTCAAATAACCACTCGTTATGTACTCAAATGGCCTCCACAGTCACCAGATCTCAATCCAATAGAGCACCGTTGGGATGTGGTGGAACGGGAGATTCGCATCATGGATGTGCAGCCGACAAATCTGCAGCAACTGCGTGATGCTATCATGTCAATATGGACCAAAATCTCTGAGGAATATTTCCAGTACCTTGTTAAATCTATGCCACGAAGGTTTAAGGCAATTGTGAAGGTAAAAGGGGGTCCAACCCGGTACTAGTAAGGTGTACCTAATAAAGTGGCCGGTGAGTGTATATTTAAATGAGCTTTTTGGCAGCACTAGAAAAACACTAGAGGAGATTTTATTGATATGCATAAAGAGTCATGCAAGCATTTTCTCCTCATCTGCATGATAAATTGAACTGTTCATCAGTGATGCTCCAGGGAACAAGTGATGACAGCAAATATTTAAAGAAGAACAGGCTCCTTTGTGCTATTCCGGGCATATGAAATGCTGACATGCCGTTCTTGTGTGTTTTTGAACATCATCCAAAACAAACTATAATGTGCAGAATACATTTTTTTACATTCCTCAAAGAGGTCACATTTTCAGCACTATACAGTGGCCCAAAAATATTTGGCAACCAAGCCACACTTTGAAATGTCTAAAAGTGATTTAGTGATAATAGCATTAACATTTATAGACATTATTACCATTATCAGTACCTGTATTAACAATCTATCACATAAAAAAAATACTATTAATAATACACTGAATGTTTTTTTAAGAAATTAATTTTCAGCATAACATATCAAATCAAGCACCATCCACTACTCAAATGCAACTTGGTTTGATGTTTTGTTATCTAATGTAATTACATTCAAATAAGTGTGGTTGAAGTGTCCAAATAGTTTTTGAGGCCACTTTATGTAAAGATGCACAATTATATGTGTAGTATAATGCAGTATATTATAAGAACATTACAATTCGGGGCTCAGAGCTTTTTCCTAATTTTCCATGACAACAATAAAATAAAGAATTTTTGTAACGTGTCACCAAAGAAAATTGCCACTCTCAAGTCAGTTCCTAACCATATCCATATATCAATAAATTAAAGGGCACAGCAGAAAATGTACTAGAATTTAAAACAAATTGGTAATTTTCCATGTATTAAAAATGAATTACTTCTTGTTTGTTACAGTAAATTCAACTGATCATATGATCATATGAACAGCTCATGACAAGCAGAAATGCTTCACTTCACTTCACTTCACAAGCAGAAATGATGTTTTACATTTATGTCTTACTGCATTTAGTGCAATTAAACAGCCGTGCCCTTTAACACATGCATTCAGTGTGAGTCTTGTGGGTCTTCTCTTACCAACTATAAACAGGATTAGTGAGTTTATTAGTTATTCCATTCACACCTCCTACACATTTATGCCTCTTTGTTATTGCATTATGGTTATTTTTTGGGTCCACTTAAGTGGGGTTTCCATTTGCATTGTAACTGTCCTTTGTTTTTAATTGTATTCTCATCAAGCAGCAGGTACAAAAGGCTTAAAACAAGGAAGTTACAACAGCCATTCCATCCAATCCCACCCACGCGGTGCTTGACAAACAGCTGTGCCGTTTATCCGTCCACCTACCGTAGCGCCGACGCCATGAGCGTCAAGAAATGCGGCGCATTAGACACATATCGGGAGGAAGGAGAGCAGAGAGAGAGGGAGAGGTTGAACTCATGACACACCGAAAAACAGAACGAAACACAGTCAAGACAGTGAACAACACCAAGAGCACTAGTTTGAGAAATGACACACTGCGATGCTTGCAAAAAAATCTGTATGCAATGTATAGGTTTGGCATACAAAGGTTTTAAAAGCCATTCTATAAAATTTGTGTAAAACTGCAGATGAAGAATTTATCAACAAAGAATTACCTAAAGTGAGCGTTTATGCTAACGAAATGAAGAAAATACATTTCAAGAAATACAAAGAAATAGTGCATTAATAGTGCAGAGTATTCGATTTCAGTCATTACAACTGGCCAGAGTGTGGCATAAGTTAAGAGAACCTTAAAATGCACTTGAAACGATTCATTCAAAAGAATTAATTTAGCAAGTGACTTTCATTACGAGTGAGTCACTGAATCATTCACTCAACAGATTCGTTTAAAAACACTCGTTCATTCAGTGATATATCGTGATTGCTTTTTGAGCTTCTGAATTGTTCACTTGACTGATTTGTTTGAAAGCACTAATTTATTCAGTGATAACAGTTTTTATGAGTGACTCAGTGAATCATTCACTCAACATATTCCTTCAAAAATACTGATTCAATCAATGATTAATGATTGTCTTTTTGAGTTAATCTCTGAATCATTCACTCGCCTGATTTGTTCAAAAGCAGTTGCTTCGGCAATACATCAAGTGACTGTCTTTATGAGCGAGTTACTGAATCATTCACTCAATAGATTCACTTAAAAACACTACTTCATTCAATGATCAATCGTGCAATCACTTGAATGATTTGTTCAAAAGCCCTAATTCATTCAGTGATAACTCATCTGACTGTTTTTATGAGTGACTCAGTGAATCCTTCACTCAACATTCATTCATTCATTTTCTTTTCAGCTTAGTCCCTTTATTAATTAGGGGTGGCCACAGCGAAATGAACCACCAACTTATCCCGCATATGTTTTACACAGCAGATGCCCTTCCAGCTGCAACCAATCACTGGGAAACACCCATACACTCTCATTCACCGTTTCTAATATATGAATTCGAGGAGTTAGTTAGGACAAAAACCTCCTTTTAATATGGAAAATATTCCTTCTTTTGCGTGCTGTTGCTTTTATGTAGAACACGATTTAAATCAGCCTTTAGGCTCGATCGTCAGACTCGCTCCTGTTGGTCCTCAATCTGGCAACCTGCACTTGCGTGTGTTTTGATCCAGGAATGCAATACCTAGTTCAGCCACTGGGTGTCAAACTTACATACTGCACCTTTAATAAATGACTCCGTCAGTTCTTTAAAAGGTGACTTGGAGCTGCTTAAATACAAGTTGCAACTATTTTCGTACAAAATTACTGGTTAAAAAGAAAATGTAGGTTATATATAAATAATATAAAACCCTTTCACTATAAATACCTCAACATATACACCTATTTAATAGAATGACCTTTAAAGCTTCTGTTTCATTGTATGATCATAATCACATGGGCGACACTCTTGTTTTGGAACATCTAGTGCATCATTTCTCTTCAAAGAAAACGAAACGCTCACATTACTGACGGACACAATAAAGCAAACCATGAAGCTAATCACATAACAGACTCTCCTTCATTAGTTTAACCCACACTAAAGTGGTCTGATGCTTGTTTGCATTTCTTAACGAAGCAACACTAATTTGAGCTGATGTGTCCAGTTAACACAGAAGTACATATCACATGGTTTTAACTCTAAAATCAAACTGAAGTGTGCATCCGCTACGTTATTAAACACTGTCATGATGGATGCCCTTTTACATACATCTCCGCCCTGCATGTTCTTCATGTTGAAGCCGTCCTTTCCCTTTTTGCCTTTCTTGTTCTTCTTCTTCTTACAGCAGCATTTCTTGATGATACAGAAGCAGCAGGTGAGGATGAGGAGGGCGGCCACTACAGCGATGGCGATGAGCGCCCATGGAGGCACTGCAAAGCATCATGGGAGCAAAATCAGACAGATTTATTCAGACAATGAGCTGCGTGTTAAATCTTGATGGTGAATAACCAAATAGCACAGCTCAATCTGATGAAATAATACAAATACAAACAAGCTTTCAATTGATAAATTACACATTAAAAAATACTATAGTAAATTATAGTTGTTCTGACCCATACACGCTTACTCACAGCAGAATGAAACGCCAATTCTGACCCATACTAGTAAAGTGTATTATGTTGAATTAAATGCTACAACATAATGTAGTAATAAATATAGTGAACTGTTATACTGTAATAAATATGGTACTTTAGTTTTTAGTACAGAAATAAACTGGTGTGGTATAATATTCCCTGTATCTGGACTGTTCTCTGAGCTACATTTCTAATGTTATCATGATTTTTAGATCAAAAACATCATAATTTAAAATTTTAGACTACTTAGACTCCTTTTTGCATTGTTTTTGACCCCCTCATCAGAACTCTCTGTTAAAAAATGGGGCGTGGAGGATTGTAGACTCATAAGTAACCACCCACTGCTCTGACTGGCTAACAGTTTTGCATATTAACAGAGCTAAACAAGCAGTACAGTAGAAGTAGGCGTCAATCTTATGTGGAGGCGGAGCTTATCCACCCTATTGCATTATAAAAAAGAACATCCCAGAATCTGTTGTTTTGGCAGACTGCCTTCAATATAAGCTGATTTTAGAGGAACCACAAAGTTCTGAGTTCTAAAATGTACAGGATGTTTTTAAACTGATATGACTTCTTACATATCAAAATATCAAGGGAATTTTGGTTTCTCAGTTCATGACCCCTTTAAATAGAGCTGACTGTAATTGCATGTGGACTTCAAGGGCTACAAGATGAAAACAGATTACTTTCATTTCACTGAACTTCTAGACTACTATTTAAAAAGTAGTCTGGTTTGGTAGCATCTTTAAAGCTTAAAGCTTTAAAGCATCTTTACTTGTTTTGAGGATTTTAACAGATTTATGTGTATTGAGCATCAATTAAGACAATGTTAGCACCTGCATAATTTTGAGCTTTTGTCAGCTAATTTCATCTTCCGGGTTTAAAATCATTATCATTATAATTTCTTTCTTTGTAAATTATAAAATCAAAGTCGATTTATTTTTAGTCTGAGTTGGTGAGCCAATAACTGACAGTTGTTCGTCCCCCTCTTTTTTCCCCTGCTCTGCCAGCAACGCCCACTCCCTCTACTCACAGTGCTCCACAAAATCATGGAGCATTTTTTGAAAACATTCCGAGGTAGACTTGAAATGAAAGAGGAGGGTTTCATGACTCTTTATGGGATGGTCAATTTAGCATTTGCATCTCCAGCAAAATGATGCACTATCGATTTTCTTGATTTAGCAAGAGAGTAATTCCATACAAATGTTTTAATATTAAGGTTTCACTAAAACGAAGAAACCCTTTCTAGGTTTTTTTTTGGTGTAGGCTTGTATTTTACAGTACTGTAAAAATACTCAACAATGTCTCTGTCAATGTTTTCAAACAATTATATTTGATTTACCAAAGTCACACAAATGCCAATTTCACATCTGTCACATCCATAACGGAGAGATTTCACATCCATAACCAAGCTCTTTCCTCATAAATGCAAAAATGTCAAATAAAATAAAATCAATCACTTCTGTTCTATAGAGAGCAACTCTTCTCCTTTTGATTGGCATTATTTCTTTTGGGTTGTGCAGTTTAATTCACAGAATTTCTACAAAGTATGTTGTAAACTGTAAACTCGCAAACCTTTTTGGTCACATCCATAACGCATGTTTATTTTCCTCATTTAAAATATAAAGAAATGTTTACAGACTGATATTTTTCTAATCCCATAACTCTGTGGTTAGTAATTTTGGAAAATATAAACAGATGTTTCAATATAATGTTAACACATACTTTCTCTGTGAAGTTTTTACTGCAGATGTCACATCCATAATGCTGGAATAGCTCATGACTGTAAAGCACCTGTGCAGGACTTACATGGGATCTTATCGATCTCATTGAGGAACTTGCTTTTGATCTCTTCGAAGACGTCGTTTTTGTTGACAGTGCCCTCAGACTCGGTGGAGTTGTCCGACGGTGTGGAGACGGCAGGGGCCATGGTCATGGTGTGGGATGGGTGGGTGCCCCCGGGGCCCGTGGGCTCCGGACCCACCATGGCTTCGGGCTTCTTTTTGAAGAGGTTCCACTTCATGATCTCTGGCTTGACCAATCAGTGACCCTGGAGGAGTAAAAAAAGAGGAGATCAGATGGCTTCACACACATGGATTTTATTGATTTGATGCCGAGCGATGATTAAAGTGATCTGCTTTATACTGTTAAGTGAACTGCTTTGATAACTGATTAATTCTACAATACCGACTGAATAACCACAATGGGCTATGCACAGCTATTCACACAACTTCCGGTGAAAGGTTTATGTGACTATTTTCAATTTCATAAGGTTCCTTTTACAGCGTCGATGTTGTAGTGTAATTAAAATACAATCAGTTAAATAGACTTCAGCATTCATTTAGTTGTTCAAGCGTAAAACAAGATGAAAGACTGTGTAAATGCATGAGATGTCAGTAGCAGCAGGCTAGTGCAGAAACTCCATTGAAAATACTGGGGTAAAAATAAATGTTCATGTTTTATAGACATGGCGCGAAACAATGTAATTTAATGCAGTGCTTCTTGTCCGGTCTTAGACCCACTTTATATTGTATATCAATCAGGCGGTGAAGAAATCAGATCTTAAATGTGGCGATTTTGTAATGGTGCAACAGTTCACTGGAAGGATTGGGCTGGCTGACTGAAAATCTAAAGTCCCTATGCATATACCCCATTATAAGATGAACTGCATCAACAGTGATTGACTAAATCAAGATTAATGATAAATAATGACATTTGTAATCTGTAGAGCTGCTAATTGCAGAATTTAATTAGTTTAATAACTGATACACTGATCTGGCAACACTGATACTGTTTATGAAATGAATTAACACTGAACTGAATATCATAATTTTTTAAAGCACATCATAGCTAACTTAAACTAGTTTGATAATTTATGAATTATAGCTGGACTGATCTTGTTTTATATTTGATCAATCTTAAAACATTGACACTGTTGTTGAACTGAATTGAATGAACCATGAATCACTTTAACTGAATCAATAGTTCACTGCACTGAGCGAAATAATGGTATTGTCTTCTTTAGAGCTGCTTATTGTGAACATGTTTAATAATTGATTAACAAAAAGCTGCTATAAACCATAAGCTGAATGATGACATTATTATCCTCTTTATAGCTGCCTATAGCTGAATTTGACATGTTTTATAATTAATTAATTAATTAATTAATTATAGCTGAACTGATCTTGTTCCACAATTGCAAATCTGTCTGACATGGTTATTGAATGGAATGAATTTAACACTGAATCAGACTAAATGACTCAACACTGAACTGAACTGAGCTGATTAATAATATTGTCTTTTTGGAGCTAATGCACTGAACTAGCTTTATAAATGATGTCATTTGCAACACTAACACTGAATTTGACTGAATTACTGCACTGAATTGATTTAACATTGAATCAACATTGAACTTAATTAAACTAAATTTTAATGTTGTCATATTAAATGGTGCTTACAGCTGAAATGAAACACTGAATCAATTTAACTGAACCAATAGTGAACTGAACTGAGTTGAACAATGGTATTTCCTTCTTTAGAGCTGCTTTTTTAAACATATTTTATAATTTAGTAACTTTACAATGGGGCGACATGGTGGCTCAATGGTTAGCACTGTCGCCTCACAGCAAGAAGGTCGCTGGTTTGAATCCCGGCTGGGTCAGTTGGCGTTTCTGTGTGGAGTTTGCATGTTCTCCCCGTGTTGGCGTGGGTTTCCTCCGGGTGCTCCGGTTTCCCCCACAGTCCAAAGACATGCGGTATAGGTGAATTGAATAAACTAAGTTGGCCGTAGTGTATGAGTGTGAATGTAAGTGTGTATGGATGTTTCCCAGTACTGGGTTGCAGCTGGAAGGGCATCCGCTGTGTAAAACATATGCTGGATAAGTTGGCGGTTCATTCCACTGTGGTGACCCCTGATGAACAAAGGGACTAAGCCAAAGGAAAATGAATGAATGAATGTTTGCGCCTTGACGTTGTTTGTTTGTTATCGTTGAGTTTAATGAGATCAGAAAAAGATCTATTCCCTTTTTATTTGAGTATGATCATTCCATAAATAAATAATAAATAACAGCTAATAAATCTAGCATTTCTTCAGAGAAATGTCATATCACGGGGAATATCCTTATCACAAGACATGCTCAACAAAATTGCATATTCTCCCACTATCGTGCTGCACAACTTTGCATCAGTGATTCTGTTATTTTCCTGTTTATTCCTGTGCAGCTGCTTTGAAATCTGCACTATATAAAGCACTATAGAAATAAATGAGCAGACACTTCTAGACGCCTGGAATGCTTTTAGTCTTAAAGATGAAAGAACAAGAAAAAATCCTTCCATCTGTGATGTTAGGTGCAGCTTTTAAGGAAAACTCAAATGCAATTTTCACAGCGTGCATATTATTATGAGGAACTTCAAACCAGAAGCTTCTTATCAAATAAATGACTACGAAGCAAGTGAAAATAAAACAAGGTTAAGACCTCACAGAACCAATAAGCTTGGTGGAGGGCTCTTTTAATAATGAAATGGATGGCTTTGCATTTAAATAATGAAAGACAGAGTCAGGGCGTTAAAGGTTGCAGTGGAAGATAAATGGCAGAAACACTGCATGCGCACTGCAGGACAAAACAGAGACAGTGTGTCCTGGGACGCCTCAGTGCTTTCTACTTGTTCTGGATCCAGTAAGTTTAGCACTGTAGTTATAAAACAGCATCAGATCCAGCGTTATTACTCAAATTGCCTTCTTTCGTATGCATAGCAACAGACATGAGAGAGAGAAGTGTCTCGGATTTGACTTTCCCTGCAGGATTTAGCATTAAAATGTCAAATAATATCTGCCGGAACTCCAGATAGCACCTTGTGAATGAAAACCCGTAAAAAAACGATGACAATGTTTAGTAAATGAGAGCTGCTCTGTTGGCAGGTTGTACATTCTGCTATATAACATTTCAAATGAAATCAAACCGCAGGATGATGCAAGTTTCAGAAATTGTTTTGAAATGTATGGAGGTATATGTGTGCATGAAATGGTAAATAAAATTGTGTGAATACACTGGATGAAAACCAGGTTAAAAATGTGTTTTATTTTATAGATAGATTTAACAATCACAAAGCATTGCATAACTATTTTTTGAGTTATTTGTTTTTGTATATTTACAGGAACACTGGAAAAATATTTTAAAAATGCTGGTATAAAAGTGTTAAAATATACAGATACAATTAAAATTTAATTATTATTATTACATTTTATTTAATTAACAGAGTAATCTCTTATTGTCTCCTGAAATATCTTCACCTTCGGAATATACTCCTCACTGCCAATTAGATAAAATTAAAAAAGAAAAGCAGATAAAAATCAAAAGCAAAAAACAAACAAATATATATATATATATATATTTTTTTTTTGCCATTGGATAAATACATAAAACAACAAAACATTACATCATTTAAAAAAATATATATATATATATAATAAAAATACTACTTAAATATCAATAATAATAATAAAAAATAATTAATTGAAATTAATTATATTACTGCCTTCGCTATCAATAATATATATATATATAATCATTCAAGCTTTGAATGAGAAAAAATAACACTTATTATTAATAGTTAACAAATATAGGTTTATCTATGATCAATGCAGTTAGAAATCTCTATAGTTTTTATTTAGTGTTAGCTAATGAAACATGAATAACGTTGCTCAAAGGAAACATTTCAATCAACTAATTGAATAATTTAATCAACTGATTAAATAAACACTCACTGTGTCTAAATGATTCCAGACCATTTGGGTAAACAAACATGCCTGGTTGTTTGTTAATAAAACTGCAGTGTAACACACAAAATAATCAATCTGAAGTGTGTAAGTTAGAAATACATTAAAAATATATATGGCTGCGGTCAATGGCTTCTGCTTTTCAGGAGTTTCATCTGAATTCTGAGGAAAAAATAATCTACGACCGCCTCTCCCCACCACCCAACCATAAATACTAATCAATACTAATCTAAACAAAGCCAGATATTGACTGTCATCTACCCTCTCTCCTCTCCTCTCCAAAATCCAATGGCTTTGATTTAGCAAATCCACATTTCTCGGATAAATCTCCAGAAGGACTCGATCTTCAGCCTCAGTACATGCAAAACCCAATCTGCAGTATTTAGGCTCAATCAGTGCTGATAGCGGCGTTTGAGGACTGGCATTGATTTTGTGGAGCAGCTGGACATTTATCTGCTGCTCTGCTCACCTGCTGCGAGCCGCTGACATTTGAGCTGGAGATGCTTTTATTGACTGACAACAGCGCAGCACCATCTCTGCTCCGAGGAGACGATGTGGTGAAAGCGGCCTTTACACACACGCACACACACACACCCTGACAGTGTTGAAGAGGCTTCAGCACAACTGAAGTGTGTTTTCAGCAGTCCAGGATGATTGGTCATTTTCCCAGTATGAAACTAATGGTACATTTTCAGTAAAGTTTTAAGTGTCGAAGGAAAACTACCAGCGGTGGAATGAATCATAAGTATAGGGATGCACTTTAGTCGACTAGCTTGTCTACTAGCTTGCATGACCAGCACACTAGTTACATCACTACCCTTTAATATATAACATTTAATACTTTTTTAAAGATCTATTAGTTAATTTAAACTTATACTGGTCTCACGGTTTGGTTTGGTTATGATTATCATATCATCAATTCAGTTCAATTTGATATCTCGGTGCATCACAATGCATTGTTGATGATATCCTTAATTTTTTTTTTTTTTTTTTAAATATCCAACATAGTCTCATTCTGAAAACATATCCCTATATACATTTATGGAGATCGCAAATTATGTAGCCAGAGGTATGTATGGCTGCATTTTGTCTTTAAAATGTACGCTACGCGAAAGCAGCTGACCGTTTGCCTCCGTATGGACGCCTTTTCTGCTGTTACCAGTTGGTCCAGGGGCTCACAGCGTACGTCGGCAGATTTGAGACGCAGAGTGAAGTTGACCGCAACGACAGGGTTCGAGTCCGGCAAAGAATGGTTCTAGAAAGCAGGTTAGACAAAAACAAAAGCCAAAAAAATTTAAAAAACAAGTAAATAACAGGGTGAGAATGTGGTAAAATCTGAAAACGTGGTAAAAAGCAGGGGCCTTTTCTTTTTCTACATTTTTTTTTTAGAACACTGTCAGTTGGGTTTAAGGAAGGGGGGGTGGGGTCATCGGTCAGTCAGTCAGTCAATCAGTCAGTTGACAGCAGCCTCTGATGGATTTACGCGATAACAGCAGGTGAGAATGGCCCTCGCGAGAGAAATCTGAGATCTCAAAAAGCATACACAGCGGCCTCTGGTAGATTCGCGAAAACAAAAACTGCAAAAAAATGTAGCTCCTGGGACGTATTTGGTGCTCTCCAGAAACGTATATAGGGCGACGTTTTCAAAATTAGCCTGGGTTGTAAATTTCACTTCACAATACAAGAACACAATTTTGAATACAAGCAGTAAGATATATGGACTGTGCCTTTAATTTTAGCTGCTCATAGAAAATACTATTTACGAATGTATCAAACAAAACTCAAGTACAGGCACAGATCAACATGAGCATTTAGATTTGATAGCAAATACACAAAAGTAAATAATTCCTCTTGAGCGTTGTTGAGCGAGTTCTTAAACACCTATGCTTGGTCATTGCGTTCACGAGCTCAACAGAAATGTCTGTGATTGGCTGTAACGGTCAGCGCTGTTCACCGAGCAGTGACGCAGACACTGAAAAACAGCCTATCACAGCTGATACACGATAGATGCGGTGGGGAAAACTTGCTCTGCAAAGGCACTTGTGTCTGGATCCACAAGTATTGATGAGACAGCTGAGAGAGGAGAGGACAAAATTACGTCACGAACAGACCAGCAGGTCAAAGAGTCCACAGAGAGAGAGAAAGACTGTCCCAGCAAACTCACAAGCAGTGAATTGTGCAGAGTTGTTGGCTTTTTAAGTGGTTGGAGCGTTTTAATTACTCGTGCTCGCCTCCCTCGCCATTGTATTTTACCATAACATAGCGGGTAGCACGATTGCCTCACAGCACGAAGTTCGCTGGTTCGAGCCCCAGCTGGGTCAGTTGGCATTTCTGTATGAAGTTTGCATGTTCTCCCTGTGTTGGCGTGGGTTTCCTCCGGGTGCTCTGGTTTCCCCCACAGTCCAAACACATGCGCTATAGGTGAATTGAATAAGCTAAATTGGCCGTAGTGTATGTGTGTGAAAGAGTGTGTATGGATGTTTTCCCAGTGCTGGGTTGCAGCTGGAAAGGCATCCACTGCGTAAAACATATGCTGCATAAGTTGGCGGATCATTCCGCTGTGCATGGCGACCACTGAATAATAAAGGGACCAAGCCGAAAAGAAAATGAATGAATGAATGATTGTAATAACCGGTTATGATCTATTACTGAACTGATACCGAATTGTCGACCGAATACATACTCTGATTTAGACACAAATATTTATTTAAACTCTTTCAAATGATCAGTTCAGTTTTATTAAAAAAATATTTAACTATGCACATATGGGAACACCATGCAACAAAGGAGGATTTCGCCGAACTCAAACCCCAGTCCAGTCCATGTCCCAAGTCCAACAACACATACAGAGGTCAGCAGTCAGTGGTACTGCCCCATAACACTCGTTTTACACACAAAATGCAGTCATATATACCCGTGAGCACATATTTCTCCAAAACATTTCTGAAAAATTCTGAAAACGTAGCCCTATAAACATTTCTGGAGAGCACCAAATACGTCCCAGGAGCAATGTTTTTTTGCATTTTTGTTTTTGCGAATCCACCAGAGGCCGCTGTGTACGCTTTTTGAGATCTCAAATTTCTTTCTCGAGTGCCATTTGCGCCTGCTGTTCTTGCGTAAATCCACCAGAGGCCGCTGACGACTGACTGACCGATGACCCCACCCCTCTTCCCCAAACCCAACCGAAAGTGTTTTCAAAAGCACCGATTGACCAGCGGCCAACAACTTCCCTAAACCCAACCGACAGTTTTAAAAAGCAATCAAGAAAAAGAAAAGCACATGATTTTTACCACATTTCAGATTTTACCACATTTTCACCCTGTTATTTACTTGTTTATTTTATTTTTGGCTTCAGTCTTTGAAGACCTGCTTTTTGGAACCGTTCTTCACCAGACTCGAACCCCATCGTTGTGGTCAACTCCTCTCTGCGTCTCAAGTCTGCCGAAGTACATGGCGAGCTAACTGGACAAACTAGTAACATCGGGAAAGCCGTCCATATGGAGGTAAGTGGTCAGCTGGTAAGCGCGACAAGGAACGGTGTCATACCGCCCCGTAGCGTTCGTTTTAAAGACGAAATGCAGCCATACATACCTCTACATAATTCGTGATCTCCAGAAATGTATATAGGGCTACGTTTTCAGAATGAGACTGTGTTGTATTTCTTGGTTCTCAAAAATGTAGCCCTGGGCACATTTTCCCAATGAGCCTGTGTTGATTGTGAATGTACATTGATAGTGATATTTTAAGTCTCGTTCTCTTGTTAGATGTGATCCGCCTGAACTGGACAGAACTGGGATACGCGGTCAGTTTGACCCTAAGTGTGTGTGTGTGTGGAGACATGCTGCATTTAGACATACATTCATCTTTTAATCACATCTGACCTGAAAACCAGAAATCAGAGACCGCAGAGAGAGTGTGTTTGCTTCTGTCTGTGTGTAAAAACCCCAGAAACAGATCCATGAGGAAATCAATAACGCTAGAAATCGTATATTCCATAAGGCAAATCCAATTATAGGTAAATCTCTAAGTGCAAGCAGTGATCTTTACGAGCCCTGTCACTGATATGCTGTTATTTTATGTACATCTTAATTGCCTTAAACACCCTGTTAGCATTGGGTCCTCCAGAGAAACACCTTCACACGACCAGAGAGCTTCATAAACGTCTCTTGTTATGAATGGAGACAGATCTGCACGTCTGCTAGCATGACGAATATCCTCACGCAACCCTCATAGCTTACAGTCATATTTACAGTAGCATCTTCCTCTCAGAGACTTTCTCACACTTTTTACACCTTCACTGCATTTCAGTGAGATCTGTGACGGACAGTCCTGCAAATCCAGGAAAAGGACAGATTATGGTAAAATCAATGACCAGACCAATAACACGGCACAGCAACTATTCATTTAAAAACTTCAGCACGGCTGGTAACTGCACAATGTTGAGTTCGCCTGCTTAGAGAAAGAAAGGATCATTCAACTTACGATTAGGAATGGGTGACATAAACTTCAAATTATATCACAATATTTTCTGGTACATATTCAGCGATAATTTTGGCTATCATTTATGTGTATCCACGGAGAGACAAAAAGTCCAGTAAAGTATAAATTTTATATATTATATATACAGTTGAAGTCAGAATTATTAGCCCCCCTGTATATATTTTTTCAACACATTTCTAAACATAATAGCTTTAATAACTCATTTCTAATAACTGATTTCTTTTATCTGTGCCATGATGACAGCACATAATATTTTACTAGATATTTTTTAAGATACTAGTATTCAGCTTGAAGTGACATTTAAAGGCTTAACTAGGTTAATTAGGTTAAAGATAGGGTAATTAGGCAAGTCATTGTATAACAGTGGTTTGTTCTGTAGACAATCGAAACATATACTGCTTAAGGAGGCTAATAATATTGACCTTAAAATGATTTTAACAAATAATAAAAACTGCTTTTATTCTAGCTGAAATAAAACAAATAAGACTTTCTCCAGGAGAAAAAAATATTATAGGAAATACTGTGAAAAATTCCTTGCTCTGTTAAACATCATTTAGGAAATACTAGAACAAAATTCACAAGAGGGCGAATCATTTTGACTTTAACTGTATAAAAAATACTATATATTTATAGTGCAATACTAATTGACACTTAAAATAGCATGATTTCTTGTTTATTCTGTGATATTAAACAATGTCTGGACACAAAAAAAATTGTTACTTTAAACACTCGACTGGTGTTATGAGGTGAATTTAGATTAAATTATGTCAGTAAATCTGTATTTCTACCCAGACTCAAACACACAAAACTATTGCACTTGTACTACTGTAATAATAAATAATTTCACAGACTAATTATAGGTTTCATCGTTATTACGATAAAAAAAAAGTTTGTGGGGAGAATTTACGTATTACGGTATATTTTACCACTATTCATTCATTCATTCATTTTTCTTCTGCTTAGTCCCTGATTAGGGGTCGCCACAGCGGAATGAACCAGCAACTATTCCGGCATGGTTTTCGCAGCGGATGCCCTTCCAGCCGCAACCCAGTACTGGGAAACACCCATACACACTCATTCACACAAACACTAATACATTGCAGCCAATTTCGTTTATTCAATTCACCTATAGCGCATGTGTTTGGACTGTGCGGGAAACCGGAGCACCCAGAGGAAACCCACGCCAACACAGGGAGAACATGCAAACTCCACACAGAAATGCCAACTGACCCAGCCGGGACTCGAACCAGCGACCTTCTTGCTGTGAGGTGACAGTGCTAACCACTGAGCCACTGTGCCACCCTAAACCCATCCAAATTAAATAATTAAATTTTATTAGATTAGAGTTAAACTTTGCAATGACTCCACAAATCACTGTGTTTTCTGGTTAATTATAATCCCATCTTGACATTGCAGATCCTGCGATGTAACTATTGCAGACACATTGCGATATAGATGCTGAAATGATAAATTGTGCAGTCCTATTTGATGCTTTTGTTGCTCTCATCTTTTTTATGTCTGTATGCAAGAACCTGAAACAAGTAACTTCCTCCTCCGGGCTTCATGCATCCACGTCCTTCTTCGAACTCTGAAATCAATCCTGGAGTTTGATGCAGCAGGCAAAATGCAAACCTGAAGCTGCCATTCCCCTCGAAGACAGCTACTGAAAATGTCAGCATGCTTTTATTCGGGGTTGATTGGGGGATGGGGGGGGGGGGGGGGGCGATGGGGGTCTTGCAGAAATGGGAAAGCCCTTACCAGGCAATAGTTCAGTCCTCCCTAATGGAGCCACCCATCCGAAACCGGAGAGCAGCAGAATGCTTCACAGGTTAAGAGCGCATCCCACGATCCCACTGGCGTCCGCACACACACACACACACACACTGCAGTCGCCACTGCAGCACAGAGCGCTCCGTCTCTCTAGCTTTACACACTTTCATTACACTCAAAGCTCCCGCTAGTTCAGCTCATATTCTCTGTCGCTACCTGTGAACTCTCTGCTTTTCTTCTGTCCGGTTTAATGTTACTCTCTCTCTCTTTTTCTGTTTCCTCCTGCCTCACTCTCTTTCTCTTTATTTTCTCTTTCCTCCTGCCTCGCTCTCTCTCTCTTTCCTACTGCCTCACTTTCTCTTTCTCTCTCTTTTCTCATTTCTCCTGCTTCTTTCTTTTTTTCTCGCTCTCTCTTTCTGTTTTCTCATGCCTCTCTCTATCTTTCTCTCTCTTTTCTCATTTCTCCTGCTTCTCTATCTTCTTCCCTCTCTCTCTTTCTGTTTTCTCCTGCCTCTCTCTATCTTTCTCTCTTTTCTCATTTCTCCTGCTTCTCTCTCTTCTTCCCTCTATCTTTTTCTGTTTTCTCCTGCCTCTCTCTATCTTTCTCTCTCTTTTCTCATTCCTCCTGCTTCTCTCTCTTTTTCCCTCTCTCTCTTTCTGTTTTCTCCTGCCTCTCTCTATCTTTCTCTCTCTTTTCTCATTCCTCCTGCTTCTCTCTCTTTTTCCCTCTCTCTCTATCTTTCTCTCTCTTTTCTCGTTCCTCCTGCTTCTCTCTCTTCTTCCCTCTATCTCTTTCTGTTTTCTACTGCCTCTCTCTATCTTTCTCTCTCTTTTTTCCCTCTCTCTCTTTCTGTTTTCTCTGCCTCTCTCTATCTCTTTTCTCATTCCTCCTGCCTCTCTCTTTCTCTCTCTTCTCAAGCCTCTCTCTCTCTCTCTCTCTCATTATGAATTCTGCTCACACTCTGCCGATTGCAGTGCACAACGCCCTGAACCGCTGCTGGAGGACAATCTCCGCTGATCAATATGTAAAATGGCCCCCCCGTTGAGGACGTGGTGCGGGTTGATCTGTTTTACTGTCATGGGGAAACTGTCCAGGTGTGAAGCGAAACTTGTGCTGTGTGTGTGTGTGGGAGAGAATAACAAAGACAATACAATGCAATTCCTCGTGCAAATCTCACGGGGCCGGTCTGCAATAAAGCAGGAGGAGACGTGCGGCTCACAACCCTGAGAGGAAAAACAAAATGAAGAAACTTAAACTACGTGTGGCGCAGTTACTGTCAACCGGCTGACATTTGGGAAGACAGTTTGGCATTTTGCGTCACATTATTATGGAAATATTCATAAAAATAGCCATGGTTACAGCCAGTGCTGAAATTTTAGGTGAGGGAAATAGTGTTGGCAGCACATGCAGTTATGTCTGTTTTTCAAGTAAATCGTTATATATGCCTAAACACTAAGCTAATAGTTGTTGTGGGGCAGGAACGCTGTGTTCTGCTGCATTTTAAAGCACAAATTGGCTTATTTTGTACAAAATGTATTGGGCATTTTGGATGACCGAATGGCCAACCCAGGCTCATTCTGAAAACGTACCCGCTATATACATTTCTAGAGTGCGCCAAATATGTCCCAGGAGCTACGTTTTTTTGCAGTTTTTGTTTTCACAAATCCACCAGAAGCTGCTGTGTACGCTTTTTGAGATCTCAAATTTTTCTCACGAGTGCCATTCGCGCTTGCTGTTCTCGTGTAAATCCACCAGAGGCCGCTGTCGACTGACTGACTGATTGACTGACCGACCGATCGACTGACCCACCCTCCTCCTTCCCTAAACCCAACCAATAGTGCTTTCAAAAGCAATCCAGAAAAAGAAAAGCCCTTGCCTGATTTTTACGTTTTCAGATTTTACCACATTCTCACCCTGTTATTTACTTGTTTATTTTATTTTTTGGATTCTGTTTTTGTCTTACCTGCTTTCTGGAATCGTTCTTCGCCGAACTCGAACCCCACCGTCGTGGTCAACTCCTCTCTGTGTTTCAAGTCTGCCGACGTACATGGCGAGCTAACTGGACAAACTGGTAACAGTGGGAAAGCTGTCCACACGGAGGTAAGCGGTCAGCTGGTAAGCGCGAAAAGGAATGGCGTCATTCCGCCCCGTATCGTTCATTTTAAAAACGAAATGCAGCCATACCTACTTCTGGCCACATAATTTGCGCTCTCCAGAAACGTATATAGGGCTACATTTTCAGAATGAGCCTGTGTTGCATGCGAAATATTTCATGGTTAGCAGACAAAACATGCAAACTACTATGCAGTGTAAAACATTTTGATGTTTGCATCAAATTAATTTGATAAAAGTGGTTTTATAAGCATATAAAGTGTATGAAATGCAAATAGATTGTCCACTTTAACCCTTGTGTGCTGTTGGGGATGTTTTCATCCACATGGGGTGATTTCGAGTCTTAATTTGGCCTAAACTTTCTCTGTGTTTCAGCAAATGGAATGATTTCTGGTGACCAATCATATTTTGACACATATTTTGGGAAAATGCTTACAAATACAACAATACACTCTGGGCAAATTGACTACCCTTTCATTATGTTCGTGGCTGTTTTTACCCCATTGACTTCCATTATAATTACATTTTTTGATTGCAAAGCCTTGACAGCATATAATCATGCATTCTTGATTGTTGGTGGTTTTCCCTGTTGGGAAGGGATATTTTGGTATATTTTGTCATTTTCACTGTTGATCATCAGTTGCAGTGCAAACAACCCATCAACAACCAGGAATGCATGATTATTTGTTGTCATGGTTTAAGGTTTAACAACTTTATTAATCCCACCAGGGGCAATTAAATTAGGGCAGTAGCATCATGATACAACAAACGCATAAAGAGACAAATCACTTACAAACAATATTAAAAAACACAATCCAGCATGCTTCATAATAACTTCATAAATAGTACTAAACAAAAACAAAAAACATAAGAAGGACCCACACATTAACATTTTTAAACTTGCTAAAATGTAAGGTTATAAATCCTTATTGCCTCAGAAACAAAGGTGAATATGTATCTGTTACAAGAGCATTTAATGCTTCTAAACCTTTTTTCCAAAGGGCAACAATACAAAAAAAAGGCTTCAGAGGATGGGAATCATTTCCTATCACACTTTGAATTTTCCTCATCATTTACTGTTCATGTAACTCTGCTAGACTCCGAAGAGGCAAAATAATAATCTTGGAGCAAGTCTTGACTAAGTTTTGAACATCTCTAACGGAAAGTGAGGAGAACCAGCATAAAAAGGAAAAGCTTAATATACTCTCAATATAGGTAGTATAAAAAGTTCTCAGTATATATTTTTCTACACAGAAAGAGTTCATGTCATGGCTTTGCAATCAAACATGTGGTTATAATAAAAGTCAATGGGGCAATGAAAGGGTAGTCAATTTGAACAGTACACAAGGGTTAATGATTCAATAACTTTTGTGACATAAAATTACAAGCGATCATGTTAAATTATGTAGTATTTAGTTTTTGTAAAAACCTGTTGGTGACATTTTCATAAAAACTAGCTTAAATGATAGTGGCAAAGTATAAAGATTTAAAAATATATATTTTGTGGCTGTATTGTTATCCCTAAATCACCAAATTGGCCAATGACTCTTTTTGTGCAACATGCTTTACACAATTTCATGCTTATAAACCTGTGATTTTCCTGTTCTTCACACTTTTCTAGAACAAAACCTGATGTTGGGATGTTTTAGGAGGTTGCTAAGTGGTTGCTAGGAAGATTTGCATGGTTGTTAGGCTGTTGCTATAGAGCTGTGGTCATTTGCTAGGGTGCTCTGTGTGATTGCTAGGTGTTTTTTGCATGGAAAATCCTACAATTATAAATCTATGTGAGATTTAGTTTTATAGAAGTGATTTTGAATCTAGAGGATTTTGTTTTTGGATTTTCTATATCATCTGCTACTCTAAGTGACAACTGTACATCCAAATAAAATGTAAATATCACTGCACAATTTGAGTTGTCATTCACGCTTGTAAGCAAATGGCGCAAGATGAATTACGTGCCGTCATTTAATAGCTGGATCCCTACACATGAGCAGAAGTAGTAGTAGTAATAGCAAACACTACTCATCAGATTCTGTGGCAGCAGTGTTTCATCAGCTCAAGACAATGGGGGAAAAGGATGAATAAAAAAATATGCATGAATATAGATGGACATGAATGAAAGATTCATTGCCCAGTGGGCTGCAGTGCCCTGTGATCTCCCACAATAGAGAGCTGACAGCGCAGCAATAGAGCCCATGTCAATACTGATTATTCAGAGAAATTAACAGCGGCGGGGGCGAGAGAGACAGACAGACCGAGAGAGAGAGAGAGAGAGAGAGAGAGAGAGAGAGAGAGAGAGAGAGAAAGACTGATGGGCAAAAACCCTGGCTCCAGGGAATAGAGCACTGACAGCACTGATGAAGATTAGTGCCAGTTCACAAAACACCAACTCAAAAGCAAAAAATGCTCACATTAGAGGTCAACGATACAGTTTTTGCAGCAGATAATAGTAATAAAGAGCGGTGTTGTTATTAAACTATTAAAAAACTGTAATATTATATAAACAACAATTAAAAAAATACCAAGTAGAAAGTATATATAATGCTTAAACGTAGTAGCAATGTTTTAAAGGTGCCATGGAATGAAAATCTAGATAATAAGAGTCTCATAAGGCACGTATGAGAAAATGTGGCCCAGTAACGTATTTGAGATTGTCAAAACCGCATGCAGAGCCCTCTAGTGGATTTGTTAAAACAAAAATTGCAGCCCTACGTAGCCCCAGACACATATCTCACAGTTCTCAAATACGTAACCCTGGGAACATACCTACAATGAGCCTGGGTTGGATAATTGATATGCACGCCCCAGGCTGTATTTGGCCACCAAAGCGTTTCTTTAATGATTTTTTTCCCCCCATATTTTCTAGTATAACACAGCTTATTGTATTAACTATGCGGGACTCTTATTTAAAAAACTGGACAGGCTTTTAGGAAGAGTAAAGGAGCAGTTCTGTGAATGTGAAGCAGGCAGCCATGCATGACCATGTCAGAAGATATACAGAGTGTAAATTTATTGAGCACCACTCCAAAGAGGCATAAGGTTTGTATAAATGTATCTTAGTCTGTTAGTTTAACGCATTAATTGTAATGAGGCAACACACACATGTGCATGTTTGTAATGAAACAGCAAATGTAAACTGCTAAATGTGTGTTTAATGCATGTTTATGCATCATGTCATATCACTCAGCTCTTAAAAATCTGTGATTTTTCTGTATTAAAAGGAAAGAAATAAACTTAATAAAACTCATCTGTTTATGTGGAGGTTGATATTAATGCCTGCCTGTGCTTTCATATCCTAGGTAAAACCCACAAAATACAACTCTAAATATATCTCTGTTAGCCTTGATTTTTTTTTTGCACTTACACTACCTGACAAAGACTTGTCGTCGATCCTAGTTGTAAGAGCAACAAATAATAACTTGACTTCAAGTTGATCATTTGGAAAAGTGGCAGAAGGTAGATTTTTCTGATGAATCATCTGTTGAACTGCATCCCAATCATCACAAATACTGCAGAAGACCTACTGGAACCCGCATGGACCCAAGATTCTCCTAGAAATCAGTCAAGTTTGGTGAAGGAAAAATCATGGTTTGGAGTTACATTCAGTATGGGGGCGTGCGAGAGATCTGCAGAGTGGATGGCAACATCAACAGCCTGAGGTATCAAGACATTTGTGCTGCCCATTACATTACAAACCACAGGAGAGAGCAAATTCTCCAGCAGGATAGCGCTCCTTCTCATACTTCAGCCTCCACATCAAAGTTCCTGAAAGCAAAGAAGGTCAAGGTGCTCCAGGATGGGCCAGCCCAGTCACCAGACATGAACATTATTGAGCATGTCTGAAGTAAGATGAAGGACGAGGCATTGAAGATGAATCCAAAGAATCTGGATGAACTCTGTGAACAGAGTACTGCAAGAACGCTTTCTTTGCCGTTCCAGATGACTTTATTAATAAGATATTTGAGTCATTGCAGAGATGTATGGATGCAGTCCTCCAAGCTCATGGGAGTCATACACAATATTCATTCTTTTTCCACTGCACCATGACTTTATATGCTATACTGGACATTATTTCTGTTAAGTGACAAGACTTTTGTCTCTGCAAAGTCAGACCTTACTGTCCTAATTAAATCATTAAAAACCAAGGCACGATCATATTTTATTTTGGTAAAATAAGCGTAATCTAGAGGCCTTTGCCTTTCATATAAGCCACTTCTGATACCAAATGATCAACTAGAAGTCAAGTTATTATTTGTTGTTCCTAAAACTTGGATAGGCGACAAGACTTTTGTCAGGTACATACCTACTGTGTAAATATCAGAGAACAATTTAACATATTGCATCAATGCATTGTAAGGCACCTTTAAAAAAAGATCAGCCAATGCATAAAAATAGCTTGTGAGATGCACACAAAATTGGTGTAAAGTAAAATGGATAAAAATGATAAAAAGTGGGCGGATCTTGAAACGGAAACAAGATTAAAAAACACCCTGTTAATCAATCAAGATGACAATCTCAAAAATGGGCAGATAAATCAAACTCTGCATATTTATTAAATCTAAAAGCAAGTTTTACAACAGTCTTGCTGTAGTTAGTTCGGAGCAGGTGAAGGACAAAGATGATTTTGATTTCCTGTGGACTTTAAATACAGCATCAAAACATGTTCTGAATACTAATATCAGCCAATACATTTAATAAATATGATTCCTGCATGTAATAAACCCCCAGTCCGTTGGTTTTTGGAAAACCCTTGTGTTTTAAATCTTGCAGTGGCACATGGCCATACATCATCAACACGGCCAGATGGGGTCTGTCATCCTGATCCAGCGGTCTCAACTCATACAAAATAAGCAGCGTTTCCAGACACTGCTTCTTCTGTGAAACCCCATGGTCACACGCCAAAGCTGAATCACCAATTTGGTGTGTTGCGTATTAAATTCATAAAGATTTGCTCAGAAAGCAACGGTTAGTGGAGGCTAATAAATGTCAGGATATATAATAACCCTCTATTACCGCTGTAGACATTATAAAGATCAGCACATCCCAGAAGGAAGAAGTGAATTTCCAGACAATAATCTAACCTACATCCAGCCGCAAAACTGCCCTATATAGACAACAACACATGAATCTAGCAGCTCGAGTCTATCTAATTAACCCAAAATGAAGCGAATGTCCCAATTTTAGCACTAGAGAAGACGTGACTTCATGAATTAACAGTAAGTGTCACAGATTCATGGGTTATCTTTAATTGTTTCCATTCAAAATAATAAGGCATGGTTATATAACACAACTGACCATCATTAGTATATTTAGTCATGAAATGACTTGACACATTATGCTGAAAGTATTAGTTCCCTTCCAGAATGAAAATGTCCTGCTAATTTACTCACACCCTTGTCACCAAAGATGTAAATTTCTTTCATTCATTCATTCATTCATTCATTCATTCATTCATTCATTCATTC
>CAIGQV010019356.1:1225059-1244110 GCA_903798115.1 Danio jaintianensis
TCTACCCCAACCCCAACCCTAAACCCAACCGTCACAGTAATGTAAAAACACATCTGGATCTGAACTGTTCTCTATTAGTATAGCTGATTAAGCATGTGGATGGATGATTACAGCCTTCTGAGCCTACTAGGAGGCGCAGAAGGCCTCTACTGGCCCATATCTATCAGCTGATATCCACTGATTCCGCCCATTCAATCGAATGATAACATTCGAATCGGGTGCAATAGCACAAGAGATACCAACAAACAAAACTGTAATACTCACTGCTGTCAGGGGTTTTATTCAAATCCATAGCCATTAAGTTATCATGTTTGCTTCAACAAGCACTACTAACAGAACATTTATCACTGTTTCAGGCCCACAGGACACATATGATGGTGTAATGCAGCAAAGCTTCCAGAAATTTTACAGTATAGTTCTGTACTTGTTTTGGACAGATGTTGCATAAGCACAAAAACACCCTATAAGCATTTAGACATGGGCATGGTCCAGTTTTACATATTTAATGCATGTTCCTGTGTCAATACGGTGGCAACAAACCTCAATACAGTCTCAAAGGGACGACAGAGTTTCCTACAAATATTAGTGTCAATAAACCAGAGGTGTAAGTCATTAACCCTTTATAGGGCACTCATTGAAATACTCATTGGTGAAACAGTGTTACAGGGGGTTATTACAAGACTTGAAATTTGTGACTGTGGGGGAAACCGGAGCACCCGGAGGAAACCCACACCAACACGGGGAGAACATGCAAACTCCACACAGAAATGCCAACTGGCCCAGCCGGGACTCGAACCAGCTACCTTCTTGCTGTGAGGCGATCGTGCTACCCACTGCACCACCGTGACACCCTTAGGGGGGAAATATTTCTTATATAAATATATTTTTTATTTAAATAAAAATTTTGATTAAAGAAAAAAATATTGTAATCAATATCAATGTAGTTACCATTTATGTTTCTTTGACCAATACAGGGTTAAATGATTAATTTAACAATGTTTTTTCTTTTCTTGACTTTTACTGTCTCACTCACTCACTGTCCTTGGGCTTATAGTCTCTGATTACCAAGTCGCCACAGCGGAATGAACCCCCAACTACTTTGGCATATGTTTTATGCAGCGGAAGCCCTTCAAGCCACAACCCAGTACTTAGAAACAACCATACACTCTCTCACACACACAATCATAGACTACAGCCAATTTAGCTTACCCAATTCACATATAATGCATGTTTTTGGACTGTGGGGGAAACGGAACAGCTTTTTCGAAATTAAATAATCCTTTAGAAAGTATTTTATTTTCTGAATGCTCTTTTTAGTAGATAAGTAGCAAAGTATATTAGTATTTAAGTAGCAATAACTTTTAAAACACGCCAAACAACAGTCCAAAACTTTTGTATCTTCCATTTTACAATATAAATTGTATTTATGTATATATACAAGACTATACAGTGTTGTTTTACATTTGATTATTAAATTTTTGCCTGAAGCAGCACTGTGGCCTCACTGCAAGAAGGTCGCTGGTTCGAGTCCCGGCTGAGCCAGTTGGCATTTCGGTGTGGAGTTTGCATGTTCTCCCCGTGTTGGCGTGGGTTTCCTCCGGGTGCTCCGGTTTCCCTCACAGTCCAAAAACATGCACTATAGGTGAATTAAATAAACTGAATTGGCCGTAGTGTATAAGTGTGTATGCGTGTTTCCCAGTACTGGGTTGCAGCTGGAAGGGCACCCGCTGCGTAAAACAAATGCTGGAATAGTTGGCGGTTCATTCCACTGTGGTGACCTCTGAAATAGAGATTACACTGCAAAAAAAACGTACTTCGATTTTTTTGTGTCGTTTCTAGTCCAAATATCTAAAAATTCTTAAATCAAGAAGATCATTTTTGTGACGGTACGTTGAAGAGACGGATACAAAAAGGTAGAATCCAAGTGCATTTAATGAAGAAATAATCGTGCAGATAACAGAAAATGAACAGGAAATCCAAAAATCTAAGTATCAGAAGAACAATAATAAATAAAACAACAAACTATGGCAAGATACAGGACCACAACACATGCACAACATACCATACAAAAACAAACAACTCAGCAATGACAAACGGGTGCAGGGTGTATAAATAGTCCAAACAATCAATAGTGACAGGATTCAGCTGCGTGTGTGATCAGTGGAAGTGAAACCCGGTGTATGTGTAGCGGAATGAAGGGATTTGTAGTTCATGACTGAATTGTAGTTCACCAGCGATCTCTGCAGTCCTCGATCAATGGTGAACATGACACATTTTGCTTACCCCATTGGCAGATTTTTTTGCTTGTTTTAAAGAAAAACTCACTTAATATTGGCATATTATTTCTTAAAACAAGACATCATGTTTTGCTTACCTATAAAAGCTTCTTAATATAAGAATTCTTAGATATTTGGACTAGAAACAAGACAAAAAAATTGGTTTGATTTGGTTTGTAATATTTTTTAGATAAGCTAAACTACAAAATCACCCCAATCAATCTAAAATTATTAATTATTTCCAAATTTAGCCATTCATTTCATCTGGTGAAATCGCAATATGTATTACAGAAAAATAAAATATCACAAAGTCATTTTTTTCCAATATCGTCCAGCCCAATTGCATTCCATAAGTCAACAACTATATGTGACCAGAATTGTTAGTGCTCACCTAATTGTGTGTGAGTTGTGATATTACATGTGTACATGTGAAGACGTCGTGGTGAGAGGTCACAGTAAAAAAAAAGCTGGAACCGCAGGGGAAGCCACTGAATTATTGATCTTCCTGAAATCTCTCTCACACACGAACAAACCAGCATGTAAGCAGATGCCCATACATATTAACTATATTCAGAAAACACACAAGTTCACTCGATTTGAATATTTCATGCATGACTCCAACAAGGGCTCTAAACTACAGCTTTTTTTAAGAGAGTGACTGTGCAGGAGTCCAAACACAAACAGCCTGACATGGAGGTTAAAGAGGCGTACCGAAATGAACCACAGCAGAGCTCAGAAATGAACAACTGGACTTCTGATCTGACCAGATGTTGATTTTTAAAGGGGACATATTTTGCAAAAATCACTTTTATAAGGGGTTTAAACATAGTTGTGTGGCAACAGTCTGTGAATGTAACCAGCTTCTAATGGTATTAATTATATTTTTTTATAATCACACGATAAAAACAGTCTGCAGAAACACTTTGATGGACATTCTTCCATTGTACGTGTCATCAGAGGGGGAAAGCCCCGCCAATTAGTGACCATCTCTGCCTCATTAACATAGGCCATTAGTCTTGTTTTTGAATCTGCCACTATGCCGACACATTTATAGCTCCGCCCTCTTTTGAATTTAAAGAGACAGTCACCAAAACGGCACAATTAGGATCAAAGCCTAAAAGGGGCAGTTTCCAAGAGTTATAACGTTATTTGTGAGTTATACATTATCTGTGTGGTATATTGAGCTGAAACTTCACACACACACACGCACGCACACGCGCACACACACACACACACTTATTTTACATCTTGGTACATCATAATAGGTCCCCTTTACGTTTAAATTTTCATTCATTCATTCATTTTCTTTTCGGCTTAGTCCCTTTATTAATCAGGGGTCGCCACAGCGGAATGAACCGCCAACTTATCCAGCATATGTTTTAAGCCGCGGACGCCCAATTCACCTATAGTGCATGTCTTTGGACTTGTGGGGAAAACACCCGAAGGAAACCCACGCAAACACGGGGAGAACATGCAAACTCCACACAGAAATGCCAACTGACCCAGCTGAGGCTTGAACCAGCGACCTTCTTGCTGTGAGGCGATCGTGCTACTCACTGCGCCACCGTGACGCCCTACCATTTTAATTTTAATTTTGAAATTCTGTAAATTTGTCTTCCTGTCATCTTTTAAAAAAAATTAAGCATGCAATTAAATGAGATAGTTACAGTAAATAATTAATCATTAAATCTTCCCTAAGGTGCAAGTCTACAATGTCCTAAAAACAGGAATGTATTTTTCTTTGTGTTTCAGCATGACTGTTGTGCTTCTGTCACTGTTACACAAAATCACATATAGTGGATAAACATAACTATTAACATAACTATATGCTATTGTTCTGTAAATGAATAGAGACAATTGTTACAAAATGGTTAATCTCAGGAAGTGAATGAATTGCATTTGTGTCATATATCTAAACATAGAAACACTTACAAAGCAAAAATAAACACTTTTAATACAAACATGCATCTCATGTTTTACCAAATTACAGTAAAAATACTATAAACATAATTATATATACATTATATACATATATACACTCATTCATTTTTTTTCTTTTCGGCTTAGTCCCTTTATTAATCTGGGGTCGCCACAGCGGAATGAACCGCCAACTTATCCAGCATATGTTTTAGGCAGCGGATACCCTTCCAGCTGCAACCTATCACTGGGAAACATCCATACACACTCATTCACACACATACACTACGGACAGTTTAGCTTATTCACCTGTAGTGCATGTGTTTGGACTGTGGGGGAAACCGGAGCACCCGGAGGAAACCCACGCCAACACGGGGAGAAACTCCACACAGAAATGCCAACTGACCCAGCCGAGGCTCGAACCAGCGACCTTCTTGCTGTGAGGCGATTGTGCTACCCACTGCGCCACCGTGCAGCCCCATGAAGGAATTAAGTTAACTTATTAGTATTTACAAATTTAAGTTGGTTGAACATAAAACAATTAAGTTGTCCCTAAAAATCCCTCAAGAATTGTTTTGTTTCAGCTCATTTTAAGTAGGTAGGTTGAACAAACACCAAGCATGCTTTTTTTGAGTGTAATTCACCAAGAACTATAAAATATGTTATTAAAAGTGAAACATTAAATTCAAATTCAACAAATAGTTCTACATCCTGTTTGGCACCTTAATTAAATTCAGATTTAGAATGCAAACTGGAATGAAAAAGGCATTGTTAACTCAATTGTGATGGTGCCAGAACTTCAGTTAAGTAAGGGTTTCTCTCTGACTTGTACCAGGTTTTTTCTCTCTCTCTCTCTCTCTGCTTCACTTGCTTCTGCAAGTAATGCTGCAATGCAGGGGTTTAACCGGAAGTGTAAAAGCTAGAGGGCGCATCGAGCGTAGTGATTCATTCACCAGCTCACACACACACACACACAATCACACACTCATGCATGCACACACATAATGCTTTTGTGAATTGTGGAGACATTCCATAGGTTTCCATTGTTTTTATATTGTACAAACTGTATTTTTTATCTATCTCTATCCCTAAACCCAACCCTCACTGGAAACCTTGTGTGCATTTTTACTTTCTGAAAAAAAAAAAAACATTCTGTATGATTTATAAGCCTTTTGAAAAATGCTGACATAATCAATGTCCTCACAAGTCACCATCTCCAATTTAAAACCTATCATACCCACTTCATTATACATGTTTGTGTCCTCATATGTCACAAAAACACATATATGCACACACACACACCCATACACACACACACGCACACACACACACACGCACACACACACGCACACACATGCACACACAAACACGTACAGCTTTCTTTATGGGGACTTCCCATAAATGTAATGATTTTATACTGTACAGACTGTATATTCTCTCCCCCTTTCCCAACCCTACCCCTAAACCCAACCCTTACAGAAAATAATCTGCCTTTTTACATTCTCATAATACTTCATTCTGTGTGATTTATGAGCTGTTTTCCTCATGGAGCCCAAAAAATGTTCCCACAAGGTCAAAATTAACTAGTATTGCTGTTCTTGTGGGGACATTTGATCCCCACAATGTGATAAATACAAGCTACACATCCGTGAAAACTGACTAGTATTGCTATACTTGTGGGAATATCTGGTCCCCACAATGTGATAAATACAAGATGCACACACATCCTTACTCACACATACACACACACACACGGGTCATTAACACAGTCAGCAAGGTAAGCAGTAATCATGTGTAGCGTCGCATACTGCATTCCTCGAAAACATTTGCCTAGAAATATCCAGGAATTTCTGTTCTTAAGAAAAGTAAAAGTACATTTTAAGTATATTTGCATAAAGCATAAATTAAATATGACATAAAAAGAATTAACATAATCACTCCAGCATGCATTTTCTGCACAAATATCCAATCTAAAAAAAAATCTCCGATCTAAATCCGATCTAAAAAAAATCTCTACGCAGTGTCCTCCTGCTTATCGCAGCCATTACTTCACAATCAAACACACAGTCAGCCACGCTCACTGAGGTCTTTACCTAATTAATATTCATTTAATCAATTTCACACTTCAATATGGTGAGCTTGTACTAAAGCAGCCTTACATGCCCTCTAAAATAAGGATGTAATGGGAGTCACGTGCAGTACAATTCCTCATTATGAGTCAGCATCAGAAGGTTTGGGTGACATTTTTATTACTCTGACTGGTAATTGAATTGGTATGAAAGGCTTCATTCAGTCCCGGCCACTGGAGTGCTGCTTTTATTGAGAGAATACTGTGCTTTAGCATCTATCACGCTGCGCCAGAGCCCAGTCCTTGTTTCTTAATCAAAGCAATTAGAATCGATGAGCTTCCGTTTCGTGTGCAATTCAGCCTGTTCAGTAGCAGGGTTAACCTTAAGAGATTTAGCCACAGATTTACTAACAGCGTGGACCAGCACAAGCATTCTTGTGGCATTAAAAAAAATACATTAATGCTCCAAAAGGGCACAGACTGTGATTTTTGTGGCTGACCTTGTGGCATACAGTATGCATTTGTAGAAATTTCCATTACAGACATGTAATTTATATGGCAGGGGTTTATTATAATGAATCATGCAAGGTGACTTAGTCAATTTACTGGTATTTGCACCATTATATATTTTGTGAACAGAGGCTCGTTGGAAATACATGCTTGCAAATGAAAATGAACTTTACTTGCTATTTACTCTCCCTCAAGTGGTTATAAACCTATATGAGTTTCTTTCTTCTGTTGAACACAAATGAAGATATTTTGACGAAAGCTGAAAACTTGTAACCATTAACATACATAAAAACAAAATACTATGGAAGTCAATGGTGACAGGATTCCAGCTTTCTTTAAAATATCTTACTTTATGTTCAACAGAAAAAAAAGAAACTCAAACAGGCTAGTTAAGCGTGAGTAAATTGTGAACTATCCTTTAAAACATACGTTTGACTGCACTTTCTAGGTAAAATGAACACTAGGGGGCAGTATGACAACAACAACTTTTGTTTCTTTTCACACTAATGATATTTACAGGGACAAATTATCGACAAATAAAGGATTATCTTCATGCAGTTCTTTGCACAGCGCTAAATAAAGACCACAAAACAACTTAATGTCTATGATTTGTAATCAAATATGTTTGTGTGACTTATACTGTATATCTCCATATGGTCAACTTTTCTGTTGTGGTCAGTTTGCTCGTAGCTCACTTTGTACAGTGTTGTATTTGTGCTGTGGAGTGCTTGGGTTTAAGTCTGGGGAAGCACACTTCCACAAAAAAGATCAAAGCAATGTAAAATCAAGGTAAAACTACGTGGTTGCAGTGCAATTTTCTCTCAAGTCTGCTTTTGAAAACACTATTGGTTGGGTTTAAGAAAGGGTTTAGCTCAGTGGTTCGCTAGCTGATCTGTACCACAAGCTCCACCTTCTCCTGGATGTGTACAAGAAGAATGTGTATCTGAAACGTACAACAAAATATATCTTAAGTAACATATTTCAGATTCGCAAAAAAATCTAGACAGAGCCCTCTAGTGGATTTGTCATCTGAAATGTGCAACGAAACATACCAGGAGAAATGTATTTTGCGTTTCGCAAAAAATGTAGGCTGAGGCACATATTTACAATCATCCTGGGCTGATTTTGTGCATGTGTTTCTTAATTTACACAGTTTTATGTGCTGTGTTGGTCATTATAAAAATGAGTTGCTGCATTCGTGTTTTTAAATTTGTACATTGTCATTGAATCACTTGCAAAACTCTCCATTTTCATCTGTGTTTTTATGGGAAAATGCTCTTGCACTCTTTACCCATTTAGTAAATCAGGCCCTTCTAATAAATAATATACTAAACTGACCAATTATCACTTCACCCAAAAGAACTAAATCTATTAAAAGTTATGAAAGTGTGTTATTTTTTTTTTTTAATGAGCTTACATATGCATGTTTATCAACAAAATATAGTCCTTGAAGTGGATGTGATATGGGGTAATGGGAAAATATACACCTAAAATAGATATCTATAATGACCTGAAAATGTATTTGAATTTATGCAAGCAAATGGTAATTTATTATTTCATTATTTTCTTTTATTACAGAGTGGACGTTCTGTCTGAGCTCAAACGCTTTCACCTCTCGGTGTAATAATAACACATTCTTCATCAGAGTGTGACTAGACAGATTGGCCTGAGCCCATTTGCTCTAATTAAACACATGATCAATAATGCAGCTTTCTATTTCAATTACTCATCAGCCTAAAGATGCATTGCAGAGCAAATCAGGAAGCATCAAACTCGCTTAATATCCTTTTTAGAAATACTTTGTCCAATGCAATCATGTTCTTAATTAAACAAAGAATGGCCCAATATTATGCATTTTTTCCAGACTTTATAACGAGTCACTTGAAGAGTCATTTGAGTCTGGTTTTATTTATTTTTTGTCATTGTCACAGGTCACTTGTTCATATGGTTTTAATTCAATGATCTGTGAAGCTACTTTTAAATAGTTAATATTATGAACTAAAGCATCAGGAAGAATTCAGTTTGCAGAACTAATTCATTGGCCAATTGAATAAGCATTATTTTTCTTTTCATTGCATGTTAAGCAAAGCTGAACTAGAATTTGAGCATTACAGAACGTCCAAAACAAAAAGTAAAAGCATCTTTTTTGCAGTGCAAATACGTAACTCTAATTTCAATGTCCGTCAACCTATAATATGCAAATCTGTAGACAAATGGGAAACCTGAAAGAAAATTAGCTAAGCTACTTTCTGGTAATTTTGCAGTAAAGCAGTAAAAAAGTGGTGCACAAGAGAAAAAATTGATACAATAACAGCAATTAAACAGTATTTTGCTGAGTGTTTTTTTTTTTTTTGCTGATTTAGGTCTGTCTTGGATTAATAAATATTGCACAAAACCAACAGTAAGTGGCAGAAAGGCCCTGTCTTAATGAGTCATTCATTGAATCATTCATTCAAATGATTCGTTCAAAATGGATGATCCATTTAGAAACACAGCAAATGACTCTCGTTATGAATGAATCAATGCAACATCAATGATTTATTCAAAAATAAAGCCATTCAGGAATGTGTAGAAGTATATGCATTAGCAAAACAGATTTTGTGTCTAAAATGTAACTCAAATTTGCAATTAGATATTTGGGAAAATGCTGCTGTGATAATACTGAACTATATCATGTCTTACAATAAAAACAAAAAGCCAAATAAGAACATAATTCACATTCATAATACTTCAGACTCTTTCTGTCTGCATTAGAATAGGATTTAGCACACAGTGAATGCTGTATATAATGTACATTGTATATGTGTACAGTGAAAATAAAAGGCATTGTATTGTATTGTATTGTATTGTATTGTATTGTGTTGTGTTGTGTTCTGTTCTTATGGACTCTCCAGATCTGTTTTCGTTTGTCTTTTTGCTAAGTGATTGACATACTCTACAATGTCAGCTTGCACATTATTAAAACAACAATTACAACATTCATTCATTTTCCTTCGGCTTAGTCTCTATTTCAGAGGTCACCACAGTGGAATGAACCACCAACTAATCCAGCATATGTTTTACGCAGCAGATGCCCTTCCAGCCGCAACCCAGTACTGGGAAACACCCATACACTCTCACATTCACACACACTCATACACTACAGCCAATTTAGTTCATCCAATTCACCTATACCACATGTCTTTGGACTTGTGGGGGAAACCGGAGCACCCGGAGGAAACCCACGCCAACATGGGGAGAACATGCAAACTCCACACAGAAATGCCAACTGACCCAGCCTGGACTTGAACCAGTGATCTTCTTGCTGTGAGGCGACAGTGCTAACCACTGAGACACCGTGCCGCCACTAATTACAACATTATCAAAGTCAATTTTGCCAATAAAGTCTATGAAAAAGTAAGAGCAAACAGGTCAGCAGTCTTATTATGATTTTTTTTAAAGGACTGTGCTTTTATATGGCTTTTATACTCTGATCTAGAGTATTGCGAGATGATTGCTAGGTGGCTGCTTATTGCCTGAGTCTCTTTGGCTTGAATGATTGCATAAATGAAGGCACACCGGATTGAATCTTTTCATAAATACTCAAAACACGTCTGGCCAGTTGTTGCTGCAGACTGTGCAGTTATTTTGATTGATAACGAAACCCATTTCCAAGAGGACTGCAGACCACTGAAAGAAACAGATATGCCTTTGGGAAAGGTAACATGTGCGTCATTCTGTCTGAAAAACAACTTTTGGGCCAGCATTAAAATTCAGCGCCTGATAGCATCACAGTGCTGCTGAGGATGAAATTTAAAGGGACAGTACAGATAATAATTAATATCCGGATGTCATTGTTACCATTCGTGTCATTCCAAACTTCTACGACTTTATTTTTGGTAAGAGAAAAGTTTTTTTTTTCCAAAATTCAAAAAAGGACTCAAAAGTCTATACAAAGTGTTATTAATTAGCAATACGGTAGCATATGAGACATGTTAACTAAAAATAAATATACAAAAATATGTTTTATTAATTTAAATAAAGCTAATTATATAAACAATTGGGGTGGCACGGTGGCTCAGTGGCTAGCACTGTCGCCTCACAGCAAGAAGGTCACTGGTTCGAGTCCCGGCTGGGCCAGTTGGCACTCCTGTAGGGAGTTTGCATGTTCTCCCTGTGTTCGCATTTCTCCCCGTGTTAACCGCCCCGGGTTTCCTCCAGGTGCTCTGATTTCCCTCACAATCCAAAGACATGCAGTATAAGTGAATAGGGTAATCAAAATTGGCCATAGTGTATGAATGTGTGTGTGAATGTGAGAGTGTATGGGTCTTTCCCAGTGCTGGGTTGCAGCTGGAAGGACATCCACTGCGTAAAACATATGCTGAAATAGTTGGCGGTTCATTCCGCTGTGGCGACCCCTGATAAATAAGGGACTAAGCCGAAGGAAATTAATGAATATAAACAATTAGATAAAATAAATGTTAAAAAATATATATATTTATTTAAATAATTACAAAAATTAAATAGCTATATATAATTTATATAATATAATAAATTAAAATCACAAAAAACTAAAAACAAAGCTAAACAGGAAACTAAAACAAACTACAATTAAAATAATAATAATAAAAAAAACTTAAAAGCTTATTCCAAACAGTGTTTAAAAAAAGTAAATATGTAATACTAAAATAACATTCATGTGATGAAATATCTCAAATACCTTTTGAAAAAAAATAACTCAAAATATCTCCTGGGATATAAAAATATGAAGTTCATCAAATCTAATCTGGAATAATTTAAAGCCTGCAGAACGAAAACTATCCTAACAAACAGCTGGGTACACTGACATTACTATTATTATCATTATTATTATTATTATTATTATTATTATTATTAATCGCAATATGGCTCCAAACTAAAATATTAAATACACAAATATACACACGTAGTATATTCACTAACAATCAAGATGATTTGTAGTACATGGATGAGTCTGTGTTATTAGTTTCACTGGTTGTTATCTGGGACATACATTGGAATGTTGTGATTAACCAATCAGAATCAAGTAGTAATAAATGTTAGCAAATTACAATAGGGTATATGCAGAAGTATGCAGAAGGACTTTGAATTTTGCAGTAACCTGGGTCAAGCGCTTCCGGTGACCTGTATGCAGTAACAAAATCAGCACGTTTAAGGTCCGTTTTCCTTAAAAATCAACAATCTCCACTGCCTGATTGATATACGATATAAAGTGGGTCTCAGATTGTACAAGAAGCACTGCATTAAATTGAAATTTCCCGTGCCATGTCTTTAAAATATGAACATTTATTTTATTCCAGTATTTAAAATGGTGTTTCTGCGCTCGCCTGCTGATCCTGACGGCGAGTGCGTGCAAACAGCTTTTCATCTCGTTTTACGCTTGAACAACTAAATGAATGCTGAAGTCTATTTAACTGATTGTATTTTAATTACATTACAACATCGATGCTGTAAAAGGAACCATATAAAATTGAAAAAAGTCACATTAACCGTTCACCGGAAGTTTATCAGTATGGGAAAAAAACACTAGCTGTGCATATACCCTATCATTAGGGGAACCGCCCCTTTAAGAAATTGATCAAACTCACATATCAGAATCAGAATCAGAATCAGAATCGGTTTTTATTGCCAAGTGTGCTTACACACACAAGGAATTTGTTTTGGCTACAGAAGCTTCCAGTGTACATAAAGTGACAAGTGACAACACAAAATAAATATGAGAAAAAAAATAAAAAAAAAATAAAATAAAATACGACAAACATTAAACAGAGATGCAGTTAGACAATAGAGCTCTGGATGATGAATTGTTGTACAGATTTGTTATAAATATACAAGTTTTACAAGTTATAAGGTGCTGTGTACAAATGCGTAGGAGAAAGTATTGCATTGTATACTGTTATAAGGTGCTGTGTACAAATGCGTATGGAGAAAGTATTGCATTGTATACTGTTATAAGGTGCTGTGTACAAATGCGTATGAAAAAGTATTGCACATGTTTATTGCACAGTAGGGGAATAATTAACTGTTCATAAGGTAGATGGCCTGAGGAAAGAAACTTTTCCTGTGTCTGGCTGTTTTTGTGCTCGGTGCTCTGTAGCGCCGACCAGATGGTAACAGTTCGAACAGAAAGTGTGCTGGGTGTGAAGGGTCCAGAGTGATTTTGCGAGTCCTTTTACTCACTCTGGAAGAGTACAGTTCTTGAAGTGTAGGAAGGGTAGTGGCAGTGATTCGTTCAGCAGTCCGAACTATTCGCTGTAGCCTACGGAGGTCGGTTTTGGCAGCTGAGCCGAACCAGACGGTGATTGGATGGATTGGATGACAGCTGAGTAGAACTGTACGAGCAGCTCCTGTGGCAGGTTGAACTTCCTCAGCTGACGAAGGAAGTACAGTCTCTGCTGGGCTTTCTTCACAATAGAGTCTATGTGAATGTCCCACTTCAGATCCTGAGAGATGGTGGTGCCCAGGAACCTGAATGACTCTACTGCAGCCACAGTGCTGTTCATGATGGTGAGTGGGGGAAGTGCAGGGGGGTTTCTCCTAAAGTCCACTATCATCTCCACCGTTTTGAGCGTGTTCAGCTCAAGGTTGTTGCATCTGCACCATAGAGCCAGCCGCTCCACCTCCTGTCTGTATGCAGACTCATCACCGTTCCGGATGAGGCCGATAACAGTAGTGTCGTCAGCAAACTTCAAGAGTTTAATGGAGGGGTCTTTTGCAGTGAATGACTTCATGACTTCATGGCCACAGATGTTAATGCAACAGGTCTGTAGTCATTGAGTCCTGTGATCTTTGGCTTCTTCTGGATTGGGATGATGGTGGAGCATTTGAAGCAGGATGGAACTTTGCGCTGTTCCAGTGATCTGTTGAAGATCTGTGAGAAAATGGGAGCCAGCTGGTCAGCGCAGGTTCTCAGACAGGCTGGTGAAACACCATCTGGGCCAGGTTCTATCACGTTCCACAGTAAAATCAGACATTATTGTGTCTTAATTTCTCATGTGAGACCTGAAGACAATGATCTCTTTTGAGAGAATAAAAACGATTGAAGCGGTCATTAAAGGTTATGGTGTCATTTCTAGCAGTTTTCCTCGTATCTGAGTTGTGATTTTCAGGGCGTTTCAGCGCTGTTGCTCCTGTCAGCTCTGATCTCCTGTTTAATCCAAAGCTGCAGTACAGGCAATCTGAACTCACTGCTGCTCTCCAACACATTGCGGTGGCAGTCTAAACCTGATATCACTGATGCCCTTGTCAGAATTTTGGCAAGTTGGTGGAAAAGTACAAATGAAAGGTTCGCCCTGATGGATAGATGTGGGCAGATTGAAACTATACTACTTTTTTGTCTTGTTTCTAGTCCAAATATCTACAAATTCTTGAATCAAGAAGCATTTCTAGACATGCAAAAATATTTTCTTGTTTACAGAAATAGTAATTAAAATGTATTTAACTTTTCCTTAAAACATTGCAAATAATCTGCCAATGGGGTAAGCAAAATAATCTGACATCAAAACTAAAAACAAGGTTATTACATTGTCAGATTATTTGGATTGTTTTAAGGAAAAACTCACTTCATTCATTCATTCATTAGCCACAGCGGAATGAACCGCCAACTTATCCAGCATATGTTTTATACAGTGGATGCCCTTCCAGCCGCAACCCAGTACTGGGAAACACCCATACACACTCATTCACACACATACACTACGGCCAATTTAGCTTATTCAATTCACCTATAGCGCATGTGTTTGGACTGTGGGGGAAACCGGAGTACCCAGAGGAAACCCATGCCAACAAGAGGAGAACATGCAAACTCCACACAGAAATGCCAGCTGGGCTCGAACCAGCAACCTTCTTGGTGTGAGGTGACATGCTAACCTCTGAGCCACCGTGTAGCCCCTACATTCATTTTGATAACCTTAAATAAACAAAAATAAAACAGGAAATATTGTAAAAAATGTCCATGCTCTGTGAAACATCACGTGGGAAATGTTACTAAAAGAATGAAAATTTGACAGGAGGGCTCATAATTTTGTCTTCAACTGTTCATTCTGTCTGAATGAATAAATGATAAAATCCGCCTTCTGCCTCTGCATGTGTACAGCTGTGGATGTGCAGGTCAGAGCGGCACGCGGCACTGACACGAGGCGTGTGAAAGGCCTTCAGAGAGTCTCGATGTGGGCCAGAGTTTCTGACTGGCCTAATTTGTTCGACCTTCGCAAGGGGAGAGAAAGGCACTGCGGATGAGAGAATCGGCTTGTTAAAGAGACTCTCCCCACAGCTGCTCTCTTCACCAGCATCTGACTGAAGCTCAAATCAGTGCACTTTCTGTGTGAATCTGCTGCTCATTTACTCTTAGGGGCCGATCACACCGAAAACCGTCCTGAGACCGCACTGCCTTTTTTTGGTTGACAGTAATGCGCTGCGCTTTTTATGTCGCTAGGCAACCACTGAAACAGCTGCATATTGTGTGTGCACTGCTGTTGATATTGTTACAATTTTAATATTTAATAATACTATGATATTCAAGATTTGTCATACAGTCATACAGCTCCGGATAACTTGAAATATCGACCACTAGTCTCTCCTCCATCTTTAAAAGTCTCCGTAATCGTCTTATTATTGTAAAAATATTGGTATTGTTCAATACACATTATATTATTATTAACAATTATATAATAATAATAATAACAACAACAATAATAATAATAATAATAACAGTAATAACAATAATAATAATAATAATAATAACTGCAATAATAATAATAATAACAACCCTAATAATAATAATAATAATAATATTTGTAATAATAATAATAACTGTTTATTATTATAACCCTGCATAAATAAACGCATTAAGCATCACAAAAACACAACTCTATAACTAATGAAAGTTACATTCAATATATATCAACTACAGCACATCCACAATGAAGTAGTTTAATTTAGATGTATGACTATATGATTTATGACCAACTAAACATGACAATATGACCGTCATTTCTGATCAGTCATTACAAACAGACAACCCTCTTGGTCCCAAAAATGACTGCAAGAATTTAAACACAAACACACAAGTCCACACTATTTCTTTCTCTCACCAGCACCTGAAATTGTTTGTTGCTAGGCTGGTGAAGTTCAGAAAGGTGGCTGACAGATAGAGCTACATTTTCACTGCCCCAAACCAGATACAGAGATCCAAATCTAGGCCAGTGTGAGCGAGTACCCCAGAAAATGTCCGACCCACTGAGAAACAAGCACATTGACTAATCACCTGGCTTTTGTGCTCTCTATCTTTAGCAGCAAATAAATCTGCAGTAAATTATATTCAAATCTACTGCATTTGTGCACAACATTCATTCATTCATTTTCTTTTTGGCTTAGTCCCTTTATATATCTGGGGTCGCCACAGACGAATGAACCGCCAACTTATCCAGCATATGTTTTACGCAGCAGATACCCTTCCAGCTGCAACCCATCACTGGGAAACACCCATACATTCTCATTCACACACATACACTATGGACAATTTAGCCTACCCAATTCACCTATACCTCACCTATACACTCACGCGAACACGGGGAGAACATGCAAACTCCACACAGAAACGCCAACTGACCCAGCCGAGGCTCGAACCAGTGACCTTCTTGCTGTGAGGCGATCGTGCTACCCACTGCGCCACCGTGACACCCTTGTGCACAACAAACTGGACATAATGTTGTTTTGATGGTAGATTTCTGTAGGAATGCGTTATTATTCAATTTTTATGTTCATTATTTGACTTTAAAGTTTAAATATACACTTTTAGATGAAAACGTGATTAGTGTTTGGTCACTCACTGGTCATTATATTTATTAACACAAATTCATTCACAAAAGTGTGTTAGATATAGAGAACAGGCTGAATATATTTTACTAAAGCTTTTTTTGGCGGTGATATAAGCAATAAAAATGACCTAAACACCAAGGGTAACCTTTCAAAAAACTTATATAACCTCTATATATTATATTTATATAGAGTAATATCTACACTCACCGGCCACTTCATTAGGTACACCTTACTAGTACCGGGTTGGACCCCCTTTTGCCGTCAGAACTGCCTTAATCCTTTGTTGCATAGATTCAACAAGGTACTGGAAATATTCCTCAGAGATTTTGGTCCATATTGACATGATAGCATCACGCAGTTGCTGCAGATTTGCAATGCGAATCTCCCGTTCCACCACATTTGCGCCCACAGAACTGCCGCTCACTGGATATTTTGTCTTTTTCGGACCATTCTCTGTAAACCCTAGAGATGGTTGTGCATGAAAATCCCAGTAGATCAGCAGTTTCTGAAATACTCAGACCAGCCCGTCTGGCACCAACAACCATGCCACGTTCAAAGTCACTTAAATCACCTTTCTTCCCCATTCTGACGCTCGGTTTGAACTGCAGCAGTTGCTGCCATGTGATTGGCTGAATAGAAATTTGCGTTAACGAGCAGCTGGACAGGCATACCTAATAAAGTGACCAGTGAGTGTATATCTCTAAAGTTATAAGATGCTGCATGTGAATAGGGTAAAAATAGTTATCATCATATTTCCTTTGTTTATTGATTACACTAAGAATTGCAAATGTTTTTTGTATTACAAGTTTTCTTAAATGTTATGCACTAACTTGCATTCATTCATTCATTCATTTTATTTTCGGCTTAGTCCCTTTATTAATCTGGGGTCGCCACAGCAGAATGAACCGCCAACTTATCCAGCATATGTTTCACTTCCAGCTGCAACCCAGTACTGGGAAACATCCATACACACTCATTCACACACATACACTACGGACAATTTAGTTTAGTCAATTCACCTATAGTGCATGTCTTTGGACTGTGGGGGAAACCGGAGCACCCGGAGAAAACCCACGCCAACACAAGGAGAACATGCAAACTCCACACAGAAATGCCAATTGGCCCAACCAGGACTCAAACCAGCGACCTTCTTGCTGTGAGGCGACAGTGCTAGCCACCGTGTCGCCTATTAATAATATATTAATGAATTAGAGATTTATGGCTCAGTGCAGGAGAGAAAAAACTCATTTTGACAAAGCAACATTTTAAAAAATGTCATAATTAAAATCCACTGAAACAAATTAATAAAGTACGACAAAAAGAAACACTTAAAACGTGTATTTTCTTTCCATTAGACTGAAAAAAAAAAAAGCACAAAATCTCAAAATGTACAGTATGTTCACGTAACAACAGTGTTTTGCCTGTAGCATCTCACACAATTTTACATAAATGATTAGTATTGTGTTTAAAGCTAAAGCATTTGCAAGGTTTGATTCCCTTGCCAAAAAAAAAAATCTAAACAAAACTGTGTATTTCCCTTATAAATCTCTTCAAGGTCAAAACCAGGATTTGTTTTGTGGGTTAAAAAAGAAAGCTGAAACTCATTATTGTAACGGACAAACAACTGAGATATTAAACAACTCTCTAAGGCGATTAGAGGTCATCAAGTGCATTGCAAAACTCTCTAAACAACTGATCGTAAACCAGTTTTTCTCATCCCGAAAGTACTAAGCATGACAATCTAATAGAAGACGTCACCGCCTGTAATGTCATTGCTGTTCCAGAAGCTCCAGCAGGGGGCAGCAGAGCAGTATAATTGCGCTGTTACAGTATCACAATATATGAACTTCTTCACATTATTTTATCAGCCTGTGGTTCTAGCCCGTGATTTGATCATGCAGCAGTACGGGTCATCAATCATTCATTAATGAGCCCAGATAAAAGCAGACGCTGGGTCAAAGCCAAGTGCTAAACCTGTCTGCAGCACAGGCTACTGTTCACACTGCATGAAGCCTGTGTTTGACATCGTGAATCTGAGTTGTATAAGCATGAAAAAGAAATGCTGGAACTACAAATGACACACACACATAAACACACATTTAAACACGCATACACACACACACATACACACATACACATACATACACACATACATACATACATATATACTGTACATACACACACAAACACACACACATATAAACACGCGCATATATAAACACACACATATACTGTATATATACACACCCACACACATGCACACATATAAACACTCATATACAAACACACATATACTGTATACACACACACAGATATACAAACACATCCACACACACATCTAAACACACATACACAAACACACATATACTGTATACACACACACAGATATACAAACACACGATCACAAACACACACACACACACACACACACACACACACACAC
>CAIGQV010019356.1:1244510-1263217 GCA_903798115.1 Danio jaintianensis
AATATTATAATAATATTTTATATTACACTAATATAACTAATAGTATATAAATAATACTAAAATAACACTTTTCCCAAAAATTCAGTACATAAATCTACTGACACATAATAACATGCCTTGTTAGGAATATATATTTCAAAGTACCATGATTTTACCATAGTACAGCCAAAGCACTTGTATTCATTCATTCATTCATTTACCTTTAGCATAGTCCCTTTATTCATCAGGAGTCACCACAGTGCAATGAACCGCCAACTTTTCCAGCATACAGCAGATGCCCTTCCAGCTGCAACCGAGTACTGGGAATCATCCACACACACTCATTCACACATATACACTACGGACAATTTAGCTTACCCAATTCACCTATAGCGCATGTGTTTGCACTGTGGGGGAAATCGGAGCACCCGGAGGAAGCCAACGCCAACACGAGGAGAGCATGCAAACTCCACACAGAAATGCCAACTGACCCAGCTGGGACTCGAACCAGCAACGTTCTTGCTGTGAGGCGACGGTGCTAACCACTGAGCCACCGTGTTTCCCAAAGCACTTGTATGTAAAGGATAAATATGCACACACGCACACACACAGAGACACACATGCAGTGTAAAACAGCAGCAAACCATTTGTCTTTATCAGAATTGGCAGTGGAGTGTAAAAGAGCATTCTGAGCAATACTTGAGAGTGAGTGTGTGTGTGCTTGTGCGTGTGTCCCGGGGGGATGGACACACACTGCACCAGTAGCTGTGCAGCAGTCTGCATGTGTTAGCCAGAGGCGCTGTGGCTATTTGCTAACGTTCACGCCTCATTTTACAGCACCGCTGCTTCACCTGACAGGTTATTGCTGCAAGATTATGTTACTGCAAATACAATATGTGAGGGTTTTAGAACAATGCACATCATTTGCATCATGCAGGGAGGTGCAGAAGACATACAGGTAAGGGCCTGGAGCTCATTCTGTGACAGTTTGACTTTTTACTACTGATGGAAACAGTTTGGCTGTGTCCAGTGTTGGACTAGTTCCTTTAAAAGAGTAATTAGTTATAGTTACTAGTTACTTCTCACAAATAGTAACCGAGTTACATAATTATAAAAGTAACTAATTACCAGGGAAAGTAACTACTGCGTTACTTTAAAAAAATCTAATTTGTCAAATGACTATAAAATAAATATAAAACATTGTACACTAATCTACACAGTTTTGATGTTGTCCTCAACTATATATCTAGATATTATTTAGTTTAATTCTGTGTGAGTAATAAGTGTTTGCAAATAATTAAGTTTTATTTGCTTTGACGTCGTGGCTTCGTCTCCTCCTTTGGTAGCGGTGCTCACGTTATCACCTGTGTAGCCACTAATCTTGTGGCAGCATGTGACGGCGTGAGGTGCTTCATTAGATTAGAATTACTTGTCACCGACGCAGAGAGACTCTTTTTCCCTGGGCATAAGTTACACGATACATAAACATTCTTGCCTTTCACTTCAACGAGGGAAAAGTAGTGCTTATATTTCCAGTTTGCAAACGCTACCTTTGAACTTGTTGGATTTGCCATCATTCTGACTCCTGGTCGTTGATGTGTGCGACTGACTGTGCGTGTGCTTGTGTGAACACCCGCCCCACTCTGCCTCTGATTGGCAAACGCTGGAAATGTACTCTGTCTAAGCCAATCATTATGTTCTCAGTTACACCACGTTCACAGACACACCAATCATCATCACTGGTTGTCTCACCCCAGCCACGAACACACACACCCCAGAGAAAGAGAGGTCCTATGGCTGAGAGAGACGCTGCTTGCATGAAAACCACTTCAGTGTTCTCAATTATAGTAACACGCATTTTATTGTCAGTAACGGTAACGGCGTTGTAACGGGGGAAACAGTCATTCATTTGATTACTCATTACTGAAAAAAGTATCGCCGTTAGTAACGCCGTTTATTTATAGCACTGTTATTCCCGTCACTGGCTGTGTCCAAAATCACTACGGCTGCATTCACACTACATGGTCAATTCTGATTTTGTGACTGTATCTGATTTTCTTTAGACGACTTGCTTCCATCATCTTATAAAAGTGACTCTTGGATGTCTGCATTTACACTGCACACATAAAGTCACTCTGAAAATCCCTCTGAAAAAAAGAGCGGGCGGTGACCGAAAGCTGTGGAAATAAAAGAGCACTCTTTTCTCCATTTCTGTATTTAATCTGTTGACAGGGTTTCAGTTTTTCAAGTTTGGCCATCTTCTTTTAATCTAAGCTGTTTTAAATGTCATGTCCAAGTGGTGTGATTTATGCATGCGATGTCTGGAATAGTTTTACATTTGTTAATATTGCTTACACGGCGGATGTCCTCTTTCTTAACTTGTGCTACATGACAACATAAGCTTTTTGTCCTTGTTTATGAGATTTAATGTTTGGGACTTGTGCAGAACTCTGTCCCGAAATAAAAGTGTTAGAGATGTTCATTCGCTACCGTTTTAAATGACGTGTGACTTGCATTGAGAGTTGAAAATTTGATCTACTTCTTACACTGCTGACACGGGATTACTTTTTTGAGCATTTTTTAGCGTGTCTGTTCATTATGTATGTGAATTTGTTTTTATCATGTAACCAACCAGCATCAGTTTTGTTGCTTCACTGCCATTCACAATTCCTCTTCTGTGGCCTCATGAGACAGTAAAGTGTCCGTTACAAACTTCATTCTAGCCAGATGAACTACATCATCTAGGTACTTTTTTCATACTACTTTATACTGTTTACACTGTATAGCAGTGGTCCTCAACCTTTCAATCACCGCGGACCAGTCAACGCTTGACAATTTTACCGTGGACCAGGGGGTGGGGTCGGAGGTTCGTAGGTTGCTAGGCGACAATCAACCGTTTTCTCACAGGATGAAAAGCTGTCACTCTGATACAAGTTTTATTTATGGAGAAAATTACAAAGCACTGCAGCGTTTGGGTGTTCTGTGTTTGTCTGAGATAATTAGTCTACCATAATGTGTATATTCCATACAAGCCTAACGGTCAGTTCTTGTCATGTGACTTGCGGTGCGCTCCGCGGTGATTGGCAGAAATGCCAACTGGCCCAGCCGGGACTCGAACCAGCGGCCTTCTTGCTGTGAGGTGACAGTGCTAACTACTGAGCCATCGTGCCGCCCAATGTAACAATTTTAAAGACTAATTTTTACGATTATTTGTTGGCATCATACTGCCCCACAGTATTCATTTTAATTACAAACTGCAGTTAAACGTATGTTTAAGTATGTTTTTGGAGTTTCAATTAAATGTAGGCTAAAGCATGTACTTCCAATCAGCCTGTGTTAAATATATTTGACAATTAAACAACGTTTTGTGCTGGTTTACCTTAGGCCTGGAATGAATTAAATGAAACTAAAACTGTCAGCAAAGAGCAGCAAGTCCCTGACATAATGGGTGATTCACTGAATCATTCATTCAGAACAACTGATTCACTCATAAATTAAGTAAGTATATGTCTGCTCTGTATTAATGAATCATTCAATCATTGACTCAAACAATTTGTTTAAAAACATTAAGGGACCAAACACTGCAGTGTTGCTCAGAGACACACAAATGTTCTGCTCCAGCTTTTTTCCTAATTATTTGTTACCGAAACAGAAAAAAATAACATTAAAAAGGTTGTCTATAATATGTAACACACTCAATATTAATAATCTTCTTTACCGAACTGTTGTATAAAATCAATATGATATGCAGTTTTGGCTTATATGCAGAATACTTTTGGAGTCTTAATGAAAATGCATTTTTATTTATTGCAAAGTGAATGTCATACTTAATAATAACGTCATTAATAATCACACCCTCCCGAAGATCATGCTGCGCACAGTTGCTAGCAGTTCTTTAAAGCTTCTCTGAACAAAACACCAGTAACCAAAGGAGGCGGAGCTAAGTGAAGGGTCAATAACGTATAAGCTTAAAATTGCTTTCTTGTTCTCCAACACTCACACACACACACATGCACACGCACACACACACACACGCACACACACTGATCTGATTCAGTCAGCATGCTGTTACATCTCACAGCCTGAGGGCACTAAATCTACCAACCCAGCACCTTGGCTGTCCGTACTAAATATTATGTTATAGAGCTGTCACAAACATGTCAAACAGCATTGTAACTGCTCGGTCATCAGTTCTGAGTAAGCTGACAGACAGGGGACGATCGCTGCTTAAATGCTGCTTTAAGGTTTCTAATTATTGCAAACAAATCACTTTTGTTTTTTCCTTGCTGTGCCACATTGTTAAAGGGACAGTTCACCAAAAAAAAAACTATTCTGTCATCATGTATTCATCCTTTACTTGTTTCACAGCCGTTTGAGTTCATTCATCTATTGAGAAGAGAAGATATAATTTTAGTAGTTGATTCCCATAGTATTTATGGTTCCTATTATAGATGTCAATGGCTGCTTTTTTCCCCTTTTTTTTTTTTTTTTAAGAAAATCTTGTTTTGTGTTCAACAGAAGAAAGAAATTTATAAAGATTTTGAATAATTTTAGACATTTTCATTTTTAGTCCCTTTAATGATTTAGTTACATTTCAGAATTTTATCTGAAATGTAAAAATTACGGCCTCACGGTGGCACAGTGGGTAGCACAATCACCTCACAGCAAGAAGGTTGCTGGTTCGAGCCTCGGCTGGGTCAGTTGGCATTTCTGTATGGAGTTTGCATGTTCTCTGGTTTCCCCCACAAGTCCAAAGACATGCGGTATAGGTGAATTGTAAGCTAAATTGTCCGTAGTGTATGAGTGTGTATGGATGTTTCCCCGTGATGGGTTGCGGCTGGAAGGGCATCCGCTGCGTAAAACATATGCTGGATAAGTTGGAGGTTCATTACGCTGTGGTGACCCCAGATTAATAAAGGGACTAAGCCGAAAAGAAAATGAATGAATGAATGAATGTAAAAATTACAGATGATCATAATGATGTATAATAATGTATTTTGGCTTCTATATTATTATACTCACTAGATTAAAGCTTTACAAAATGTTTGGAAAAAATGTGGTTACTAACTAGATTAAATCCCTAAACTTTACAAAATGGAGAAAAAAAACAATAAATTATGCATTAATTGCAGTAAATAAATAAATAAATTATGCAAGGAATTACACATTTACACATTCCTTCCTCAAAACATTCCTTATGTCTCTTAATAAATCTGTCACATTAAAAAAAGGATAAGACTTGATTTGTTTATGAATGACTGTGTATTACTTCCAATTTTGAGACCAAATTATTTAATTACTCAAAAAAAACAAAAAGACATTTGCTGGTTTATATTATTATTATTATTATTATTATTATTAGGGGTTTTTCACCTCTTATTGGGATAGGACAATGGAGGTTACAGACAGGAAAGTATTGGGAGCAGAGAGAGAGGGGGGAAAGGTCGGCAAAGGACCTTGAACAGGGAATCGAACTCAGGTCGCCGTGAGCACCACAGTGTTTTATGTCGGTGCACTTAACCACTAGGCTATTGACGCCAACTTTGCTGATTTATAACGCAATTCTGCAGAAATTGCCACTGAACTAATCTCAAAAGAGTCAACTCACACGGTGGTGCAGTGGGTAGCGCTGTCACCTCACAGCATGAATGTCGCTGGTTCGAGCCTCGGCTGGGTCAGTTTGCATTTCTGAGTGGAGTTTGCATGTTCTCCCTGTGTTCGCGTGGGTTTCCTCCGTGTGCTCCGGTTTCCCCCACAGTCCAAACACATGCGCTATAGGTGAATTGGGTAGGCTAAATTGTCCGTAGTGTATGTGTGTGAATGAGAGTGTATGGGTGTTTCCCAGTGATGGGTTGCAGCTGGAAGGGCATCCGCTGCGTGGAACATATGCTGGATAAGTTGGCGGTTCATTCCACTGTGGCGACCCCTGATTAATAAAGGGACTAAGCCGAAAAGAAATTGATCGAATGAATGAAATATATTACATTATTAATATAATTTCACCAGATGATTTGAATAGATCAACTAGAATGATCAAGTCTTTTTCTATTCAGTGCATCTGCATAAAATATAATAAGTTACAAGCATATATATAAATATGACAGAGCAAAAATAAAAGTTGAATACACAGTGCTCTATGGTTTTCCTGGGAGTCTAACAGTAGTTAAATACAAAAATTGAACAATCAAATGTAAAATAACATGGTCATCATTGTATAAATAATATTTTAAAAATGAATAATATCTTTATCTTTTAATCTTTAATAAATAATCCAATCCTTCTAGGTGACTATTGCAGACGCCGATATATCGATGCTCAAACGATATATTATTCAGCCCTAGTTTGTATTCTGGCCTTCACTAAACACTGCAGTGCAATCACATCCATTAGTACATCAAACAAACCTAAAGACTCAGAGCTTCCCTTCAGTCATTGTGAACGAATACATGTAGTGTTGAACTGTCAAACAAGGAATTGCATTTCTGCATTGCACACATGGAGCACTCAAGAGTTTACGCAGCTATTACCAGAGGACTGATTGATGTGACAGCGAAGATGCCGTTAAATCAAAGCTGCGTCAGAGCGAAAGGAGAAACACAGATGGATAGGTAAAGAGAAAGACAACAAGAACATGATACCACTGCACCTGTACTACGCACTTTAAATCAGAGCTGCATGAAAACCAAAAACCGGAAGTGATAAATAAGAAAGAAAACATTTTGTAAAGACAACTACAGTGAGTTGGGTGACTCTAAATAGCTTGCTCATAGCAGAACATTCATCATTCCTTCAATACAGCATTTCTGACAACAGATCAATTGGTTGATTAATACTGAACCAGCACTATAGCACAGTCTGAGAATCACTGACAAACATATTATATGGCCTTTATAACTGCACAATTTCAGGCTTTTAATAGGTTGGTTCTGATATACAGTGAGTAGACATTCGATAAAATAAAAAAATAAAGTAAATAAAATACAGTTTCTACACAACACTTACTCAAATCTGACCAAAACAACTAACTTTAAAACTAACTCTCCTGTTTATATCTTAAAGGGACAGTTCACTCAAAAATAAAAATTCTGTTCACTCACCCTTCACTTGCTCAAAACCTAATATACCTAAACCTAATATATATATATATATTAACATTGTGTGTGTCAGAACAAATGATTGAGAACAGATGTGAGCACACACATTTTGTGTTGAACACAAAAGTAGATCATTTGAAGAATGTTGTAAACCAGTAACCATTGACTTCCATAGTATATATATTTTTTCCTACTATGGAAATTAATGTCTACTTGTTTTCAACATAACTTCTATTGTGTTGTTCAACAAACAAAATAATTTTTATTTTTAGGTGAACTGTCCTTTAAATATGGGACCGTTGCTGCATTAACTATATCCTTTTGTGGTGGCTTTTATGAAAGAGAAGATATTAGCTTATAAAGCAAGAAAATTGAATGAGCACTGATGGTCATTTCACCTGAGTTGATCAGAAAAACCACAGGGAGACCCCTATGTTTTATGTGAACGCATCCCAATTTCAGCAAGACACGATTACAGCAGGCAAAGACCATTCAATTTCATGAGCCATCAAGCTGATATCCACTTTTAAAAACGTACAGCACTCTAGAGAGCGAGAGACATGGATAGAAAAATAGCAGGGATATATATACAGTGCTCAGCATAAATAAGTACACCCCTCATAGATCTCTCTTTTAAATATTGTAAAGGATGCTTTATATTAAAATATTTGTGCATATGCATTAGATTAGTCAGTAAAAAAAGCCAAAAACCAAAACTGGAACTAATTTAACAAAGAAAACTTAAGATCAGAGTGCAAAAATTAGTACACCCAAATTAATACCTTGGTAAAATATTAAATAACATTTTAATAAACAGCAAAAACTATAAAACGTAACTGAAATTTTGTAGTTTGTCATTTCTTTTGCAATAACTAATTTGAAATTAAATGTATTATCTTTCTATTTCTGGGTGACACGGTGGAGCAGTGAGTAGTGCTGTTGCCTCACAGCAAGAAGGTCGCTGGTTCGAGCCCTGGCTGGGTCAGTTGGCCAGGTTTCCTCTGGGTGCTCCGGTTTCCCCCACAGTCCAAAGACGTGCTGTAGGTGAGTTGTCCGTAGTGTATGTGTGTATGTCCTGGTCCTCCAGATTGGGGGTTGAGCATTGGGCTAACGACCCACCTCATAAACACTAGATGTTATGAAACACCAATATGGTGCGGCTAGATGTCAACTTTAATATAAATGGCCCTAGGAGTAAGTATCTTTCTATTTCTAAAAATATTTGGTGACCAAACTCTTATTTTATTGTATATAACTGTTTAATCAACCTGTTTTGTTTAAATGCATTGAAACACATTGGCTATATTCACTTAGAAATGGATAATTTTCAAAAGCGGGTGTACTCATTCATGCTGAGCACTGTATATATACGCTACAGATACCGCAAAATCAGCAGGCATCACACAAACACTGCAACAACAAAGACCAAACACAACAGTGCTCAAAATAAGCGACTTGTTATTGACGATAATAACAGTACATTATGAGTGTGTTGAGTTATGAGTTTTGATACTGCGTCATGATGACCCAAGTCCCATCAATTACTGTAAAACATTTTTTTAAAAAGGGGGCCGATGTTCTTCTTCAAACATTACGGGCCCCTGTAGAGCAGTACAAGAGCATGATTTATTAAGGGATGGGGAAACGGTTTCACTCCACTGAATAGACTCCACATCCATCCATGTGTATGTGTGTGTGTGTGTGTCCAATGCGGCGATGCCTCCTCTGTCTCACCTCTGCTTTGAGTAGAGCGAGGTCTACTCTGAATCTAAACGAGTGCCATTATTATGTGGAGCTCTCAAGGACTGACCCCAAGCACTTAGCAGAAGCGCATCTGCCCAAGGCACCTCCCATGTCTTCAATCTATCTGCGCTTTTTTACTCCAACACCATTCAACATGGTCACCACCGCAATCAATGAGATTACCTCTTAAATTGCCTTTTCCTTTTATAGGCCCTCTCTTCGAGCTTCGGGAGTGTTTCTATATGTGAAGGCAATAATGAGCAGTTGACTTTTGCCGCTGACCTCGGCGCAGTTTGTGAAGCACCCTGCAACTTTTATAACCCACCATCTTAAAATGCTGATTAATGACGTGCTTAATAAGTTTATAACATCCTTCGCCAGCAGACTGGATGAGTAAATCTGCGCCTGTTGTCGGCAGAAAAGCTTGATCAGCAAAAAGATCAGCCGTGATCAGCAGCCAGTAACAAGCTCTGCTGGACATCCACCCTAAATAGTCCGCAAAACCACTAGTACTGTGTAGCATAAATAATTCAGCGGGTGCTGCTGGGAGAATTGTGGAGCATTTCAGTGCAGATGAAGCAAAAATGATTAAAACTTTATGTTTTAAAAGTGCACAGACATCTGAATGTTGATGTATTTCATCATGGTGCATGCATACACGTAGATAGATAGTGATAAACTGCATCTCTGAGTTATCAAGAGGTGCATACTGATATTGTGTGTACAAATTATGACTCAAGTTCTATTCTACGCACATCGGCCACTATTATGTAATGTGATACTGCAGCACTAGGACGCTACGCACTCACACTCTGAGAAAGTTGCACTCGCTGACAAAGATCTTCCTCTCTCTCTCTCTCCTCCCTGCAATACACCTTGATTTTTTTGTTATGGCTATATGTAGACTATGCTACACATATTAGAAAGCTTCCCATGTGAAAATGCATTGCAAAGAAAGCATGCTTAAAAAAAAAAAAAGAGGGATACTGTACTTACCTCTGTACCGTGTGTATCCTCAGCAGAGATGTACTGCACCAAGAGGAGGGTGGTGATGCGGATGGGGGTTGAAGAAAAACTTCGCAGAGCGCGCAGGGCACTTGGAGAGCTTAGAGGAGAAGAAGAAGAAAAAAGAAAAGTGACAAGAATCAGGACTTTTGCTTTATCCTCTTCTGGTTCTGTTGGAAATATCAGATTTGTCCAAACGCACACACACACACAACACACACACACACAGCACTGATGTCTTCTGCGCTCCCCCGCGCTCACACACACATCCACACACACACGATACTAGCTCGGTTCGGGACAGATGCAGAGATGCTCTCATGCACACACACACATTTTCTAGTCTCACACACCCTGCAATCGTTGCTCAGCAGCACCACAGCCCCTGGTGTTTCACTGCTGTATTTCCCGGCACTGAGCTGTCATTGGTTCAATCACGGCTCAATAAAAACTCCTCCCATTTCCAATTGGGTGAGGAGGATTTTTTTTTTCTTCCATGGCTCACTCTGAAACCCATCCCACCCCTCCTGCTTTTAGAAACCTACGCTACATGTACGGAGAGCGGAGAATGCTGAGCTATGAAAATCAGGCAGGATGGAGTAGAGAGAGGAAGAAAGCGGGAGGGGGCGGGGCGACGAAGAGGCGCGGTAGCTAATCAATGAGCGGATGAGAGAGGCGCGAAAAACGCAGTGGACTTAAGGGGTCCCGCGAATCGCAAATAAAGCGAAATTACATAACACCTGAGTTTTACTGCATTAAATGGTAATGAAAATGAGCATGTACTTCTAAATTTCAACAAGGAAAAAACAAACAAACAAGGCGACCTATGTGAACAGATTCAAGAGCAAATGACCCTTAAGAGCCGGTTCTAGTGAATCACAAAAAAGTGAGCAGATTAATACAATTCCTTCTAATATGAATACTCATATGATCCGATGTATTTAGTTAAATTATAGTAAATCGTTTTAATTAGTCTTGTAACATAGCCTATGCCTTGCTATGTGCTGTCCAAGTCCACATGAACGAGGGAAAAAAGAAATGTCCCGTTTACATGCACTAAACAAGAACGCAGTTAAGCTTGAAAACCAAAATATCACCTCATAAAGGTCCAAATTTTAGATTCTGCATCAAACACTGAAAGTCTTTCCATGTTCTGATATGGAAATTAAACAAAACAAACGTAGGCCTTATAGTTACAGCTCCATAAACGGCATCATTTCATCTTCAGGCGTCAAAATAACCGTTGAAATAAAAAACGTTTAATAATTGGCGCCAATCTCGCCTTCATGTTGTTCAGTGGTTCTTTTACTCGACTCCTCTATGGATATATCATGCAACACATTTAAAATATTTCCCAAGTAATGTTTAACAGAGTGAGGACATTTTTACAATATTTCCTATTTCATTTTTCTTCTGAAAAACTAATTTTTTGTTGTTTGGCTGGAACAACAACGTTAAATAAAATAAAAATTAGCCTTTTCAATTGGCTACAGAAAAAAACCACTGTTGTTCAATGACTTGTCCAATTAACCTAACTTGCCTATACCTAATTAATCAGGAATCTAGTTAAGCCTTTAAACAGCACTTTAAGAGGAAAACTAGTATCTTACAAAATAACTAGGAAAATATTATGTACTGTAATCATGGAATTAGAAATTATGTTTTAAAATATGTTGAAAACAATCTCTTCCTTAAACAGCACTTGGGAAATATTTGGGAAAAAGTATTAAAATTTCACAAGAGTGCAAATAATTGTATTAAGCATAAATTGTATGTGGGCGTCACGATGGTGCAGTGGGTAGCACAATCGCCTCACAGCAAGAAATTCGCTGGTTCGAGCCTCGGCTGGGTCAGTTGGCATTTCTGTGTGGAGTTTGCATGTTCTCCCCGTGTGGGCGTGGGTTGGCGTCCGGTTTCTCCCACAAGTCCAAAGACTATAGATGAATTGGGTAAGCTAACTTGTCCGTAGTGTATGTGTGTGAATGAGTGTGTATGGATGTTTCCCAGTGATGGGTTACAGCTGGAAGGGCATCCGCTGTGTAAAACATATGCTGGATAAGTTGGCGGTTCATTCCGCTGTGGCGACCCCGGATTAATAAAGGGACTAAGCTGAAAAGAAAATGAATGAATGAATACATTGTATGTGAATTTCCAACACACACACACACATAACATCAAATCCCGGAAGTGAGTGTCTCATGAGCAAAGATGGCAGCCTCCTCCTTCTCATACTTCCGGGGGGAGTAAACACAAACCGAGCAGATGCCATAGACATGAATGGCATATTTTAAAGCGGTTTGGCTGCAGTATATATAATAAGTCTTCGGCTGTGCTCTGTCTCCAGCCTGCTGTGCTCCAGCAGCATGTAACTTAATGTGCTCTATGTAAATTATTAAAGACTGATGGGACGTGCTGTAGAACTCACTCTCCAACAGAGCGATCCATCCACACTCTTCTGAAGCTCATAATAACAGCAGCGGTTTTACAGTAACCATATCTCACACTGTCAGAGCGGCTCTGTCTAACGAACTCTACTGTGTTTCTCACTTGTATGATGTTTAAGCAGATCAGCCGTATGATGTCAGTCCTCCACCCCATCTGTTTGCAGACTGCTGCCTCAATACTAATTAAATGGGTTTGATGGAGTCCAATCCATCAACATCTAAAATCAATGAGATAAAGTCAGGCCTCGGATGGCCAGCGGAGTCAAACATTGTACATTATACAGAATGCTGGGTTGTTGTAACCCAACGTTGGGTCAAATATGGACTCAACCGTTGGGTTAAAAGTGAAATTTAAATGTACAGTAATTGAAAAAATGACCATAAGGTTGGATTGGTCCAATATTGGGTTAAAACAACCCAGCAATTTTGTAGAGTGTACGCTTGTGTTCTTTATAGACATGATTGCAAATTCCTTAACATTATAAAAACAGACTGCAAACCTGAAGTTTAACACCATATACATGTCTGCCTAATCAGAAATTTCTTATTTTATTTAAATTGTTTCGGTCACTTTACAATAAGGTTTCATTAGTTAATGTGTTTACTAACATGAACTAAGAATGAACAATATTGTACAGCATTTATTAGTCATAGCTTAACATTTAGGCTACAAATGCTTTATTAATATTCAATGTTGCGCTTGTTAGGTATTGCACTGTAGGTTAGCATGAACTAACAAGGAACAACTTCATTTTCATTAACTTACGTTAACATGATGAATAAATAAATTAAATACATTGTTCATTGTTTATTCATGCTAGTAAATACATTAATATTAACGGACACAATCTTGTTGTAAAGTGTTACCATTTTTTATTGCGTTAGTACAATGGTAGAATCAGGTTAATAAAACCAAGAGAAACTAAACCAATGATCTGCACTTAAAAAATGGGTTGTTGTAGCCAATAGGTGATGTTTAATTAGACATGATTTTGAGCATAAATTAATAAAGTCATGGAAAATAATGGCAAAAAACAAATTTCTGGACACATTTCTCTGCAAGAATATTTTAATAATTTTAAATAGATTAACATTTAGTATGATCATTTATTGTTTAATTTATTTTAATGATTAAAGCTCAGAATAAGTGTGTTTATATATAAATATATCAGAAATCAGAATCAGAAAGAGCTTTATTGCCAGGTATGTTCACACATACGAGGAATTTGTTTTCGTGACAGAGCTTCTACAGTGCAACAGAATTACAGAGAGAGGACAAACAACAGATAATAAATATATTTAAAAAATAAAAGTAATAGTGAATTCAAATATACAAATTGACAAGTGTATGTACAGGAATATTACTATATACAACGTTAAATGGCAGCTGTTATGTGCTTCATATATAAACTTGATATATAAAGTATATATATATACTTCATTTATATAAACAAATGTATATATACTTCATTTATATAAACTTCATTTAAAACATTAAAGTTGACGCATTGAACATGCTTTCTATTCAACATATGAATGTTGTGGGTTTTGTTTTTAGGTTGTAGTTAAGTTATTTGTGTTGTGTGATTGTCACAGCCAGGCCAGGTTCTCTCCACTCCCCATCACCCCAATCACAGTCACCTGAATACTAATCAGCCCCGCACCTGCATGTCATTCCCAATCATCAATCCCGCTCCATAAAAGCCCTCACCAGCCCTCACTCTGTGTCTGGCCTTGTTGCTATATGAAGGACTGTAACCGCTCTATGGGCAGTGTTGTTTATGCTAGTTCTAAGTTTCTCTGTGATCTCCAGTGTCTGTCTCTCTTCTTCCTAGTGTGGTTTCTCCTGGTCCCTCCTCTGGTTGTTGTTGATTTCCCCATCCATATATCTGTGTGCCTGGATTCTCTGCGTCATCCTCTGGTCCCCCTAGGCTATCTGGTCATCCATCTCTATCCTGCATATCAGTTTCATTGTGTTCAGTTATACCTGCCATCCTACCTAATAAACTGTTGTTCTACTTCCATCTCTGGTTCCAGTCCCTTCTTGTGACAGAGATTTGCCATTTTAATTAGTGTTGATTGTGTTCTAAAAATGTGCTATATAAATAAACTACTACTTTTCTGTTACAAAATCTATTACAAAAGCTTTTGTAAATATAATTTGATATATGTTATTGTACATCCATTTATGCCAACAAAACAATTGTCAAATCAGGTATAATTAGCTCTATGGTTTTTTTTTCTCAGTAACTATTTATTGAAATGAATTGAAGTGGGGCAGCACGGTGGCTCAGTGGTTAGCACTGTCGCCTCACAGCAAGAAGGTCGTTGGTTTGAGTCCCGGCTGGGTCAGTTGGCACTTCTGTGTGGAGTTTGCATGTTCTCCCCGTGTTAGCGTGGGTTTCCTCCGGGTGCTCCGGTTTACCCCACTGTCCAAACACATGCGCTATAGAATCAGAATCAGAAAGAGCTTTATTGCCAGGTATGTTCACACATACGAGGAATTTGTTTTGGTGACAGAGCTTCTACAGTGCAACAGAATTACAGAGACAGGACAAACAACAGATAATAAATATATTTTAAAAATAAAAGTAATAGTGAATGCAAATATACAAATTGACAAGTGTATGTACAGGTATATTACTATATACAACGTTATATGGCAGCTGTTATGTGCAAATTAGCATGTAAAATATGTTGTTAAATAAGTGTTTGTGCATAGCAAGTAGTGATGTTTGTTTCATAATTACTATCATTCAAGTGTTCATGAGATGGATTGCCTGAGGGAAGAAACTGTTTCTGTGTCTGGCTGTTCTGGTGCACAGTGCTCTGTAGCGTCGACCAGAAGGTAAAAGTTCAAAGAGGCAGGGTGCTGGGTGTGAGGGGTCCAGAGTGATTTTGGCAGCCCTTCTGCTTGCTCTGGATATGTACAGTTCTTGGAGAGTAGGGAGGATTGTACCAGTGATTCGCTCAGCAGTCCGAACTATTCGACGTAGTCTTCGGAGGTCGGATTTCGTAGCTGAGCTAAACCAGACAGTTATTGAAGTGCAGAGGACTGATTCAATGATGGAAGTGTAGAACTGTTTCAGCAGCTCCTTTGGAAGGTTGAACTTCCTCAGCTAATGAAGGAAGTACAACTTCTGTTGAGCTTTTTTGACAATGGAATAGGTGAATTGGATAAACTAAAATGGCCATGTATGAGTGTGTGTGTTAATGTGAGAGTGTATAGGTGTTTCCTAGTACTGGGTTGCGGCTGGAAGGGCATCCGCTGTGTAAAACATATGCCGGAATAGTTGTCAGTTCATTCCGCTGTGGTGACCCCTGATAAATAAAGGGCTAAGCTGAAGGAAAATGAATGAATGAATTGAATAAGTGCTTTAGCAGCTGAATACTTACACTATTTTGTTTTTAGACTTTAGGCAGTTTGCATCAATGATTCAGTTTTTTTTACTCTTTATTACTGTGAAGCTGCTTTGAATCTCTATCTGTATAAAGTGCGACAAAAATAAAGATGATTTAACTCAGTTTGTTCCATTAACTGCATCATTAATTCCTTTGCATTTTAGTTTTTTTCAGGTAAACACAAAGCAAACACATGGTGCTTCAGAAAATTGTAACCTGCACAGAGTCCTGTAGAGTGTCAGACGGCTTTTATGAATGTCAAGCGGGTGTATCGGAGTGGCTGTATGATTAGATTTATTATTATTGAGGCAGCAGAAGAGTCTTCCGGGCCGTGGCAGATGTCCAAATCATCCTGTTTCTGTGCCTGCAGAGCCGTCCTTTGGCAAAGTGGGATGCAGCTTTTGGCCAGCACTATATATCTGACTGGAGAAAACTCAGGCTGCATGACAGCAAGAATTCGTGCATTAAGATCGTTTACTGTGGCTCAATATGAAATGTAAAATTACAGAGGAGTGCCAGATGAAAGATACAAGCTGTTATTGTATTTTGGTTTACTGCACGTAATTATGACAGTCTGACAAGTCTAACATACTCTTATTATACCAACTGTGCTAAACTGCTAATTCAAAATGCCTAATATTGATTGTCATTTAATTTTTTTAGTACACTGTGCTTTACTACTGACTTAATTTGAAGTCTAGAAACTGCCTATAACTACACTAAACACTCTGAACAGTTTAGTTTTTGTACTAAACAAAAATTAATTATTCAAAGCAAATATGAAATAATATAAAATATAAATATTAGATAAAATAAATTACAAAATCAAAGTGAAAATTTGAATATTGTCTTAGGATCTGATTGGAATAAAATATTGATTTAAATACAAAAAAATTCTACAACTAAAAACTGAATAAAGACAAATAAAAATATATTAACATTTTCAATGACTAAAACTAACTGAAAATGTAAAAATAAAAGCTCATTTTAAAAATGTATTTAAGAAATTACAAATAATATTAAAATAAATCCAACCACTCAGAGCATCTTGCTTAGCTAGAAACTGCCTAGCAACCAAAAATAACATTTTAAAAACTGCCTAGCAACCATTCAAATTAATTTAAATAAATGTAAATTCAAAATGAAAGATAATCAATTAACTTTTACTTATTTAGTAGCGTGCCTAGCGACCGCTTTGTAAAGCTGTGGCAACAAAACATAACACTTTAGCAACCACCTAAACTGCTTTGAAGTCACCTACCCCTCCAGAACACCCTAGCAACTGCCTAGCAACCACTTTGTAAAGCTGTAGCAAAAAAAAGGGGGGAAAACACACACATTGGCAACTACCTAAACCAATCAGATCAACTGCTTGGAAGTCTCCTACCCTTAAGGAACACCCTAGCAACTGCCTAGCAACCATTTGGTAAAGCTGTAGCAAGAAAACAACACTTTAGCAACCGCCTAAACCAACCAGATCATCTGCTTTGAAGTTGCCTACCCTAGCAACTGCCTAGCAACCACTTTGTAAAGCTGTAGAAAAACATAACTCATTAGCAACCACCTAAATCAATCAAATCCACTGTTTGCAAGTCGCCTACCCTTCCAGAACACCAAAGCAACAGCCTAGCAACCACTTTGTGAAGCTGTAGCAACAAAATATAACACTTAGCAACCACCTAAACCAACCAGATCATCTGCTTTTAAGTCGCCTTACCTAGCAACTGCCTAGCAACCACTTTGTAAAGCTGTAGCAAAACATAACTCCTTAGCAACCACCTAAATCATCCATATTCAGTGCTTGGAAGTCGCCTACCCCTTCAGAACACCCTAGCAACTGCCTAGCAACCATTTTGTAAAGCTGTAGCAAAACATAACACTTTAACAACCACTTAAACCAACCAGATCAACTGCTTTGAAGTCACCTACTCTTCTAGTACTTCCTAGCAACTGCCTAACAACCACTTTGTTAAGCTGTAGCAACAAAACAACACTTTAGCAACAACCTAAACCAACCAGATCAACTGCTTTGAAGTCGCCTACCCATCAAGAACACCCTAGCAACTGCTTAGCAACCAAACTGAGCACTTTATACATCTTTTCTTTACTGGTCCTCAAGTCAAGTGTCGATACCAGTCTCACATTATCAAACTTCACAGATGAGGCTGTTTATGCAGACAATATTCCAGTAATACATTTGTCAGAATGTTGCGAGCAAGCCTCAATGAGATTTTATTGAGTTTTGTGTCCACAAATTGAGTCGACTGCTGTCTGTGCGTCTCTATATCATCAGATCTCATCGCCGCAGACAGAACATCCATTGAGCATCATTTGTTTGTCCAGCTGCGATGTCACAATAGTGATGCCGGCAGAATGACAAGAGACATAAACCTGAAACAATACAGCCGCCACCATCATTCATCTGCCGGAGGAATCCTGCATGCGTTATCAGATTACAGTACAGCGCAGATGGAGAACCAGTCCTGCATTCAGCTTGTGCATGTTAAAGATTATAGAGATGACTTTAATCATATAAGTAATTCATTGGATTAAATCACTTATACAAATATAATACAATAAAATAATAATAATAAATCAAGACATACTGTGTATAGAATACAAATTCTTCTTATTTTTATTATTAATTAGATTAATATAGGATAATAATATAATTTAATACAAAGTACTGTGTTAAAAAGAATATTTTAATGTTTTAAATGTCTTGTTAATTTTACCATAAATAATTACAAAAATGAATTATATACAATTATTGTTATAATTATTATTATTATTATTATATTAATAAAATTAAATGAAATGTCTGATCATAATTCCATGTCATTAATTATATTAAAGATGGCCTATAAGATGTTGTTTTGAATGTAAATGTCTACGCACCACAAAAAAAAAAAGTAACTGATTAAATATTAAAATTAAAATAATATGTATAATAATAAAGTCAATTATTTTACTACATAAAATATATATTTACATAATTTATAGAAAATAATATATATAAAACTATATATATATATATATA
>CAIGQV010019356.1:1280394-1300460 GCA_903798115.1 Danio jaintianensis
TTGGTGAGTGTTAAGTTTGGATGCTGATCTTTGCTATGCACACTTTCACTGTCATGGCCTCCACATATCAGTGTTTGGAAGCTCGTCCCTTCATAGTGATACAGGAATCCCACTTATCCCGCTCACGCTGTCCCCCGTCTAGTTATCTTTCCCACCAGGAGTTGCACTATCTGTGCTGGTATGCTAGTGCTGGATTCCTACACTTCACTGCTCGCTCGCTTAAATCCAAACTGTTCAACAGCTCTTGATGGATTGATTCATGCATATAACCCATCAGCACCATGTCTGCATTCATTTAACATATTAGAGTTGCATGAGACTGGTCAGTTCTTTATGATTAAATGGTTATAACAGTCTGAAGTCATTTAGACCTGGAGGGATTATACAGAAATAAAGGGCCCTATCATACACCCGGCGCAATAAGGCGCAAGGCATGTATGGTGCGATTTGTTGCTATTTTCAGACCAGCGCAACACTAATTTTCACGTTTTGCTCCACGTTGTTTAAATAGCAAATCTATTTGCGCCACTTTGTGGACATAAGGGTGTGCTGGTCTAAAAAGGAGGTGTGTTAAGGCGCATTGTTGGCGCGTTGCTATTTTGAGGAACTGAAATAGACTGCGCCATTGACTAACAAAAAGCTGCTCTAAAATCAATTGCGTGGAGTTTTTGTAATTTAAAGAGTGCATGCGCATATGCGGGTCCAAACGCTTACACATTGCTTAATACACACAGGATGTTCAGCAATACACAAATATCTTTACATATGAAAAAATTTAAGGATTAAAATGTTACAAAAATGATTACTTTCTACATAAATATAAAATCCTCCATGCTTCACCACGGGGGGCTTTTTTCAGTTTATTCCTGAGAATTTGTATTTCATAATGTTATTATTATTAGTAATAGTATTTATTATATGCATATTTTATTTTAATAAAAACAAGTTTAGATTTGCCCACCTGTGGGGTTTTGGAGACGTATGCATCACCATATGGGCCATAAGAATAGGACGTGTGTTTGGATATAACTCAGTTTTTTGACCACACTTCCTTATTATTGTGTATTTATTCGTTTGCTGGAAATTAGAAGTGAATTTAGAAATAGTTTTAAAACAAATCTTTGCGATTAACAAACAAAATTTAATATGTCGGCTAATGGATCTCTTCAGCGGAGTGCGTACAACACCGTTTCCTTATAGATGAGACTCTGATTGGTTTAATGCACGTTATGCTCAAAACACAAGCACAACCCTGTAAGACCATGCGCCGGGGGCGCAGACCGTATTATTCCGTCCTTAAAATAGCAAAAGTGGATTCAGACATGCCCTTACTGCTTTTGCGCCATGCGCTTTAGACTTGGCAGTTAGATTGTTAAAATAGAGCCAAAAAGTACTAGCGGTGCAAAAGGTTTTGTGATGATCAAATATTTCAACATGCATAATAAGAATTAAGAATGAACTAAAACAAGGGTTGGAAAAGTTGCATGAAAAGTAAGCATTGCGGACTTTCAGACAATGTACTGCAAGTGTATTTTGGCAGGTTTGTTTCACTTTTTAAATTGTCATGAAATCCATTGTTAGTTCTAACCACATTTTTTTTAAAGCAAAAGGACGAGGAGAAATGCAAAAAAAACTAGCTTCAGATTCGATCAATCTTCAGTACAACACCAGTACATTCGATCAATTCGATTCAGTTTGATCAATGCTTCCTACAAATGCACAATACAATTCATCATCGCACACAATGAAATAATGTACACTGTAAAAATATCTGTTAATTAACATTTTACGTATTTTGTGATTCACACGTTTTTTTCCGTTTATTTACAGTTGTGAATTGCACCATGGGAGTTTTATCTCTGCTCTGTCGACTTTTGATGTTAAAAATTCAACTCAAGAGTTTAACAAAGTGACTTTTATTGACATTTTAGTAGTTTGAAATAATATAATAAGTCTGTAAAATAACAGAAAATGTACTGGCGGTTTATTACAAGTTTTTGTAGCGTAATATACAACACCAAGTTACACAATATATCACTTTAAACTATTACAAATGTTCATAAAAGTCACTTTTTAGAACTTTTACATGTTAAAAGTTGTTGGTAGAAAGATCAAGGTCCCATAATGCAATTCAAACGCATAAATAAATGGGAAAAAATACAATAAAAACACGAATCACAAAATACGGAAAACTGCTAATATTTTTTATAACTGAGCCTGTTTTTTTTTTTCCTTCACTTTCGTCAATTGGTGAAGTTTGTTTCTCGCCACTGACTTGCTCGGATCGGGACTTCTGGAGCTGCGCATGGATGGATTTGCTCTTCAGTGTTTGAACTTTCAGCAGTGAAATTTAAACCACACTGAACTGAACTTCAACTCTGAAAACTGGACTGACACAGTTTCAATTGACTAGAACTTCTATGTTAAGCTGCTTTGACACAATCTACATTGTAAAAGCACTATAGAAATAAAGATGAATTGAATTGAATAATATTTTTTACAGTGTATATTCCACATTGCTTTGTGAGCTCAGCATACATTACACTCACAAACAAATACCCTGAGATCAAGGGGCCGATCACACTGAATGTGCTTTTCCGTTCTGAGAAGATGTTGACAAGAAAAAAAGAAGTGCATTGCACTTTTTATGTCGCTAGGCAACCACTGAATCAGCTGCATATTGTGTGCGAGCGCTGCTGTTGATATTGTTATAATTATAGAATTTAATAATATTGTGATATTCACGATTTGTGAAGTCATACAGCTCCGGATAACTCAAAACAGCTGCCACAAGTCTCTCCTCAATCTTTAAAAGTCTCCGTAGTGGTCTTGACAATGAAAAAACTGCTGTCAGCAGTGCAGGGTCAAAAGGGTCATGATGTAGATAAAATTTCGAACTAATTTATATATATACAGTGCTCAGCATAAATGTGCTCAGCATAAATGAGTACACCCCATTTTGAAAATGAATATTTTTATCCATTTCTCAGTGACTATGGGTAATATATATTGGTGCATTTAAACAAATCAGATTTATTAAACAGATATATTTATTAAAATAATATTTTAGTCACAGAACATCTTTAGAAATGGAAAGACAATACAAATAAATTCAAGTAAAATATTGAAATTTTTTTTTACAAACTACAACATTTCAACAAAATTGTATATAATTTTTGTTTCTCTTGATTTTTGCTATTTTTGAAAATTTATTTAATATTTTTCCTTACCGTATAAATTTGGACCACTAATTTTTGAACCATTATTGTAAGTTATTTTGTTAGATTAGCTCCAGATTTGGCTTCAGTACTGACTAATCTAATGTATATGCACAAATATGATATTGTAAAGCATCCTATAGAAAATATTAATTTACATGAGAGATTTGTGGGGGGGTGTACTCATGTATGCTGAGCACTGTATATATATATATTCTTTTGCAAAAATTTCCTCTCCATTTCGAAGTGGTTAAAATATTTTATAATAATATTATAAATTAATTATAATTAAATATATTTGTTTAAGTGTATGAACATTTTGTCAATTAAATTTAATTAAATTCAATGATCTCTGTTAAAATATCAGAAAATATAGTTTAGTTTTTCATGACTATTTAAATTTAAACAAGGGAAAAAAAATCTTCAGGCTAAAGATAAATTTCTGTCACACAAATGGCTATAATGGAGTTGGTTCCTAAACTTTTTTCCAGAATGTTGATCCTTCTAATGAATGCCCGTACCTTAGGGAATCCCCTGACGGCACAAAGCAGTTTGGTGTTGTATCCGACAGTAGTGCTGCGGTCCTGCATGGGGGTGGTGAATTTGGGAGCCTCGCTAAAATCGTGCTCCTTGTACAATGGAGGCTTGTAGTCGATGCCTGAAACATGAGCATAAAGATCAGTTTAGTAACAATTAGTTTAACAGCAAAACACGGCAAGACTTTCTCAGGAGGAAAACGATCTCTGTGTTTCTGTAGAAAAAGGCACCAACAATCATGACTTTGATTGCCAGAGAATGCAAGAACTGATCGAATGAATAAATAAATATACAGTTGAAGTCAAAATTATTAGCCCTGCTGTGAATTTGTTTTCTTTTTCAAATATTTCCCAAATGATGTTTAACAGAGCAAGGAATCTTTCACAGTATTTCCTACAATATTTTTTCTTCTGGTGAAAGTCTTATTTGTTTTATTTCAGCTAGAAGAAAAGCAGTTTTTAATTTTTTTAAAACCATTTTAAGGTCATTATTGTTAGACCCCTTAAGCAATATAATTTTTTTTCGATTGTCTACAGAACAAAACATCATTATACAATGATTTGCCTCAATACCCTATCCTGCCTAATTAAGGCAGTTAAGTCTTTAAATGTCACTTTAAGCTGAATACTAGTTTCTTGAAAAATATGTAGTTAAATATTATGTACTGTCATCATGGCAAATATAAAATAAATCAGTTATTAGAAACTAGTTATTAAAACTATTATGTTTAGAAATGTGTTGAGAAAAAATCTCTTCATTAAACAGCCCTTGGGAACTATTTTAAAAAGAATTTAAATTTCAAACAATTTTGACTTAAGCTGTATATGAAAAGCTGGTTTACCTGTCTTCTGGATGGTGGCTGAGGTCTTTGTAGCGGTAGCGTCTTGGCTGATTCCACACTTGTTCTCAGTGAAGACCCTGAAGACATAGGTGTTTCCCATGATCAGGTCTGAAACAGTGGCATTCAGTCTGTGATAATGCTCCAGTACTGTGAACCAGTCCTGAGGAGAGACCACAGCACAGCTCAGTAAACTCCACCACTGCACAATGCACTTCTTTATTTGCTTGACTATAGAAATAAGCTTGATAAAGAGACATTGTTTTGTTTTTTAAATTCCCCATTGGTTAAACAAACACACAACTCACACCACTAGTAGAGTCAGACTACTGTTCTGTAGAATTACATTGCAATAAATGTTCCCCAGCAGGATGGAACTCCAATGCTGTCGCATGACACATTTGGAGGTATCGCCAGATAACCAATCATTCTAAGGAATAAGAAAACGAGCCAATGAATGCCTATGAGTTCAGCTCTCGCAGATGATGGCAATCGCAATTAGCTGAGTATAAAGCCAGCAGCCACAGAGAGCTTTGCACAGTTCGCTTTAGAAGCCTCACGTGCAACTGAAGAGACAATATCTGCTGAGCTGAATCCAGAGAGAGATCAAGCTCCATGTATCCAGTGCCGGTGACGCGGCAGCGTCAGACAGCGGCAGTCGAGCTGGGTGATTCTCCGGTCCCTGGGTGTTTCACTGGGTACTTCTAGAAGAGCAGTCTATTAAAAGAGCAGATTCCCCCTAAGAGAGCAACATGGCCAGGTAACATGTCTTTTTCAAGATGCTGTTCTGACCATGCATTTCTGGATGTGGTGGTTCCTATCTCTGGGTGATGGGCGCAGGTACTGCATCACATGTCTGAGGGTCCAGCATTTTGATGCGGTGCTCGTGGACAGCTCATGCTCTCACAGCGAGGGCATGTCTGCTGCGCAGCTGAGATCGCGGCTTGCACTTGCAAAAGCGCAAGTCACTCCTGTTGATCCCCATGAAATCCCGAAGCTGCCCCACCGTGGGTGCGTCTCAATCGCTCCACTGGTGCCGCTTGTACGTTTAGAGCTGCCCAGCCCATTGCAGTGGCTCCTTCGGACGGTCACACTCGGCTATGTGATTTAATTCGCCATACGGCCTCCCGAGCTCACGGGCATGTATCTCTCTGCAGTCAACGCCGCTTCCGACCCTGTCTCGCAGGAGGAGAATACGGTCCTCCTGGAGAAGGATGCAATCAAGCCAGTTCCTCCAGCTGAGATGGAGAGCAGGTTTTACAGCCCCCACTGTAATGGGGACCTGATGCACCTCGACCTGTTGGGGTTTCGGGTCAACCGGGAAAAGAGCAAGCTCTCCTCCAGGCAGAGCTGCTTTTTTCTCTGGATGGAGCTGGACTCGATCTCTGTACGGTGCGCCTTACTAAGAGCGCCCCGGGCTGGTGCTGTCCTGTCTGATAGAGTCGGCAGGAAGATAGTGGTCCCACTGGAGTTTTTCAGAGGCTCCTGGGGCATATGACATCTGTAGCCGCTATTGCGTCACTCAGATTGTTCATATGAGACCACTTCAGCACTGGTTTTACAATCAGGTCCCCAGATGGGCATGGCGCGCGGGGATGCACTGAGTGGCCATCACCCCAATGTGTCGCCGCACCTTTAGTCCCTGGATGAACCTTGCTTTATGGGCATGCTTTGGAGAAGCTCAGGTCATCCTGTTGCTTCTCACGAAATCGCCTATTACCAGTGCTTTTTTCCCTGCCAAAGGCCCCCTCAGCACAGATGCGCTGACTCACAGCTGGCCCCGGGGTTTGCACAATATGCGTTTTCCCCAGTAAGCCTGCGCACAGATGACCCTGTGCAAGGTCAGGGAGGGCGAGGAGTGGGTCTTGCTTGTTGCGCCTCCGTGGCCTGACCGGACCTGAGTTTCTGAACTCACACTTCTCGCGACGGCCCCTCCTTGACAAATTCCCCTGAGGGATGCAGCACGGAAGACTTAGTGGCCTCCGCAGCGTTCTTTCCCTTTGGGACTGGCATGCTTTCCCAACGTACTGTCGTATTACAAAAATTCTTAGTCTAATTCAGCTAGGTGAATGTTTTTACGACCCCCTAAAAAAACCTTTTAAAGGCCTCACAGGTAAGTAAGGGACAGGGGACATTGGAGGGCTGCGTCCTTGGTGACGCGTTGCTTGGCAAACTTCTCACCAAGACCGTGGCGGGGCTCAGCTGTTGTGGCGTTTTCCAGACACTCCTCCAAATGTGTCATGCGACGCAGCATAGTAGTTCCATCCCGCTGGGGAAAGAAATGGTTACAAACGTAACCCACGTTCCCTGAGAGAGGGAACGGAATTGCTGTGTCTCGCCACCACAGCAGCTGGCCCTCCAGCTGATACCTGTATGTTTGGCTTCTTCAGCATAAAGCCGTGGTCACACTGGACTTTTCTCCCCATAGACTTCCATTCATACGCACGCGAATGCGTCAGACCAGAAATGCAAGATCGTGAGACAAGTTTCGCAGTTCGATGCATTGTAAAGTTCAAGCTTGGTGAACTCTGACCTGTGAAATCGCATCACGTGATTGCGTGAGACTGATCGAAGATCAAAACATGACCTCTCTGGACAGAAATGTAAAACATGAACTAATCGCTTGCTTTTTTTAATGTCCAATCTTGTTTAATCCCGCCCCTTTTTGCAGCGCCATACAACAGAATTTCGCACGCACAAACTATAATGTGACCGCGGCATAAAAGTTATACTCAGCTAATTGCGATTGGCATCAGCTGCGAGAGCGGCACGTAGCCAACTCATAGGCATTTTTTGGCCCGTTTTCTTACTCTTCAGAATGATTGATTATCTGGCGATACCTCCAAATGTGTCACGCGACACAGCATCTCCGTTCCCCCCCTGGGAGAACGTGGGTTATGTTCGTAACTATTTCGTTTTCTTGCTAAGTCTATTATTAAATTTTATATTTTTGTGGAGATATCTTTAATTGAGAAGCAAAATCACTTCAAATATGATGTCTTGTTTTCTAAATTTGTTACATTTATCTTGTTTTTCTAAATTCTTAAAACAAGAATTTGTACAAATCTGTCATTGGGTTAAAAATGATTAAGCACAGAGTTCTTAATAGGTTTTTTCCCCCATCAAACAAGACTCAACTAAATCTTCATTTCAGAAATGTTTAGTCAGTGTTCATAAAATTGAGAAAATACTAAGAAAGCTGTTTTTGCAGTGTGTAAAATAACAGTTTGACCGAACAAAATGATGAATAGCTTAATTATAGTTGTTTCTACTTGGTTAAGAAAAAAATATGCTTTAATATAACATGGTATTTAAATAGTACTTCAGGGCACTTTCAATAATAATTTTATTTATTACTTTTAAGTAATTGTCTTTTGGGCTGCACGGTGGCGCAGTGGGTAGCATGTTCGCCTCACAGCAAGAAGGTCGCTGGTTCAAGCCTCGGCTGGGTCAGTTGGCGTTTCTGTTTGGAGTTTGCATGTTCTCCCCGTGTTTGCGTGGGTTTCCTCCGGGTGCTCCGGTTTCCCCCACAGTCCAAAGAAGGCTAAACGGCTAATGTGTTTTAGGTGAATTGGGTAGGCTAAATTGTCCGTAGTGTATGTATGTGAATGAGTGTGTATGGATGTTTCCCAGTGATGGGTTGCAGCTGGAAGGGCATCCGCTGCGTAAAACATATGCTGGATAAGTTGGCGGTTCATTCTGCTGTGGCGACCCCAGATTAATTGTTTGAGCTTGTACCCCTGTCTTTTTGTCGGCCTTCTGGATGGTGTATCCGGTGATTGTTGTGTTTCCATTATCCTTGGGTTCGGTCCATTCCAGAGCAGCATTAAAGCCCCAGGTGTCCACGATCTTCACGGTGGCAGGAGGTCCAGGCAGCTCTGGTGAACAGATCAACAAGAAAATTGTTAAAAAGAAAAACAAAACGTCTTTCTTAAGATCCAAAAACAATATGCCAAATTTAAGTGAGTTTTTCCTTAAAACAAGCAAAATATGGGGTAAGTATAATTATCTTAGGTCAAAATAAAAAACAAGATTATTTAGCTTGTTTTAAACAGAAAAACTCAGTTAATTTTGACTAATTATTTCTTAAAACAAGACAATATTTTTGCTTGTCTAGAAAATGCTTCTTGATTTAGGAATGTTAAGATATTTTGCAGTATAATGTTCATGATGTGAAGCCTCAATTCTGACACTGACAAAGACTCACAGCCAAAATGTTTGTTTTTTCTTTTCTCCTGTGATTGATTTAATAAATTATTAATTGCAGATCTTCTTTAGTACTTGTCATTTGAAGAAGAAATTTAGTCACAACACCAAAGCTTACCTAGTAGAGCGTGCTGATTTACATTTAATTAACATTCAATTCTACCACTCACCGATAATCTGCAGAGTTAGCTGGGCCTTGTCCTCAAAGCTGTCCACTTTCACACACATCTCATACACTCCGGAGTCGGCTCTCTCGGCTGAACGGATGAAGAAAATGCTGTCCTTGTCGCTGTTGCGGATGTTCACCTTTTTAGTGTCAATAGGCTGCCCGTCCTTTGTCCATGACACAACAGGCTGGGGTTTTCCCTGCAGGTAAGAAAATAATACAAGCGAAGCTGTGAATTAGTATCTCAAAGTGCTAGTGTACACCTAAAGTACACTTTTATCTGAATTTTTTAATTGGAATCGACTGATTGTTTTTCCTATTTTTCTTTTTAAAGTTTAAATATTCTGAATAATAGTGTTAAGCCATCTTGTACTAAGCGGAATATATACAGTCAAGCCCAAAATGATTCATACCCCTGGCAAATTCTGCCTTAAAGTTACTTTTATTTAACCAAAACTATAATTTTTTTGACTGGAAATGACTTCTCCCAAAAGATAATTTGAGGATGTATCCATGTGGGAAATCCATGTGGAAAAAAAATATATATATATTTCTCAGCTTTTATTTACATTTGAACAAAAACTTTGAGTCAGAATTTGCCAGGGGTATGAATAATTTTGGGCTTGACTGTATGTGACGCAGGACCACAAATGCAGTCATAAGTGTAAAATTGTTTTGAATTTAAGATTTATACATTATCTGAAAGCTGAATATATAAGATTTACATTGATGTATGGTTTGTTAAGACAATATTTGTCCGAAATACAACTATTTTAAAAGTCTGGATTCTGAGGGTTCAAAAAAATCTAAATAAACTAAGAAATATTGGCTTTAAAGTACACATTACATTCTTAGCAATGCATATTACTAATCAAAGACTGAGTTTTAATATATTTACAGTAGGAAATTTGCTAAAAATCTTCATGGAACATGATGTGTACTTAATACTCATACAGTTTATTTCTGGCTAAATATACCCATGCGACATACAGTAAGACTGGTTTTGTGGTCGGGGGTCACATTAATTTCTATAACTGCTTAAATATTTTTCAGTTAAATCATTTGATATAACAAATAAATAATATAATGATATAATGAATAATAATGAATGAATAATTAATGTCTTTTAATCATTTTAATATATCTTTGAATGATTTTTAATATTGAAAATCTTTTTAAACGAAAACTGTGCTTGCAGTTATTTACACTTGAATGAAAAAGCACTTCAAAACAGTTGCAAACAATGCGAAAACCATGCAATATATCCAACATTTTATTACCAAGGAAAGGTTTCAGTATGAAATAAAACTCATAGAGAAACTGAAACAGCATACTACTTGAGTAAGACTAATATCTGAATTTATTTATTAATAATATTTACAAATGTATGTATTTTCACTCTCAATTCAGAGCAAACTTTTTTCTGATGTAGTAATAATAAACCATATGCAATGCATTAAGGTTCCAGATTCAAGATATTTGCCTGTGAAACAGCTAAGAGACACAGCATAATTAATCTAAAACCACAACCAATCAGAAGTTTGTGTGTGTGCGGAGGCTATCTGCAAGTACACTGCGCACTCACAACGAAATATAGAAGTATAACTAATATCAAATAATTTTATTTTAGTAGTAACGTCTCCATTAGCTGAGGTAATTATCGTCACTTTCTGTATGGCTGTTAAAGTCTTGCAAAGGGATATTCAAACCCACATTAGACACCTTTAACAGTAAATAAAGCACAGATTCGGTCGCAGCATTGCATACACTGAATTCATTACTCTTATTAACATGAGAAACCTTTTATCTCATGCAGCAACACATCAAGAGATTACGTACGCCGAAGGGAATAACAAGGTTGATCTTCTCTCCAACATTTTTCACATAGCGCTGCCTCAGGAAACGTGGCAGACGGATTTTGGGGCGATCTGTAGGAAGAAACAAATGATGGCTTTAAAAAAAAAGTATCATGACTTTACTGCTACATCCTAATGTCCAAGCATTTTTAAGAGACAAAGCATATGGTCAATTTTTTGGTCAATGTTTGTCATTGTTCCAGTAAAAAGGTAGCCTGATTAGATAAAACTTTCTAGTCTCTACAACAGAGATGCCCAAAGTAGGGCCCATTGTAACCTATGATTTGGCCCACCATCCCGTCTGAGAGGAGACTGAGAATGATGGAGAGGGTTGGGGCGAATGCCTTTATAACACAGACATCGTCATTTCTAATTTGATGTAATCTGTTTTGTTTGTTTTATTGCTGAGCTACAAAAAAAAAAAAACCTGAAATTTAAAGTTTCAATTAAATGTTGTAAATGAATCTGATTTTTTAAAATGTAAATACTGTTACTCGATGGATAAAGGACTATGCAGAAGACATTGGTGAGCAAATCAATGCAAAAAGTAGTGTAATGCTGTTAGAAATGAGATTGTTTTGTTTTTACTGTAATATTTTCATTATAAAATGTACAAAAATACTGTATTAGTTAATATAAAGCAATGCTTTCTAGTCATTTTTAAATATTATTAAATAATTACACTGTAAAACCCAAAAAGTGAAGGTAACTCAAACCATTTGAGGAGCCGATTGCAACAAACCATTTAAGTTCAAAAACTAATCCTAATGAGTACTGTGAACTTAATCTATTTGAGTAAACGAAGCAATTTGAGCACAGTAAAACCCAATAAATGAAGAGAACTCAAACCAACTGAGTACTGTAAAATCCAATAAGTTAAGACATCTCAAACCGTTTGAGGAAACCGATTTCTACAAACCATTTGAGTTAAAAAACGAATCTATATGAGTACTGTGAACTTACTCCATTTAAGCTGAAGTAATGAGGTATTTAATTAATGCATTACCTTCAACACTGAGTTCAAAACTCCTTTCAAATGAGTAGAATTAACTTTCGGGAAATTTTGAGTTAACTACACTCATTTCATTTGATAAAGTTGACTGTTGGATTTTACAGTGTAGTAAATTACCCATGGCAACTGTATTTACCTTCGGCCCACTAGCCTCAATCAAGTTTGGTTTTTGGCCCTTCATAACAAAAAGTATGGGCACCCCTGCTCGACAACTTTTCTTCAGGAGCAAAAATTTGACTTAGAAAATGACCTTTATTGTGATAATGAATGTTATAGACTTGTATATAATTGTTTGTTACCGTGATAATGTTTTGGCCATATCATCTGACCCTACTAGTGCTTAATATTACATGAAGACAGAACAACCTTTAATAAACACATAAATACATGCTCTAATTTGGCTATTAGACTATTTAGTGAACCAGAAAACTCTTGCTAACAATAACATGACCCGGGCGTTCCAGAGAGCAGGCTAACTGTAATTTCATCCTTAGCTGCAGTCATTCGGTTTCATTTTTTGATACTTAAACAGACTACAGCACAAAAAGCATCAAAACAAAATAATTTAAGACTTAAAACATTTATGAGTGATTTATGATGAACTGTTCATCATACGTTAACATAGACGCTAATGTTTCTGTCAGACTCATCCGGGATATAAATAGATAAGTCCTTTAATACCCCTGCCACTAATAACTTATGACGGAGAGATTTAGTTACACGAAAAACTGCTGAATTACACAACAACCCCATACTGTACAAAAATATATTTGAAATATAATATATTTTTTAAAATATGCATAAAAAATCCAAAAAACTACATTTGCTAAAATATGTAAAACAATATATATATATATATATATAAATTATATAATTATATGGTTAAAATATATATATATACTCCAAGAAAATAAATATACATGTAGCATTAATAAAACCTTTATTTGCACATCAAATATGTATTCTTTATTATATTATATTATATTATATTATATTATATTATATTATATTATATTATATGTATTATATGTCAAATATATTTATATAAATATATTATCTAAAAAAATGTTTGGAAAATATATTTTTTTAAATAAATATCTTAAATTTATTTAAAATATATATTTTACCCTCCATATATTTTAATATAAGAAAATAAATTTACATGTAACATTAATAAAACCTTTATTTGCATATCAAATATCTATTCTATATTATATTATTCATTCATTCATTCATTCATTTTCTTTTCGGCTTAGTCCCTTTATTAATCCGGGGTCTCCACAGCGGAATGAACCGCCAACTTATCCTGCATATGTTTTACGCAGCGGATGCCCTTCCAGCTGCAACCCATCACTGGGAAACATCCACACACACTCATTCACACACATACACTACGGACAATTTGGCCTACCCAATTTACCTATACCACATGTTTTTTGGACTTGTGGGGGAAACCGGAGCACCCGGAGGAAACCCACGCGAACACGGGGAGAACATGCAAACTCCACACAGAAACGCCAACTGAGCCAGCCGAGGCTCGAACCAGCGACCTTCTTGCTGTGAGGCGAACGTGCTACCCACTGCGCCATCATATCATATCATATCATATCATATCATATCATATTATATTAATCATTTGAAATATGTAAAAAAATATATTTATATAAATATATTATCTAAAAAAAATGTTTGGAAAATATATATATCTTAAAATGATTTAAAAATATATTTTACCCTCCATATATTTTAATGTAACATTAATAAAACCTTTATTTGCACATCAAATATGTATTCTATATTATATTATATGTATAATTTGAAATACATTTTAAATAATGTATATTAAATAATAATCTCCATACACTTCTACTTCTTCACTTCATTCTACTTTAAGGTTAGAAATATATTTTCTTAGCCCTAAAACATATTTAAAATGCAGAATTTGCTTTTCTAAAATATATTAGAAATATATTTCGTTTTAAATGAAAAAAATATAACATAACGTAACATATAATTAACAGAAATGCTAAGAAAGACTTATTTTTTATCATATGGGACCCAAAAGGCTACAACAGTACACCTTTTTGAATGCTAGATGAAAAAAACAAATCTGAATGCAGAATTTGTGTGTTTATCAATGCAATGCACACTGCTCTCTTAATGTGTTAGCCGCATGCTAACTTCAATAAGCATCAGCATTCCCCTAAATAAACATAGCATCTCCAGTGAGCTAAAAAGTCTCATGGGGTAACCTTATATGCCATTCGACTCCTTATGCGGAGCGAGAACATTCGGGAATGCATCCCACCCTCCGTCTCCAACCATTCACACTTGTCGCCATCGCTCTTAAAGGAAGCGGCTTGACACTGGCCCAGGCGGCTCGCTGTCAATGGCTTTGAAACCATGTCAAACCCTCTGTGCATAATCCTTGCTAATGCACAGCGCTTACCGACTAACTATTTCCTAAGGATCTGCATCAGAGATTGTTCTTATTGGAAAAGACCATTAACGCCATGCATTGGAGACCAATGATGATGCAGCATGAAGAGCTTCATATGAGATCGGACAACATTTCCCTCCCCCTCTTTTTGCGTCGACTGGATTCAAGTTACATTCCAGTCCTGCTCCACTTTCCATTCTGCATTTATGATTTCTTTCTTTAGACGCTGCCGGACACTCTTGGAGTATGTAAAGTGACTGCAAGCATTTGCACTAGAAAAATGGTTTGCATAACATCAGCGCTTATAGGATTGATTATAGTATTTTTGAGATTTTACTGTCTGTTTTTTGCAACACAATCTGAAAACTTCAGTTCAATCTATTTAAGATTGAACTTCGCATAAGATTACATAAGATTATGCAACTGTTTATGCAAATGCAAATGTATTATCCAATATGACCACGATAATTATCGTGATACACTGTTAAAAATTGAATGACAAAAAGTCAAAACAACAAATATTTTAACTTATTTTAATGAGTTAATCAGGTTTCAACTACATTTTTTAAGCTATAAAAAGTTTAACTTAATGGGCTCTATTTTGACGATCTAGGCGCAAAGTCTAAAGCGCATGGTGCAAAAGCATGAAGGGAGTGTCCGAATCCACTTTTGCTATTTTAAGGATGGGAAAATATGGTCTGCGCCCCGGCGCATGGTCTAACAGGGTTGTGCTTATTCTCTTAATGAGTTATAGGTGTGTTTTGAGCATAACGTGCATTAAACTAATCAGAGTCTCATCTCCCATTCCCTTTAAGAGTCAGTTGCATCGTGCCATGGTGCATTTGCTATTTACATGGCGGACTTTGTAAGTGGAAAAACTGAACGCTTCACTAGTGAGAAAACAGTTAAACAGAGCATCTACAGCGCGAGGATAAAGAACCAGCCTCCTCCATTCAGCCTCTTTACTTTCTCTTTACTTTACTTTTACTCTTAACTTTACTACTTTACTTTCGTAGAGTAAGGAGTGTTGTACGCACTCCACTGAAGACATCCATTAGACTACATATTTGTTTCAAAACTATTTCTAAATTCAGTTCTAATTTCCAGCAAACGAATAAATAAGCAATAATATCCCAATTATATCCAAACACACGTCCTATTCTTTAAAGGCATTCTCGTGCATCAAAATATAGACCGAGTAGTGAAAAAACAATTCAATAGGATATTTAGAAAGCAAGGATATAAAATTAAAGTTGAAGACGGCTAATTTCTTTAATTTGTAAAGTTGGTGTGGAGGAGCTCAGCAAAACACGTCTACTCCATGCAATCCTCTATAGCGCCCCCCCCACACGTCCTATTCTTATCCCCCATATAGTGACACATACCTCTCCAAAACCCAACAGGTGGACAAATCTAAACTTGCATATAATAAATAATACTGCTAATAATAATAATATTATACAAATGCAAATTGTCATGAATAAACTGAAAACAGCCCCCCGACATGAAGGCATTTCAGGTAGTGGTTTATATATTTATGTAGAAAATAAAATTTTTTGTAACATTTTAATCCTTTAATTGTTTTCATATGTAAAGATATTTGTGTATTGCTGAACATCCTGTGTGTATTAAGCAATGTGTAAGCGTTTGGACCTGCATAGGCGCATAACTAACTGTGCTGGACTTTAGAGCAGCTTTTAGTTGGTCAATGGCGCAGTCTATTTCAGTTTCTTAAAATAGCAGCGCGCCAGCAATGCACCTTAACACACCTCCTTTATAGACCAGCACACCTATGAGTCCACAAAGTGGCGCAAATGGATTTGCTATTTAAACAACGTGGAGCAAAACGTGAAAATTAGGGTTGTGCTGGTCTGAAAATAGCAACGAATCACGCCAAACACGTCTTGCACCTTATTGCGCCGGGTGTGTGATAGGGCCTGAATGTTTATGCACAGGGCAAACAACATTAAACAGCAAATTCTGCTAAAGTGTAATGCATATTAAAACTACTAAAACTATATAAGTTTATGCAACAACTGTATTTGTTTTCCAGCTAAAGTAAAAACGTTAGCATTCATGATACTGAATCCAGTGATATCCAGTGGCCTGTCACAATAAGGAATTTTTGTTGTGTGATATATTGTCACAGAAATTGTTGCGATAAGCGATATTATTGTCATTTCAAGAGTTCAAACTTAGCTGATGATTGATAATAAAGCTTGTTTGGCATGCTGGCCCGGGAGAGAGTCCTGAGCTCAGAAGATCCTCAAGCCCTGGGCTCCCTCCTGTTAGTCAGGTTGATCTCGATGAACTCCCCCGACTTATTTCTGGCTAATGACAGATAAAGGAATGGCTAAAAAGGGATGTATGGCCTACTCAATTTACTTAGGTTGCATGTTTTTGGACTGTGGGGTAACCCGGGGGAAACCCACACGAGCACGGGGAGAACAAGCAAACTCCGCACAGAAATGTCGACTGGTTCAGTAGGGACATTAACCTGTGAAATTCTTGCTGTGAGACAACAGTGCTAATCACTGGGCCGCCATGTCGCCCAATCTAGAAAGGAGGGGGAGTGGGGGTGGGAGGGGGCTGATGGGTGTTGGGCCAGTTGGGTATAGCTTTACATGGACATAGGAAAATTAAGAGTCATTTAGAATGATTTAAGATCTACAACACAATATTTCAGTGGATTTAAGACTTTTTAAGGCCTAACATTTGGTTTTTGAAATTTAAAACATTTTAAGACTTTTTAAGACCCAGCAGATACCCTGTTGTGATACTTAACACGTTTAAGTACATAAACAAATCCGGAACAGAGACTGGAAGTAACCTCAATAGACATTATAATGGATGGCGGCTGCGTTGATGTTTCAAAGCAACGGACCGAAGCGGACCATGAGGTGATTATAATGTCCATGGGCAGTACGTCAAATGCATGCACGCACGCACGCACGCACGCGCGCACGCGCGCGCACACGCACACACACACACACACACACACGCACACACGCACACACATCACAAGCAGTAGCAGGGGAGAGGTGGACCAGTCACTCAATCCAGCATATAGGGGTTCTCAACTGTCTGCCACATTCTGTCTTATATTATGCCCCATGTTTGTCATAAAGTGATCTGTGGCTCAAGTGACGACATTTTATATTTTGCCCTTCGCTTGTACGGTGGCTCTGAACTGTCAAAATACCCCTTGAAACACTTTTTTGGATGCGAAAGACGGAAATCGAAATTTTTTATGACAGACGAAAGTTTCGGACAGTGTGTCAATACGATTCACACAACATGAGGTCGAATTTATTTTTTAACGTGCGAAAATTACAGACGAAAATTTCGGATTCAGTGTGCAATAACATTTAAGGTTATTTAGATTCTATAATTTGATGTTAAAAAGGTAAATGTCCTAATATATATACTATTAAATGCTCTATTAGGTAAATGTCCAATTATAAACTTTGACACCGGTGAGTTAGAACGTAAATGCCATTGTAAAATGCCCTTAACCCTTTGACTGCCCACTCTACCAAATGGTTGACCATGTTTTTACTGTTTTAAATAATGACTGTTAAAGTCATTTAAAGAATGACTGTTTTAAATAATGGTTTACACACACAGCACTGTTGGTTTACAAAAAAAATCAAACAAACATAATCCTCTTGCATTACTACACTTGATTTTGGTTTTATTGTAAAAAAAAAACAAGAAAACATGTTAAATGAGAACTTGAAATATTTTATGGCATACTTCAGTAAATAAAGATGATTTAGTATTCAAAAAGGTTTTATTTTGAATATGTTTTTTAAATAAATTGGACTTCATATTTTCATATTTTTCATAGTGTATGTATTAATTCCGGTACTTTTACCATAAACCGACACATCAACCATTTGGTAGAGGTTGATATTTTAGAAAGTATGTGATGTGTTGAAAAATTCATGTTTATTTCTATAGCACTTTTACAATGTAGATTGTGTCAAAGCAGCTTAACATTGAAGTTCTAGTCAAGTCCAGATTTCAGAGCTGAAGTTCAGTTTAGATCAGTTCAGTGAGGTTTAAAGTTCAAACACTGAAGAGCAAATCCATCGATGCGCAGCTCCACAAGTACCGATCCGAGCAAGCCAGTGGCGACAGTGGCGAGGAATATTCACTATTTACTTTTATTTTAAAAATATATTTATTATCTGTTTTTGTCCTGTATCTGTACCTCTGTTGCACTGTAGAAGCTCTGTCACCAAAACAAATTCCTCGTATGTGTGAACATACCTGGCAATAAAGCTCTTTCTGATTCTGAAAAAACTTCACCAATTGACGAAGTGAAGGGAAAAAAAAACCTTGAGAGAAACCAGGCTCTTATATTAAGAAATGCAATCCTTAGAATGCAATTTAATGTATAGTTAAAGGGTTAATGTTATTTGTGAATTTGTAAATATATATTGCAATGGCATAAACGATTGAGGTCATCTTCAAGTTTTGCACGATAAGTCGAGATATTGATTACTGTGACAGGCCTAATCTCAATTCAATATAATGCTTATGCACAACGCAAACAAAATTAAATTGCAAAAGCAACATTTACTATCTGTTGAAAAAAATAATGACGTAAGCTTAAGCAACATCTGTTTTTTTTTTTCTGCCAAAAGCAATATCATTACTTAGACATTTATGATTGCCTGTGCTTGATCTGTCTGCAAGGCAACATGTCTTCACACTAAAGCCAGAACCGTGTCAGGTAGATTTATTTAGATGTATTTCTTTTCCCAGCTGGCAGTTACTCAGAGCCAATTAGAGGGCCTGTAGGACCGCATGAGAGGTTTGCTTGACGTGGCACTTATTTCACCTCTCGGGATAGCTCTGAGGTTTGGGATACTTGAGACTCCAGAGACCCCTGATCTTTAGAGCTGCTACATGTCCACATCTGAGCTCCAGCATTTACAGTAATAATGTCCAAAGAAAGCTGGCATGAAAGTAGGACAGAAAGTACAGGCCAACTATTTTATTCCATCTAAGCCATTTGGTGGATGTCCTAGTGGTCCCATTTTACAATAAGGTTTCATTAGTTAATATATTTACTAACATGAACTCATTATGAACAATATCTGTACAGCATTTATTAATCATAGTTCACTAACGCATTATTATCATCCAAATTCATGCTTGTTCACATTAGGTAATACACCGTGAATGCAATGAATGACTGTATTTTCATTAACTAACATGAATAAATACTAGAATAGATGTATTGCTCATTGTTTGTTCGTGTAAAGATCATCATCATCATTTATTTATGATTGTTTATGTGGGCAAACTGCCTCTTTAGGTATAGTATAGTTTTTTTGATGGATTTTGTTTTGGAATTGGTGTAAATTCGATGTGTATTTTGAAGCATTGTATATATTACGTATTGACTGATTGTAAATTTGATGTGTATTTTGAAGCATTGTATTTATTATGTATTAATTAACTGTCATATATTTTTACCATCAGTCCAGAGACTGCAGACGCAAAATAGCCTTTGGATAATTCTGGAACATTGTACATTTCTAAACTAAACTAAACTAAACTAAACTAAACTAAACTAAACTAAACTAAACTAAACTAAACTAAACTAAACTAAACTAAATAACATACACTGCCTACAAAAGTGTAAGGTCAGTAAGATTGATAATGATTGAAAATGTGACTGTGAAAACTTTTATATAAGGTAAAAAATATCTAATACGAACACTCTTTTTTATTATATATATATATATATATATATATATATATATATATATATATATA
>CAIGQV010019356.1:1311463-1322529 GCA_903798115.1 Danio jaintianensis
ATATATATATATATATATATATATATATATATATTAGTTTTTGCTGCACTCACTTTATATGATTACAATATTTTCTTACAATTAATTTAATAATATTAATTGATTAGAAGTATACTTACTATATGGATAGGGTTAGGTTTAGTTGCTTATAACTATGCATAATAAATTGTAATTAATAAAGTAAGTACATGAGTAACAACACTAAAATAAAACGATTCATTGGATTTATTAAATTGTTTTAAGGTAGCTGGTTGCAAATAATTTACATGGGTTGAATTTAAACAAACAAATTCAATTTTATGTTTAAAATCAGGCCAATATATATCGTTTTGCAACCAGTTGCCTTAAAAAAAAAACAGTAAATCTAATGAATCGTTTTTTCAGTGAAGGATACCTTAAAATAAACTGTCCCTTTCTAATTTTGTTCGTGCTATTTATAATTTATTTTTCCTTGCAACTTTGGACTAAAATATGACTGCTTTTCTATTGGAATAAGAAAAGCTATGTTTTTGAGAGATTCATTCACCCAATATATCTTTTCACTTTCTCACTGATGCACGGTTGTGTTTGGAGTCTCCGCGCGCGCTCAGTACCTGCAGGAGGAGCTGCGGGTTCGGCTGGTGGAGCTTCAGCTGGAGGGGCTTCGGCCGGTGCTGCTGCTTCAGCGGGCGCTCCTTCAGCCGGTGCCTCCGCCGGGGCTCCTTCAGCCGGGGCGGCCTCTGCTGGAGCGGGCTCGGCGGGTGCAGGCTCCGGTGCGGGTTCGGCGGGAGCGGGCTCAGGCGCTGGCGCGGGCTCGGGCTCCGGTGCGGGTGCCGGTGCTGGCTCCTCCTTCTTCGCGGCCTTAGCCGACTTCTTTATCGGTGCTGGTTTTGCCGGCATGCTTGTCCGCTTCAGGGATCCCTCTGACCTAGTAAGTCCTTCGGCTCAGCCTGGAGAGGGTCACCCCGGATTTATAGGCTCAGGCACGGCCAACTCCTCCCCTGGGGAGAGTCTCAAGTGTCCACTGAGGAGTTAAGCATCACAGACACTTCAGCTGATGATGATGATGAGAAGGGGCGCCCTCAGAAGTACAGTATATAGGCCTACACTCATTTAATTAGACAAATTACACGAGGAAAACTTAAAAAGACGTTTTAACGACAACAAAAGGTAAAATAAGGTATGGTGCGTCCTAATTCGCCTAGATACTACGTCTTAAATTATATATATTTTGTGAATAGTAAGTATACTTTTGAGTGTGTAACAGAAGAGAAGTATGCACTCATTTAATTAGACAAATTACACGAGGAAAACTTGTTTTAACTACACTGTAAAAAATTATATGATCAATTAGTCCTGACAGCATATGTGTTTAGTTCATAGTAACTTATTAAACTAAGTTAATCATGTTCTAACTTAATTTTATAAGTTACACAAGCTGTTTTAAGTCAGTTTAAAATAATATAAGCTCTACAGACTCATAAGGTTAATTTGATTCAGCTTAAAAATTTAAGGCAAACAGGTTTTTACAGTGTACTACAAATGTTAGAATAAGTTATGCTGAGTCCTACTTTGTCTACTTAGCCTATATTTCGTCTTAAAATAATACTTTTTTGTGTGAAGAAAAAGTATTTTGAGTGTGTAACAGAAGAGAAGTAGGCCTTCCTCATTTAATTAGACAAATTACATGAGGAAAACTTAAATACTAATACCTAGATACTACGTCTTAAAATTATATATTTTTTTGTGAATAGTAAGTATATTTTTGAGTGTGTAACAGAAGAGTGCTCATTTATAACATACACTCATTTAATAATACAAACAACTCAGGGAAAACTTAAATACATGTTTTAACTACCACAAAGGTAGAATAAGTTATGCTACTGTACATCCCAATTCACCTACTTAGCCTGGGGAATACTGCATCTTAAAATTTTACTTTTTTGTGAAGAAAATTAATACTTTTGAGCAGTGTTGGAGGTAATGCATTACAAGTAACGTGAGTTATGTAATACTATGACATTTCTAAGTAAAGAGTAAAGTAACGCATTACTTAAAAAAAAAATTAAGTAATAATATCTGAGTTACTTTTAAAAAAATGTTACGTGACTTTTTTGTTTAATTAATTAGCTTTTAAATATAAATTGCTGAATTAAAATTGAGTGTGTTGTTAATTGCTCTACAGTGTTTGAACTTTCAGCAGTGAAATTTAAACCACACTGAACTGAACTAAACTGAACTTCAACTCTGAAATCTGGACTTTACTAGAACTATGTTAAGCTGCTTTGACACAATCTACACTGTGAAAAGCGCTATATAAATAAACATGAATTGAATGAATTGAACATGAATTAATTGAAGAGCTCCTCTATTTAAAAAAAAGAAGAAGAAAAACCCTGCAAGTTCTGAAAGAGATCAAGCCTCAGCCTGTAAGAAAAAGTAACGCAAAAGTAACTCAAAATGAACGTAATGCATTACTTACCATAAAAAGTAACTAAGTAAAGCAACTAGTTACTTTTTAGGAGAGTAACTCAATATTGTAATGCATTACTTTCAAAAGTAACTTTCTCCAACGCTGATTTTGAGTGTGTAAAGACGATTATGCAATCTTTGGGACATATCCGTCCCCGGACGGTTAGATATGCCTTATCAATCCTCTTTTTTTAGATATTTAATTTCCTACACTTAAAAAAAATACTGGTTGCCTTACATTTTTAAGCTGAAACAAATTAACCTTATGAGTCCATTGAACTTATATTATTAGGGTTTCTGCAGGTTTCACAAGTCAGATTTAAGACTTTTTAAGATCATGGAGAATGAAATTTCAGACTTATATAGGGCTAGACACTAAGGATTTTTTAATGGCCCAGCAGAAAAAAAAATCTAATTAGTCATTTCTTAGCCACATGTTTTAAATAATGTGTCAAAACAAGCAGACCTTAGTTGTATACATACATTTTTGTTCAACATAACTTAAAAACTCTTTAAAAACTAAATGTTTGCACAACAGACTACAGTTATAATATTAGTTATGAGTAGTTTTGCTAAAAGTTTGATTGAGATGTGTTGTGTTGATTGGGCAACTTTACATAAATGAAAATTAAGACCCGTTTAAAATGATTTAAGACCTACAAGACAAGATTTCAGTGAATTTAAGACTTTAAGGCCTAAAACTGTGTTTTTGAAGTTTAAGACATTTTAAAACTTTTTAAGACCCCGCGGATACCCTGATTATGTTAAACTGACTTAAAACATCTTGTGTAACTTATAAAATTAAGTTAGAACATGATTAACTTAGTTTAATAAGTTAAAATGACCTAAAAACATACGCTGTCAGAAATAATTGATCATATCATTTTTTTACAGTGTACCAAGATGCGACATCTAATATGATTTTTATGATATGCATTTCTTGTGTTTCTAGTGTTTTTTTTCCCCCAGCATGGATATATTCATTACTAGGCTATGTTACCAAACTGTACTGTACTCTATATTCACTTTAAAAAGTGATTAATTGACTTTACTTTTAAAATGTAAAGCAAGTAAACCCTTTGCATTTAAAGCACTCAGTTGACTTTACTTAAGTAACCCCTTTGCTTTTAAAGTGATTAGTTGACTTTACTTAAATAAGTAAGTAAACCTGTTGCCTTAAAATTATTGAGAAAATGAATATTGTGCATAATTATTAAAATTAAGTCAACGTAACAGTTAAAAATTACAATGGGTTCACTCACTTACAAAACAAAATTAAGTCGACCCATTGCTTTTAAGACAGGTTTACTCACTTTTAAGTAAAGTAAAATCACTTACAATGTTAGTTGCATAAGATTTTGCTAAATAAATGCACACAAATTAGGTTAGATTGCCCAATGTTCTGCAGTACTGTAAATGGGCAAACTTGTGTCTGCAGTTTTTGTTATTTAATTGTAGATTTACACAACACACTGTACTTGCAGTCTTTTTCATAAATCGTCTCCTCAGCAATTTAATTTGTGTCCTTTCTACAGCTATAAATCACATTTTGGATAGATTCAGCACTTAGTATGCAAAGCTCAAGAAAGAACAGAGTTAACGAACGTTGTGGTTTATTATGACAGATGGACAACATCTCAGTGGTCATTTTTGCAAACATCCGAAGCGGCCAGTTCTCATGTATACTGGACCACTCCATCAATAACAAAAGCACAAATCTTCCATACAAACCACATTTCTTCATGACAATGTTTTTTTCTTCTTCTTAAATGATTGTTGTTGCAGGGCCACGCTATATACAATGTTTACATTAATAACGTTCTGTACAAAATGGAACCGAAGTTGTACAAACAATCATTTGGGGGGGAAATTACAAAGCAATATCATTCCTTTTACGACCCCAAATTAGGTAGAACACATCCGTAATTCTGCTTCACACGAAGGTGACATGCGTATACGACATTTAGAAACCCATTGCACGTTTTGACTTCTATCTTATAACCTTTTCTGCAATAATATTGGATTTTTTGGAATCGATATCAAGCACTGCATGAAGTGAAGGGACTATTCAGCAACTTCTCACCACTCTGTGTCTGTAGTAGCCATACATTGGTCCTCTTAATTTTTTTATTTTTTTATTTATTTTAATTTCTTTTTATTTTATTTTATTTTTATTGAATTTATTTATTTAATTAATTACTTTTTTTTATTTTATTTTTATTTTCTTTTAATTTATTTTTATTTTATTAAAACTTATTTTTATTTTATTAAAACTTATTTTTATTTTATAGGTATTTTATTTTAATTTCTTTATATTTCATTTAATTAAATTTTATTGAAAGTGGAAGTGATGTTAGTGAGACCAGCTGCCGTCACGTCATCCAGGTGGATGCTGCACACTGGTGGTGGATGAAGAGATTCCCCCCAAAAATGTGTGTAAAGCGCTTTGAGTGTCCAGTAAAGCGCTATATAAATGTAAGGAATTATTGTTATTATAATTATTATTTATTCTACAATCCACCTGATATGAAAGCCCCATCATCCATACATCCAACGTACAATCATTACCCCTCTGAGTTCCTGACTCTGTTTAATGCACAAATTATTGCAACAATATAATATAGCTCACATTAAAAAAAGGTGCATTTAAGAGTGAAAAAGCAACAGATAAACAGTAAAATCAATGTAAAAAATCCAGTTTTACCAATCACCATCCATGCGCTGTCGTCACAATTCCAGCACTGACAAACTAGACAGTAAAAAGTTGCTGAATTGTCTCGATAAATGGGTCTTTGCACAACACGGCACAGCTATCACACGGTTACAGGCACAATAACATGATGCAGACAGTGCACAGCGGCTTTAGTCACACTTAAAATGAGATTTCTACCACCGAATTAGATTTATTCGCTCAACGATTAGCTTTATTCGCTGATCCAGATTCAATATCCAGGTAATTCAGCATTGAGGCGCTGTTATGAGATGTAGCATTCCTCAAATTGCACAAATGTGATCTCTGAAATGTGCGCAACAAAAGCCATTGACACACTGTCTTAAGTCTGGAATGTAATCAAATATAAATGTCACATATTAAGACTTTAAAGCAGCAGCGCAACTGAAGAAGGCTAAAAGAAAACCCAATCGTTTGGCCATCTTATGAATCTCTCTATTTGGCTAATAAACTCCACAAACCCTCAGAGAAGGAACTACGGAAATCATATTTACACAGTAATGATAATTTGATATATGAGATGTGATATAAAGGAGTGGAATGATTTGAGTTATATCTTAAATCTCACCTACATGCATGTTTTGGATAGTAAATTCAGATGGGAAATTACTGGTCCACCACTGCTTTCTGTGAACAAATCCTCTTCTGTAAGAGACATATATATTTATATATATGGATGCTCAATAAAAGTGATGAGATTGATATTGATTATAACGAAGTGTTTGATATGTTAAGTGTAGGAGGTTGGTTTACTTTGATAGTGATTTTTTAATGAATTTTTGTGTGTGTGATGATTAAACGACTACTATTTGATGCTTATTGTAACACTAAAATGAATCATTCAAATAAAATGTTCACTTGTTCCTATAGATGCTCTTAAAGGGATAGTTCACCCAAAAATTAAATTATGCCATTATTTATTCATCCTGTTAGTTTCCATCCTAAATGTCCTCCTTCTGTTGAACATAAAGGAAGAAATGTACTAAAGACCGAAACAACCATTGACTTTCATAGTATTTTTTATTTAATGTTAATAGCTGGGATTTTCAAGCGTGTTTGGCATGCTGTCCATCCTATTCCTTGATTATTAGGGGTTGCCACGGTGGAATGAACTGCCAACTATACCAGCATATGTTAATGCATTGAATGCCCAGTACTAAAACGCTCATATACTGTGCCAATTTGGTTTATGCAATTCACTTATACTGCATGTCTTTGGACTGTGGGAGGAAACCGGAGTACCCGGGGGAAACACACACGCGAGCACGGGGCGAACACATAAACTCCACAGAGAAACGCCAATTGGCCAACAGTGCTAACCACTGAGCCGCCATGCCGCCCTGTCTTGGATTAATCTAGGAAAGAGGGGGAGGAGTAGGGTTGGATGGGGGGATTCTTCAAGATGAAGATGACTAAGGAAAGGAAATCTGGTTATTTATGTATGTTAGAGTTTAGATTCTCTGCCTGAGCCTGAGCCCAGACTTGACCCGCGGGTCGGGCCGATATTTCCTGCCACTATCTTTGGGCCGGGTCAGGCTGGGCCGTGATGAAGCATTCTTTTTGAAGTCATTACTTAATTAGACTAATTGCGTGGAGAGCTATGCACAAATCTATAATGAAAGCATTCGATTACTTTCGTACTGTTTGTGCTCATTTAAGACAAAATTATTTGTGTTTAAAATAAAAGATGCCAGGACGGACATGTTTACATATTATTAAGTGTATTTGTCTGTTTAAAAACACAACCAAATACCAAAGCATCCACTTTCACACCGTCTGCAGCACGCAGCTGATCGGTGGCTGCTGCACAGATCGACCTCTCTATTATATCTAGTTACCTATCTATCTTTATATATAAACACACTTTTTAATTTTCAGCTTCCTGCGCGTGCAGTGTGAAACAGGCGTAACATGAATTGACTGATTCAGAGGTTGCATAGTGAATGTGGCCGTTTTTATATTCATTTCAACGTGGTTTTAAGCCAAAATAAAACGAAAGCATAATTCTCTTGAACAGCTCTTGCAATTAGACTATATCACATTTAAGATCATCTCTTTACTTTCACTTTTCATAGAAAGATACGGGAAAATGCTTAAACGGGACGATAGCAGGGTAGAATGGTAAAAAAGTGAGAATCCTGGCAAAAACGGGAGGGTTGACAGGTATGCAGAAAGGATGATGGTCAGCCTAATATGTCCTCTTTTGTCACTTCTTTAAGCATACCCCTGAGAGCGAGGTAAGATAAACCTAAACTAATTTCTGTAGTTCAAATAACCCAGAATTGTGGTTGAGGACGTCTGTTATAACAGCCCACTTATTAAAAAAATAGTTGGGTTTAAATCGGGCTCGGGCTCATAATTACAGTTAATGTGTCAGACTGAGTTGGGCTCGGACACAAGGTGCACGGGCTCGGGTAGGGTCGGGTTTAATTTTTTTGGGCTCGATTTAAGCTCTAACGCATGTTTGGATTTGTCTGATTGGTAAATCGTATGATAGCTAATGCGGGACCAGCCGTGGTCAATCATAAGCATGTGATGCTCTCGAAATTAGCTTATAAATAAACTTCACTTTGTGTTCAACAGAAGAACGAAATTCATAAAAAGCCACTTGAGTGTGAGTAAATTGCAAAATTATAATTTTACGATGAACCATTTCTTTAAAGACTACCATGATGATCGATGTCAAGTGCGATTTTTGCTAAACCGAGACATTTGGAAAGTTTGTTTTCTTAATATTAGAGATAGCACCAAATAATCAAAGATAATCTTCGTTGGGGGAATCCTCTCCAAATAAAAGGCTCGTACAGAATAAAGCACTGAGTATTTGGTTTCCTACATTTGCACCGTTTGCTACAAAGAGAGCAGTTAACTGAGAAGATAGATAGCAGTACATTGAATCTAACTAGAGAGGCCTGAGATAACCAAACCCCTGAGCTGAGATCAGTGTCAAAGCCAAGTCGGAAACGTCTCTACAGTACCAGTAAATCATAGTGCAGAGAAATAATCAGTTTGTGGTCTGGAACGTCTCTCTGGACACTAATTGTCTTTACAGCACGTTAATGAGGTGCGCTTAAACACAAACTTGGGTTTTTGAGAAAGCTGCCACCTATAGCAGGGATTATCACCTTTTAAAACAGGATGCAGAATTGTCGTTTTGATTTGGGATGAAGTATAATTAAAGTAGTTACTGTAAATTTAAAGTGTCCTGACTATACCCAATGCAGCACCGTTAAACCGAGTTTTTTGTCTTAATCATGCGACAGCAATGCGCAAAATTCCTATTTTAGAAATAGTTTCTATTTCTGCGATGTTGCAGCAGAACAACATCATAAACTTTTATGACAATGATCACCTCAGGTACTGATTATGTGCTTAATTTAGCGTTAAATGCTCCCAATGTGAGTTTAAATACCATTTTACATGACATTTATTGCCATACTACTGAAAGCAGCAGCAGATAGTTTACCTCAGATCTTGGAAATAGAATAACTAGCAGACGGTTTGAAAATGAAAGTCAGAACTGTGACTCAGTGCAAACCAACAACATCAGTCACTCAGCCTGTGTACTTTTATTAATGATAAATAGATTAAATATGTATTACTTACACTATCATTTTGTTGGAAGTGCAGTGGCTGATATTTAAATGTTTCTGTCGCGTCACGTTTGGTGCAGAGAGCCAAATAGCTTGTCGCTGGAACCTGTAGTTAGGACATGGTGTTACTTTGTAATAAATATCTGCTGATCATGGGTGTTTTCCTTTTGTTTACACTTCTGAATTGCATTTTGGGACATTGATTTCTTTCTGTCTACATTTGAATTTGGAAATTTTAGAGTTATTGATTTTTTTTAAAAGTTATAACAATAAACAATATATTTAAAACAATAGAGAAGTTAAAACAATATATTGTACATAACATATATTGAAATAAAATAAAAATATAGGCTACTCAATATATTTTTTTTGTAACTTTTCAGCATTAAAAGCTTCAAGAACAGCAATGTTAACAACTAAACTAACAATAAGAAATCTCATGCATCTTTTCAGTAAAAAAATGTTAAAAGACATTTGTATATATTAGAATTGTATATATCTCACAGTTCTAACTCATTAACTAAGGCTAATAAACAACCACATTTAGATGATGTTTTCAGTTTTTTAATTAAATAATTATGATTTTTTAAAAATGTCTTTAAAGTGCAATACAGAAAACGGTCTCACTTTATATTAAATGCCCTAATTACTATATACTTTAAATTACCCATTTGGTACAAAGCACATGTTTTTACATCATACCAAAATTAAAATATATATATTTCCGTGTAACTAATTACATCTGTAATTAATTTATAATAATTACATTGTTGACCCATAGCTTAACCATACCAGCAAACCTGTTCCTAACCGTACCAATATCCCACCAAAATAGCACCTGAAGTGTTGTCCAATACATTATGAACAAAATAAGTACATTACATTTATTTGTTGGATGCAAGGACCTAGTATTTATGGGCACTTAATCTAAAATGAGACCCAAAAAACTCCAAATCAAATTCCAATTCAGCATCCTGTGTGTTGTGGCCAATTCAATTCAGATTCACAATCATAAAGAGAAAGGTGCCATTAAATAGTGAAGATTGCTCGAATCTGCCCTCTACAGGACGAGGAGAGAACAAGATAGCACGCTTTGAATCTGTTATAAGGCATTTACCGTGGTACAAAGAGGATGAAAATATCCAACGCAACCTGCATAAGAGTTTCTGACACTGAAGGATTTGGGGTTTTAACTGTAGCTTATGCTGTGGACTTTTTTTATAATGTGAAAGAAATGAAAAGTACAAAAAGCAGCATAGGCTAAAGTGGCCTGTTAAAGTGTCACGTCGGCAAAGGAGACATCTTATATTTCCCAGAATACCCCAGATTGGTTGTTGCTTGTGACCGTGAGAGCGCACGTTGTTAGCACCTGTATCGTTGTGTTGTTAAAACGGGCAGAAGTGGAACAGTAAAGGCTCCCGCAAAAGAGAAATTACATCCGTATGTACATTAACCTCTGTAAACAGAAATATGCAGATAGAAGTGCTATAAAATCATCGTCGTTTATATCTGTCATAATATGTTATTCTTGTAGTTATGTATGACAAAAGCCCTTACATAAAAGTACCATGTATGAACATAGATGGAGAAATTGCTGTGGTAATACCATGCTTTTTTTACTCAGTACCACGGTATATTGGATATTTAAATGTATGCAAGTATGAGAAAAGATTTAAGTGCTATAACTGGTCACCAATTCTTTCCACGTTTTTTAAATCACATTCTTATCTTTACTTTTATTTTCGAAGGTCCTGAGGTGTGACTTGTCTTCAAATATTTCTTGTAGTCTCTCAATGAACAAGAGATCATCAAATCATGCATGCTGAATAGCTTTACAAGAGCAAAATGCTGTTTAAAATGGAGTATAGCGTGTAGGCAGAACTTGTCAACTACACGTTAAACAAAGTGCCATGGCATTACCATGATACCACCCTAGTACTTTTCTGTAAGGGATTGAAATGAAACAGGTTGGAATGGATAATTAAATAAGTGGGTGAAATGCACTAACAGCATTAATTGTAACAGTACAGTGTCATCTGGAGGTGTTGGAATCTGGACCTTGACATGGCTGGCAGGAGAGATGAAGGACCTGATGGAGGCTGGACATCACAATGGAGGAGCTGATGGAGTCTGGACTTCAATATTGAGGAGCTGATGGAGCCTGGACTTGAAGATATAGGAGCTGATGGAGCCTGGACTACAATATTAAAGAGCCGATGGAGTCTGTACTTCAATATTGAGGACTTGATGGAGTCTGGACTACAATATTGAGGAGCTGATGGAGTCTGGAC
>CAIGQV010019356.1:1322539-1338668 GCA_903798115.1 Danio jaintianensis
TACAATATTGAGGAGCTGATGGAGTCTGGACTACAATATTGAGGAGTTGATGGAGTCTGTACTACAATATTGAAGAGCTGATGGAGTCTGGACATCAATATGGAGGAGCTGAAGGAGTCTGGATTACAATATTGTGGATCTGATGGAGTCTGGATGACGATATTGAGGAGTTGTTGGAGTCTGGACCTCAAGATGAAGGAGCTGATGGAGTCTGGACTTCAACATTGGCTACAGGAGAGATGGAGGAGCTGATGGAGTCTGGAGCTTGACGTGAGCGATGGATGTTCAGAGAGGAGGGAGTTTTGGGTCTGTTTCTTTCTCTGGTGACTCGATGTGATTGGCAGCCTCTTGTAGTTTTAACAGCATCGCCATCTAGAACAAAAGAGCAGAGATTGCAGGAACATGAACTGCAGTGAGCACAGACATTAACTTAACTCTTTTACATAAAGCAGAAATTGCTCAAAATAACAACCAAAAAGATCTTTGCGACTGAATCTGTTTATTATGCTGTGCGTCCACACACTGACCAGTGGATCGGCCTCCACAGAGCTGGGCGGTGTCTCTTTATGTGTCCGCTCATCCGCTGGTTGACTGGGGCTACCGGGGCCAGTGCTGGGCGGAGGCAGGTGGAAGAGTTTGGCCTGGTCTTGTTGAGCAGAAGGCCACGGCAGAGAACCTCTGACCCACTCTACCGGGTCCTCCCATACAGACTTCTGCCCATGAACCTGCAAAAACACAAAACACATTCACACCCAGCTACATTAAACTGCTGTGTTTTCATTTCAACATGGCATTTTCAAATGAAAACTAGCCATGTCTATAATGGTATTTCCCTCTGTGTTCCAGAAAATATCTCCATCCATCCACTGTATATGGGCGAAAACTCATACAGAAGCTAAAAGCATCTATATTGTGTTAGAAGCTAAAACTACTGTATCTGCATTTGTTATAAACAACAGGTCTGTTATGTAGGCATATAAACGTCTTGACAAATTTACATTTAGTCATTTAGTTGACGCGATTGTTAAAAGAGATTTACAATTGAGGAGTCATTCAGCAAATGAACACGAAGAGGCAATACACAAAGGAAATGCTAATTATACAAAGGAAATGTTAGAGCTCAGAGAATTAGGTGCTAGAGTACGGGAAGAAGATGGGTCCTGGTTTTGTTCACAGGGGTTCAGGTGATCTCGGAAAATATGTGTTTTTAGTTGTCGTTTGAATGATACCAGTGAATCAGCAGTCTGTGTGGGAATGGGAAGATCATTCCACCAGTGAGGAGCAGTGAATGAAAAGGTTTTGGAAAATGACTTATAGCCTCTCTGCAATGGAACCACAAGGTGGCACTCACTTTCCCGACTGGAGTTTTAAAATTTAATTAAAGCAAAACAAAAGCCTCTCATTAGGGACAAAGAGAATTGCTTTCATAGTATTCAAATGTTGCTTAATGAATATTTTAATGGAACAAATGCTGCACTGCCATACTTTACTCATGTTCCTATAGGCACAAAAATACAGTATATATGAATTACAGTATATTGAATACAGTAGACAGTATATTTATGTAAAATAATATTTAATGTTTTATGTAATAGTGAACATTTAATTCTGTCAGTAATTGTTGTTTAAATGATTATTAAACTTCTAACAGAGTTGACAATAACTTGACATTTTGTGCTTTAGCTCAAGATGCTAACCTCAAACCAGACACCACATGACATGTCTAAAAACAATTTATGCATTTTCATCATTTTATTTTTTGACAAATAATTAATCTACGGTTGGTTTATCCTAATCATTCTGTGGGTATTCTGTGTTTAAAACAAAAACACACAAGTGTAAATTTACATGTCAACATTGGAAGTGGATCAAAACCTTTCATCAAAGTTGTCCTAAAACTATTGAACAACAACCATTCTTGATTTAGGTAAATTTTGAAAAGCTTTTTTTGATCATATGTTTTTTGATTATATGTTGTCTACTATATTTTTCCCCTAAGAATACTTTTACCCACTTTAATGCCATCTTTGGCTCCTTCCTGCAGGTACGGGATGATGGAGTGATTCCACAGATCGATAAACCATGTGCGGAAATCCTCCACTGTTACTGGACAGGACAGGAAAAAGCAGGGGCCTAAAACACAGAGAAGATTAGATTTATTAGTACATTGAATTAATTACGGCAGCCCACAATTAAACCAAAACTAACCGCCACACATACATTTTCCAAAAATCTTGAATTTGTTGAATAAACATGAGCGCTGCACCTTTCAAAATCAAAATGTAGCATATTTTTATATGAATGTATCTTTGAAAAAAATATATCTTCAGGAAAGTTTCAATGTGCGCGGCATGGTGGCTCAGTTGATGATCTGTTAAACATCATTTGGGAATTACTTGAAAAAGAAAAAATATATAATTTAATAATGTTGGCTAATAATTTTGACTTCAACTGTATTGTAAGTCTGTGGGAAACACTGTACTGACATAAAATCTTATCAGGTATGAAGCTGATAATGAAGATGGAGATTACCGATGAGGAAATCGGAGGTGCCGTGTTTCTCCAGGAAAGTGTGAAGGTGGTACCAGAGTCTGGGCACCCAGTCCAGCACCCGCAGCAGATCTTCATTGGTCACACTCCTCGGGTCTTCAGCCTCCATCAGTTTTCTGTGCAAGTAACGCACCAGGAACCCGTTCGCTGGCTCCACATTATTGGAAAATGTCACCATCCTAAAGATCAACATTTTTTTAGCAAGGATGCAAAAAAACGATCTAAAGTGGCAGTATAGACTATTCTAATTTTGCTAAAGTGAGTCACTTAAAAATAAAGTTACAAAATTTGTTATTTTTTAATGAAGGTAATGTGAAAGTATGTGTTGTGTTATTTTTGCATTTTTACTTTAATAGTGCTGTCAAAATGATTTATTGCAATTAATCCCATCCAAAATATATGTTCGTTCATTCATTTTCCTTCGACTTAGTCCCTTATTTATCAGGGCTCGCCACAGCGGAATGAACCGCCAACTATTCCAGCAAATGTTTTACGCATCGGATGCCCTTCCAGCCGCAACCCAGCACTGGGAAACACCCATACACTCTGACATTAATATATGTTCATATTTACAAAATATATTTGTGCGTACTGTGTATATTTTTGTGTATATAAACATATGCATGACTGTTTATATTTACACATAAATATTTACATAATACAAATGATATGTAAATATATTTCTTTTGTATATTTTTGTATTTTATGTATATTATGTGTGTGTATATATACATAAATATACATAGTACATACGTACAAGCATTTATTCATTTTCTTTTCAGCTTAGTCCCTTTATTAATCTGGGGTTGCCACAGCGGAATGAACCGCCAACTTATCCAGCATATGTTTTATGCAGCGGATGCCCTTCCAGCTGCAACCCATCACTGGGAAACATCCATACACACTCATTCACACACATACACTACGGACAATTTAGCCTACCCAATTCACCTATAGCGCATGTCTTTGGACTTGTGGGGGAAACCGGAGCACCCGGAGGAAACCCACGAGAACACGGGGAGACCATGCAAACTACACACAGAAACGCCAACTGACCCAGCCGAGGCTCGAACCAGCGACCTTCTTGAAGTGAGGCGAACGTGCTACCCACTGCGCCACCATGCAGCCCACACACATATATATTACAGAAAATACACTTTTATCTTTGATGCGATTAATCATTTGACAGCACTACTTTTAAAAATAACTTTACCCAACACTGCTGAAGACTACAGTGGCATGAGTTAATGTCACTCAAATTAACAACAAAAACACAAGCAGAAGACCCTGAAACAGGATGGAGCGACACGTCACAGCTGTTCACTCAACAACAAGCCAAAAGCAGCTTCAATAATACAGTATTAAATCCTGTGTGAAGACCCACCTGAAGCTGAGGTGTAGACCGTGATTCGGACTCATCTTCACTGGCTGATTGGTTGTTCCTATTATATACGGACTGAAAGAGACAAAACTGCTGTTAGTGCCTTTAAAATGACTGTCAGAGTCACTAGTCCTGTTAGTGTACAGTACAGACTCACCATTTATGATATTTACAGGTTAAAGCACCATTTACAAGTTCACTGAGGGATGTCGGCTCGTGCACATCATCTAAGATCACAACCAATGGGATTTCAGCAGTGCTGCTCTCCCGGTCGATCTGATTGGCCAGATTGGCAAGATAGAGCTGAAGGTCCTGATGAAAAAACAAAAACATTCATTCATTCATTTTCCTTTCGGCGTAGTCCCTTTATTAATCTGGGGTTGCCACAGCGGAATGAACCGCCAACTTATCCAGCATATGTTTTACGCAGCGGATGCCCTTCCAGCTGCAACCCATTACTGGGAAACATCCATACACACTTATTCACTACGGACAATTTTAGCTTACCCAATTCACCTATACCACATGTTTTTGGACCTGTGTGGGAAACCGGATTACACGGAGGAAACCCATGCCAACATGGGGAGAACATGCAAACTCCACACAGAAACGCCAACTGACCCAGCAGAGGCTCGAACCAGCGACCTTCTTGCTGTGAGGCGAACGTGCTAACCACTGCGCCACAGTGCAGCCCAAAACAAAAACAACATACAGTTAAAGAGATTTTATCTGAAAGCTAAATAAATACGCTTGCCATTGATGTATGGTTTGTTAGGATACTGTAATATCTGGCTGAGATACAACAAATTGAATATCTGAAATCTAAATATTGAGAAGATCACCCCAAATTTTGTCCAAATTAATTCTTAACAATGCAATAATTCAATAACTGAGTTTCTATATATTTAGAGTATACAATATATAGGAAATCTTTATGGAACTTGATTTTTACTATCTATCTTTAACTTAATTTCCTAATGATTTTTGGCATAAAAAAAATTGATATCATCATTTTGACCTTTTTTTTCATATTACCACAGATACAGTTGCAATCAGAATTATTAAACCCCCTGAATTATTAGCCCCCCGTTTATTCTTTTTCCCAATTTCTGTTTAACGGAGTGAAGATTTTTTCAACACATTTCTAAACATAATAGTTTTAATAACTCATTTCTAATAACTGATTTCTTTTATCTTTGCCATGATGACAGCACATAATATTTGACTAGATATTTTTCAAGACACTTCTATACAGCTTAAAGTGACATTTAAAGGCTTAACTAGGTTAATTAGGTTAACTAGGCAGGATAGGGTAATTAGGCAAGTTATTGTATAACGATGGTTTGTTCTGTAGACTATCAAAAAAATAATAGCTTAAAGGGGCTAATAATATTGACCTTAAAATGGTTTTTAAAAAATTAAAAACTGCTTTTATTCTAGCCGAAATAAAACAAATAAGACTTTCTCCAGAAGAAAAAATATGATCAGACATACTGTGAAAATTCCCTTGCTCTGTTAAACATCATTTGGGAAATATTTAAAAAAGAAATAAAATCAAAAGGGGTTTAATAATTCTGATTGCAACTGTATACCTGTGCAACATAAGTTCTGTGGTCTAGAGTCACATTTATTTTGTACAGACAATGTTGGAAAACGTATCAGTTATAAAACAAATAATAAAAACAATTATAAACAATTGTAAAACTGTCATCATTCAGCTCGGATTCAATGCAGTTCAATGGAGTTTAGTAGCATTTTGAATGTTAGAAATGTCCACAAATGCACAATTTCAAGAGGTTCATTGTGTTTTTGATATGTATATTTTAAAATACCTGCATTTGTGCATGTGTAAAATATTATTTACAATATACAAATGACTTAAATAAATATTTCATCTCTGAAAATAAAGAGTCAAAATATATGTGGTATAATGTTCCAAACACCAAAAACTGTCATTTAGTTGCATGTTTAGTTGTAAACTGTATGTTGAAGTTTTAAAAAAGTGTATTTCATTTCTTTTACTGTTCAAATAAATGATAAAGCTGTATTAGTATTATTTCAGCATTAAAAAGCATGCAGTTTGCTGGAGGTCATTCAGTGTACCAGGACCAAGAACTCAATTTAATAGTAAATACTTTCACATTACTTTCCTTAAAAAGTAACTAGGTAAGCCATTTAGGTACTGTTTGACTTCAGATTCTAATATATGACTTTTTTCCCCAACACTGGTGATGAAAGTGTAAAGAAATCAGTCATTTCAGTGAAGTGTCTGGAGCAGAATGGCCATAAATGTTGGTCATGTGTAGTGCAGAGACCTTGCAGGACTGGCGGTGCATGTTAAAGGTGTTGGTGATGGCCGGCGTGAGTTCGCGGGCGCTACGCTCCACCAGATACTCCGCCAGCCGGTAGGTGAGGTAGGTTTTCCCGGTGCCGCTGGGTCCCGACAGGATCAGTCGCCGGTGCTTCAGCAACAGACTGATGTAGTGCTGCATCATGGGCTTGGGGACGAGCGTCTCAAACACCAGCACGTCCACACACTTCTCCTTCAGCCCTGCGCACACACACCATTGCAGATGAGTGTTTTACATAGAGAGACAGTGAGCAAGATTTACAAGAATTTAATTGCAAATCAATGAATATTGGGCGACGCGGTGGCGCAGTGGGTAGCACGTTCGCCTCACAGCAAGAAGGTCGCTGGTTCGAGCCTCGGCTGGGTCAGTTGGCATTTCTGTGTGGAGTTTGCATGTTCTCCCCGTGTTCGCGTGGGTTTCCTCCGGGTGCTCCGGTTTCCCCCACAAGTCCAAAGACTTAGTATAGGTATAGGTGGTATAGGTGAATTGGGTAAGCTAAAAAATTTTCCGTAGTGTATGTGTGTGAATGAGTGTGTATAAATGTTTCCCAGTGATGGGTTGCAGCTGGAAGGGCATCCGCTGCGTAAAACATATGCTGGATAAGTTGGTGGTTCATCCCGCTGTGGCGACCCCAGATTAATAAAGGGACTAAGCCGAAAAGAAAATGAATGAATCAATGAATATTAATTAAGTTAAGTAATAATAATAATAATAATAATAATAATAATAATAAGTAAATAAAACAAAAAGTCCAAAAACAAAACTATATATATATACTGTAATAGTGCTGGGCAAAAATGAATTGCGATTGGACACATACAAAATAAACGTGTTTTTTTTTAACATAATATATGTGTTTGTGCACTGTGTATATTTATTATCTATACACACATGCATGCATATATTTGAGAAAATGTTTATTTATAAAATATATATGTATATGATACAAACTATATATAAATTTAAATATCTATGTTACAAAATTGTTTTGTATAGCTTTGTTTTTATGTATGTGTGTGTATTCCATATGCATAATAAATATATATATATATATATATATATATATATATATATATATAATACACTCATATATATTATGTCAAAACAAACATTTATTTTGGATGTGATTAATTATGATTAATGTTTGTCCAGCACTAATATATTATATATTATATATTTCTTTTTTAGATTATTTTTGTTTTACTAAATGAAAATGAGAAATAGGGCGACAGTGGGTAGTGCTGTCGCCTCACAGCAAGAAGGTCGCTGGTTCGAGCCTCGGCTGGGTCAGTTGGCATTTCTGTGTGGAGTTTGCATCTTCTCCCCATGTTGGCCTGGGTTTCCTCCGGGTGCTCCGGTTTCCCCACAGTCCAAACACATGCACTATAAGCGAATTAAATAAGCTAAATTGGCCGTAATGTATGTGTGTGAATGAGTGTGTATGGATGTTTCCCAGTGATGGGTTGCAGCTGGAAGGGCATCCGCTGTGTAAAACATATGCTGGATAAGTTGGCGGTTAATTCCGCTGTGGCGACCCCTGATGAATAAAGGGACTAAGCCGAAGGAAAATGAATGAAATATGAACTTTATTATCTCAAGACTCATTCATTTCGATTCATTTTTAGCCGTAAAAACAGCTTGTTATGCTGATATTTGTTGTACTCTGTCATTCACTACACTCTAGTTTACCCAACTATGAAAACTTTTGCTTCTGAGAAACCTGGAAATGTGAAAAGGGTCCATAGAAAAGTAGCATTGTGTAAACGGCCCCTAAGGTGTATATTGACTGACCCTTGAGGGCCACAGTGATGCAGGCCTGTCCTCGGCTGTAGAGGCGCACCGGTGGCGTTTCCGGCGGCTGCGCACCCAGAACCCTCTTCAGGTGACTGAGGCTGTAGCTGTAGATGGAGTCCTGAGAGAGGCCAAGGCTGGAGCCCGAGTCCACCACCAATAAATACTCCTGCATGAAAAACACAGACAATAAATGACAGTGTTTCATTCTCCGTCTGAACGTGTGGAGTTTTCAGAAGACGACACTCACTTTAAAAGCCTGGATAACAGCAGAGTCCAGAGAAAACCAGTCCGTGCGTCCACTGATCTTAACTGAGCCGATGAAAAACTCCAGCTGTTTCACCTCCTGTCAATCACACATTTGGTTTAAATAAAATATAGAGCAAGTTTTAAGGTTTATTATGGGTGTAAATAATTATTTAAAAAAAAATGAAAATACATTTAACAACTTTTTTTTATACTAAAAAGTAATTTAAAACGATTACAAATCCAACCAACAATATATTCAATGAACAATATAAAATGAACTATTAACTAAAAAAACTATTACAATTTGTTTCAGGTAATTGGAATACAGCTAAAAAATAAAATAAAATTAAATTAAATTAAATTAAATAAAAAAAAAAATAAAATAAAAAAAAAATAAAAATAAAAAATAAAATAAAATAAATAAATAATAAAAAAAAATAAAAAAAATAATAAAATAAAATAAAATAAAATAAAAACATTAAAAAAACAACTAACAAAGAAATTTAAGTACTACAATTACAAAAATTTAAGTGGAAATCACTTTAAAATATACAGAAATATTATTTAAAAAAAAAATAATAATAAAATAAAATAAAACATCAAAAACATAAAAAAAACAACTAACAAAGAAATTTAAGTACTACAATTACAAAAACTGAAATAAAAACAATAAGAAAAATACATCAAAAGCACAAAACATAATTACTAAAATATAAACTAAAATTTGAAAGATTGCCTTAATTGAGAATAAGTTTAAATACCATAATAATTCTGAAAATAACGTTGAAAATCAAATATATATATATAAGCAATACAAATGAATAACAAACAATAATATTAGTAAAAATAAAATAGTTAAACCGAATAACATTGCCTTGGTTTATCTTTTTTATTGGCAATAAACAGAAAATTTAAATAAAAAACTAAATAAATATTAAAAAAACATAAATATGACAAAAAATAAACTAAAAAACTAAAATGTACACAAAAAGGCTAATTCAATATACATTATACCAATAAATCCTGTAAAAAGCTAAAAAAAATACAATGACAACAGTAAATATTAAATAACAATATTCAGTACACTGTTTTGCTGTATTTACTACAGTACTGCCTGCGCTATAATGAATAGTAAAGGAGTAATATCACTCACATCTTTAAACAGCTGCTGGTTTGGGATGCGAACCAACACTCTGACGAGACTTTCATCCTTCTGAAGAGTCGAGGTGGGACTGTGAAACACGTCTGTGAGAGCAGCAGAAATTACAGTGAGAAAGTCCAGAAATTACCTTAAAAAAATATTGTCTTCATGCAAATGTGTGTAAACCTGGATAAGGCTCAGTTTGTCCAGTGCCAGCGGTTTTGCTGAATGATGACACAGATTGCCGTGGTGACGAGACGCCCAATGAGCCGAGCCCAGAGGACTGAGAGGCGGAGCTTGGGGGTCTGGAGGTGGGGCCACCTGTCTTTAGCTGGTCATTCTCCGCCTTCAGGCTCTCGACTGTAACCTGCCAATGCATTTATAGAGAGGTTTATATCACAAATGTGAATTTAATGTGTTCATTATTTTGGGAACACTTTACAATAAGGTTGTATTAGTTACTGCATTTACTAACATGAACAAACAATAAACAATACATTTATTACAGTATTTGTTTACGTTAGTTAATGAAAATTCAGTCATTCATTCAGTTAATAATGCATTAGTAAATGTTTAATTATGATTAATAAATGCTGTACATGTATTGTTCATTATTAGTTCATTCATTCATTCATTCATTCATTCATTCATTTTCTATTCGGCTTAGTCCCTTAATTAATCTGGAGTCGCCACAGCAGAATGAACCGCCAGCTTATCCAGCATATGTTTTATGCAGCGGATGCCCTTCCAGCTGCAACCCATCACTGGGAAACATCCATACACACTCATTCACACACATACACTACAGATTCACCTGTACTGCATGTCTTTGGACTTGTGGGGGAAACCGGAGCACCCGGAGGAAACCCACGCCAACACGGGGAGAACATGCAAACTCCACACAGAAACGCCAACTGACCCAGCCGAGGCTCGAACCAGTGACCTTCTTGCTGTGAGGCGAATGTGCTACCCACTGCGCCACCGTGCAGCCATTATTAGTTCATGTTAGTAAATGCATAAACTAATTGTAAAGTGTGACCATTATTTTTAACCTGTAACAATAATCAACCTGTAATAATATTAACAATAAAAACTTTAAATAATTAAAAAAAAGTTTAAATAATGTGATTACTTAAAGAATTATTGTAGATTAACTAATAAGTATGCCTATATTTTCTTCTTGTTCTACTACTACTTATAATAATAATAATAATAATAACAAAAAAATTCAATATGTACAGTATGATTTAGAATTGAAAATGTTTTAAAATAATTATAAACCTTATTATACTTTATTATAACCTTTTGCATGGCGTAATCTACAAACAAAGTTGCAGTTTAAAGAATTGATTTCACTAAATGCTTTTAAAAAGAGTATAAATGATTTAGAAATTGAAACACAGGCTTGTAGATGTTTCGAATAGTTTGTTTGTCAGTGTGATTCATATTAACTGTCAATTGTTTTTTGTTTGTTGTTTGTTAGACCCATGTGACGTGTACTGCCTAATCTTGGCCAGGACGCTCTTGTAAAATAGATTTTTAATCTCAATGTGTCTTTTCTGGTAAAATAAAGGTTATAATAATAATAATAATAATAATAATAATAATAATAATAATAATAAAAACATACAAATAGTGTATAGATGTCTATACAGTAAATAGTATGTATATCTACCAATATAATTTTGTAGCCCTGATTTTTAAATCACAACAAATGAAAAAATTTTTTATTCTGACATATTTCAGTAAAGAACGCTGTTAAAGACAATATTTGACTTAAAATTAACAAGACATTTATAATGAAACAAACATATATATATTAACTAGGCATTAACTAGGCCTGTCACAATATCTTTTTTTTTTTTGTACGATATATTGCACTAAAATATATTGTGACAAACGATATTATTGTCGTTTTAAGACCATTTTATGCCACTCATTATATAATGCCAGAATAACAATATATTAGCATCCCAATCCAAGTACACTCCTCCAAAGAACACATCATATTTTATTGTTAAGAATATTTCATTTAATTATAGTCATTTTAACAATTTACTCATTAGGCATTAGAATCAGAATGTGAATGTGTTGTGCGATAAGTCCACATATTGATTGTGACAGGCCTAGCATTAACACACATACTGGTTTGTTTTCCTATCTTAGTGAGGACATTACATAGACTTCCATTGTTTTTATATCAGGTTAAAGATACAAGTGCGAGTCATTAGATAAAACATGTTCTGGCTGATTGATAAGCATTTTTAATTAGTGAGGAGCAGAGAAATATAAACACTAGTGGGTTGTTATGATAGTTCACTATATAACTGAGCTCTCACAAGTATAGATAAACCTGTACAGGCGCGCAAACACACACACGCGTTTGTATTAGTGGTTTACGAGGACTCTCCACAGGTGTAATGTATTTTCTACTGTAAAAAACGCTTAGTATATGGCTCTACCCCTAAACCGAACCCTCACCAATCCTGTGGCAACTTTTGAATGTGAAAAAACCCATAAAGTATGATTTTTAACGCATTTTAAATCTTGAGGACACAAGGCATGTCCTCGTAAACCACCGTAAAAGAGTACGATGACTAACCATGTCATTAAACACTTTTCTGTCCTTGTAAACCACCAAAACCAGTACATATACATACACACACCTGCATGTTGGTCATGGCCTCCTGCAGTTGCTCCAGCTGATGTGCAGAGCTCAGCGCCTCCAGCCGGATGTCGGTCAGCTTTCGCTCCTTTTCCCACAGTTCAGAGCGTAACTCCGACACCACTTTTTCATCGCGCTCCGTCTCCTCTGGACCCCCGCAGGACCTGCCAGAAAACACGAGCTGACATTATACTGTACAGAATAAGTTTAAATACCATATTAATTCTGAAAATAAAGCTGAAATACAAATAAATATATATGAAAAACAATAAAAATGACAAATAAACAATAATAATAGTACAAATAAAATGGTTAAACCATATAACGTTATACTAAGAGTTTACTTTATTTATCAGAATCAGAATCAGAAAGAGCTTTATTGCCAGGTATGTTCACACATACGAGGAATTTGTTTTGGTGACAGAGCTTCTACAGTGCAACAGAATTACAGAGACAGGACAAACAACAGATAATAAATATATTTAAAAAATAAAAGTAATAGTGAATGCAAATATACAAATTGACAAGTGTATGTACAGGAATATTACTATATACAACGTTATATGGCAGCTGTTATGTGCAAATTGGCATGTAAAATATGTTGTTAAATAAGTGTTTATGTATATAAAAAGTGTATAGCAAGTAGTGATGTTTGTTTCATAATTACTATCATCAAGTGTTCATGAGATGGATTGCCTGAGGGAAGAAACTGTGTCGGGCTGTTCTGGTACACAGTGCTCTGTAGCGTCGACCAGAAGGTAAAAGCTCAAAGAGGCAGTGTGCTGGGTGTGAGGGGTCCAGAGTGATTTTGGCAGCCCTTCTGCTTGCTCTGGATATGTACAGTTCTTGGAGAGTAGGGAGGATTGTACCAGTGATTCGCTCAGCAGTCCGAACTATTCGACGTAGTCTTCCGAGGTCGGATTTGGTAGCTGAGCTAAACCAGACAGTTATTGAAATGCAGAGGACTGATTCAATAATGGAAGTGTAGAACTTCTTTATTTATGTTCTCCACCCGATAAAAAAAAATTCTAAATTATATCTGGTGTGTGAATAACTTTTGGTTTGACTGTAATGTGGCATATACAATGTAGCAAATGTTGTATTTCTCACCCTGATGTTGAAGTCGAAGCCTTTGTGAAGGTATTGTCCACATTATGGTGGATTTTGGGTGAGGACGGAGCAGACGCTTCAGGGGTTGCGATCTCCTCTATATCTGCGTATGGAGCTTTGGGTCCCTTTTTGCTGAAGGCCTTGTTGAAGGAGCTCCGCAACTATATGTGGATCAGAAATGAGAAGTCATATTGTAAAACAAACAACAATTCATGGTGTGTTAGTATAGATGGTTTGGATTCATAATAGACAAATAACAGAGTCATATGGTATATGATTTAATGTGCTGATGATGATGTATGCATTACTGTCAGTGTCTAAATAATGAAGTTTATTTTGTGCTGTTGAAAAGCCTCTTCATTTCCAACTTGCATTAGTAGTGTAACAAAGAAGATATTTCTACTGTTAAATAAAACTGAACCTAAATCTATTAAAAAGACTTCAAAAGACATCAAAAAACTAAAATGAAAAATGTTGATGTGTAAACTAACAGCAATAAATAAATTTAATAATACTAAAACTGAAAGTAAAAAAAAAAGACAAAAACCAGGAAAAAAAAACCAGATTATTAATCTGGGGTTGCCACAGTGGAATGAACCACCAACTTATCCAGCATATGTTTTACGCAGCGGATGCCCTTCCAGGTGCAACCCAGTACTGGGAAACATCCATACACACTCATTCACACACATACACTACGGACAATTTAGCCTACCCAATTCACCTATAGCACATGTCTTTGGACTTATGGGGGAAACGGGAGCACCCGCAGGGGAACCCACGCGAACACGGGGAGAACATGCAAATTCCACACAGAAATGCCAACTGACTCAGTCGAGGCTCGAACCAGCGACCTTCTTGATGTGAGGCAATCGTGGTACCCACTGCGCCACCGTGCGCCCAAAATTAAATCAAATTTTGGAAAAAAAATACAATTGAACTAAAAAAGTTAAAATAATAAAAAAATTTAATGACAAAAACTGGGAAAAAATACAACTGAACTAAAAAAAGATAACAATTTACAAATTCGGGCATTACGGTGGCGCAGTGGGTAGCACGATCATAAGGGATGGTGATTTTTAACAACTGATAACATTTTAAAGACAGACATGTTGGGAGCTCAGAGGTTTTGTATCAGTTGTACATCTGTTTATATTAATTCAAACTATTTTTAAATCAGTCATGTTTAATAGCAGAATCTGTGCAGAAAAACTACATTACCCATGATGCTGTGCAGAAAATTATGACAGAGTTGTATTGAGAAAAAGCGGCAAAGCGTTCTTTAGCTCCACCTACTAACATGGAGCACAGAGAAGGGCGTAATCCAGTCTCTTTAATTTTAACTTGGTGAGACTTATTGAGGGGTGGCATGGTGGCTCAGTGGCTAGCACTGTTGCCTTAAAGCAAGAAGGTCGCTGGTTCGAGTCCCAGTTGGCATTTCTGTGTGGAGTTTGAATGTTCTCAAAGTGTTGGCGTGGGTTTCCTCCGGGTGCTCCGGTTTCCCCCACAGTCCAAACACATGCACTATTGGTGAATTGGATGAACTAAATTGGCCGTAGTGTATGAGTGTGTGTGTGTATGTGTGTGTGTGTGAGAGAATGAGTGTGTATGGGTGTTTCCCAGTACTGGGTTGCAGCTGGAAGGGCATCCACTGCGTGATAATCAGATACTAAGCCAAAGGAAAATAAATGAATGAATGAGACTTATTGACTGAGTTTTTTTACACACACAATACACACAACTCCACACATTACACTCACAATGAAGATTTAGATATTTTTCTGATGTATTTATTGCATGATTTATGGGATGGGATGGGCGGGGAAAATAACTCACCTCATAGACCTGTAAGAAGGGAGCAGGGAAGCATAAGGAAGAAATCACAGTCATACTTAATGGCAAATATACTGAAAACAGATTTTATTCCAGTGTGTAACCAGCTTGATCTACTTTTGGTCAGATCTGGCTGCACTAACTTGTCAATAAGACTTTTTGGATTAGCTACAGTGCGGGAAATAAGTATTGAACATGTCATGTTTTTTAAGGAGCTGTTGACATGGAATTGAACCAGATTTTGGTAAAAACGCAAACAATACAAACATAAAAATAAAACCAAAAAAAATCTGAAAAATGAGTTGTGTGTAATAACAACGAAATGACAGAACGAGAAAGCACTGAACTACTGAAATGTATTTCATACTTTATATAAAATGCTTTTTTGGTGCTGGCAGCTTAAAGACCTCTCTTATGGAGAATGAAGTCATGCATAGCTCAGGTATGAGTTTTTCACAGACTTCAACAGTGTAAAAATCTTGATGGTTCTGTGGGTCTCGTCTATCAAATCTGATCTTTAATTTGTATTCTCTATTGGATTCAGGTCAGGTGATTGACTGGGCCATTCTACAGCTTGATTTTCTTTCTCTGAAAGCATTTGAGAGTTACCTTGGTTGTGTTTAGGATCATTGTCTTGCTGAAATGTCCACCCTGGTTTCATCTTCATCCTCCTGCTAATGTAGATGTTGGACTGAAGCAGCTAATATTCATTTACACTGAGGAAGGGCAGAGGGACGCTGAAGAACTACTGAGAGATTTCAGCTGCTGTATGGGCTTTCACTGACTTTCTACACCTCCCTTTCTTCATGTGTTCAATACTCTTTCCCTGCGTCATTTCATTTTATTACACAGAACTTTATTTGTAATCTAATTCTTTTTGCTTTATTTCCATATATTCCAGTCAACAGTCAACAGCACCTTTAGAAATATGTTTTCTGAGAAAAATGGTGACGTGTTCAATACTTATTTCCCCCACCGTTCTTGTTTATATTATATTACTTGTTTATATGCTATTATTATTATTATTATTATTATTATTATTATTATTATTATTATTA